>CM046817.1:8316491-8354992 GCA_025617385.1 Murraya koenigii | reverse complement strand
CTTGAGCTAATTTTGGTTCATGTTTAAATTGATGTAATCTCCTCGCTCTTCTTGCTCGAGCCTATAGCTAGCTACGCTTGGCACGCTTCACTTTGAGGCTTAGGCTTTGGGACTTGACCTTAGCATTCTTCGTGAGCCTTACGCTCGGCTGCAATTGGCCTCGTTGGGCACAGTCCACTTTAAGATTTAGGCTTTGGGACTTCGGCCTCGCAGTTATTTTCATGAGCTTACGCTCGGGCTGCAATTGGCCTCGTTGGGCACCTTCACTCTAAGACTTAGGCTTTGGGACTTCGGCCTCGGCGTTGTCTTCGTGAGCTTACGCTCGGGCTGCAATTAGCCTCGGCTGAGGCATAGTCCACTTTAAGACTTAGGCTTTGGGACTTCGGCCTCGGTGTTGTCTTCGTGAGTTTCTTACGCTCGGCTGCGATTGGCCTCGCTCGATCTGAGTCCCACAAGGCTTGGGCTTTGGGACTTAACATAGCGTTCTTGAGACTCTTACGCTCGATGCTGTGATTAGCCTCGCTGGAGTGCAAGTCCGCTTCAAAGGCTTAGGCTTTGGGATTTCGACATGGCGTTCTTGCGAGCTTACCTACTCGGCTTCTGATTGGCCTCGCTGAGATGCAGATCACTTTAAAGGCTTAGGCTTTGGGACTTCGACCTAGCGTTCTTCACGACTTCTTACGCTCGGCTGCGATTAGCCTCTCTAGGCGCAAGTCACGCTTAAAGGCTTAGGCTTTGGGACTTCGACCACTAGCTTTCTTGCGAGCCTTACGCTCGGCACTGTAATTAGCCTCGCTGAAATGCAAGTCTCGCTTAAAGGCTTAGGCTTTGGGACTTCGACCTTAGCGTTCTTCGAGACTTCTTACGCTCGGCTGCGATTAGCCTCGCTAAGCGCAGATCCACTTTAAGACTTAGGCTTTGGGACTTCGGCCTTAGCGTTCTTCGCGAGCCTTGGCTCGACTGCGATTGGCCTCGCTAGGCAGATCCGCTCTAAAGGCTTAGGCTTTGGGACTTCGACCTTAGCGTTCTTCGCGAGCCTTACGCTCGGCTACTGATTAGCCTCGTTGAGCGCAGATCACGCTTAAGACTTAGGCTTTGGGACTTCGGCATTAGCGTTCTTCACGAGCTTCTTTTGCTCGGCTGCGATTAGCCTCGCTGAAATGCAAGTCACGTCTAAGACTTAGGCTTTGGGACTTCGACCATAGCGTTCTTCGCGAACCTTACGCTTCGACTGCGATTAGCCTTGCTAGGCATCGTCCGCTCTAAGACTTAGGCTTTGGAACTTCGGCCTTAGCATTCTTCGCGTAGCAGCTGACTTGAATTAATATTACAAATGTTTTCTTACTCTTACATACATTTGAGTTTTTACATCCCATTTTGGGAAGGAATCTTACATTAACACTTATAATACGAGGAAACTTGGGAAGGAATCTTACATTAACACTTACAATACAAGGAAACTTCTAGAAGTATTTCATCAAGAGTTGTGCGTTCACGGCCTCTTGACCTCTCGATCCATCCAGGATGGGTTAGCCGGTATGCTCCTGGTCCAGGCTAATTGAGTGACTCGATAAGGACCTTCCGATTTGGTCCTACGCACTTGCCTTGGGTCGCTCGTGCTGCTGGTTGACTCTTACGAGTACCCGATCACCTACTTGGAACTGCGAATGTGCACATTTCGATTGTAATAACGAGCCACTTTTCGTTGGTATTCTACGATCTTATGACGACCTTTCTCTCTTCTCTTCCAGTGAGTCTAGACTTGCACGCATCTGCTCGTCGTTTTGCTCCTCATTGAAGTGCTCCGTTCGGTGTGTACCCATTCCATTTCGGTAGGAACAACTACTTCGTGTCTAAAGGCCAAAGAGAATGGGGTTTCTCCTATAGCCGTTTGTGTGTGGTTCATAAGCCCGCAAGACACCGAGCGACTTGTCCACCTGAGCTCCTTTTTGCTCACTGAGTGCGGTCTTGGGAGGCGTTTTATGGTCTTGTTCGCGACTTCACTTGTCCATTGGCTTGTGGGTGTGAGGAGAGCAAAATTTCAGCTCTATCCTCGGTTTGTGAAGTCTCTAAACTTGCCGTTGTCAAGCTGTCTCTTGTTATGCGTGACCAATGCATGAGGAATCCCGTACTTGCAAATTACATTTTCCGGATGAAATCGGTGGTTTTACCTTCGTGATCTTGCTTCGAGACTCCAGCTCGACCCGTTTGGTGAAATAATCGATTGCGACTATGGCATGGGTGGTAGACGCTTTCCGCTCGGTGATGGCCCGATCAAGTCAATTCCCAGTTGAGCAAGACGGCCATGGTGAGTTCATCAGCGTAAGGTTCTCCGGAGGTGAGTTAGGTAGTTGGCAAAACTACGGCAACTTTTGCCTCACAGTCGTCTCCGAGCATCTTGATGCATGCGGGGCCAAAAGTATCCTTGCCTCGAGGCGCTTGAAAGCCAAGGACCTCGTGCGGAATGATTCCGCATGATTCCTTCGTGTATCTCTCGGAGGACATAATCGGCCTCCTCACGATCTAAGTCACAGTAGCGAGGGAGGGTGTATCCCGTTATCTGAGACTCCAGTCGATCAAAGTGTACACGGCGCTTTACATTTCAACTTACGGCTTGCTTGCGTCGTCGAGCAACACTCCTTCCTTGAGGTGAAAGCAATTGGCTCCATCCGGGTTTTGCTCGTCGATAAGCTCATTACCTCGTACCCCTGCTCGATGCTCGAGCTGGTCTTGATTTCCAAAGGGATAGACTTCGGTATTTTGGGGTCGGATGTGGCTGCCATGCGAGCTATCATATCAGCTCAAAAATTCTTTCCCCTTGGGATTTGTTCCACTTCGACAGCTCGGAAACTTCTCGTTAGTTGTTTCACCTTCGTAGGTAGGCCTCCATCTTCTCCCTCTTCGCTTGGAAGCTTTTGTCGAGGTGGTTTGTCACCATCTGTGAGTCCGTTCGAAGCTTTACCTCTTACTTTTTACTACTGAGGCGAGCTTGATCCATTATTACTGACCTCGTGCTCGGCACTGATTGTTGGTAACTTGAATTCTAATTTCACGACGTATTGCATCTACTGCTCGCCTGGGGCTAAGGAGCACAACTCCACCCTTGCTCCCGGTTTCCACAAGATCCATCTCTTGTGACTATCCATGAGTTGGTCGAGGCACAGGAATCTGGTGGGGGCTTCATTTCTTGGAAGAAGACTCGGCATTTATCCGTGGCTCGAGATACGAACCTGTTGAGGGATGCCAATTTGCCGGTGAGACTTTGTATCTCCTTGAGACTACGGGGGGACCTCATTTCATGCTAGGATCCCAAGTCTCAAAGTGGGCCCTCTTGGCCACCCGTGACCTTGGGTTTTAGAGAATCCCACTATTGTGTCATGGAACTTGTAGCTCGAAAGTCCACCGAGGTTTGTTTATAGTTGAAAGAGATTGATAGGTACTACGGGTGAATCAAATATGGGTGACGGGTTGAACCATTGGTCATTGGTGGTGGGAAATATACCACCGATCTACTCACCACGTTTAGCGAGCGTCTCAAAAAAGAGGTTTAGGAGTGGCATTAGGAATGTGTGGCATTTAGAGAATTTTGTGCTTCAGAGCGGGATGAAGTTACCAAAGAGTAATCCATCGACCAGTAAAAGTGGGCCTAACCACTTGGGGATGATGCGTGATACATCTAAGAAATTATTCCATCGAACATACTCCCCACGGATCCGGGAATAGCGACATGTACTAAATGCCTGTCGATCAAAGGAACTTACTCGAAGCAGTCCGACAAATGATGATTCGAGACGAGATTTGGCATTTTGAACCATGAAACGCTTCGGTTTCCACTTCGGTTGTAGGTGTAACCAACCCGCTATTAAAGATATGGCATGAGCGGTCACTTAAAAGCTGCGCTTTGGATCCGTTTACACGAGCTCCCTATTGAGTACTTGACGGTGAAGTTCTTACTCAAAATAGGAAAACTTTTGGTAAACCTATTCAAATTTATCTAGGATTCTTGAGCCGGCTACGCGAGGTCGTTTTACGAAAATCTGCGGTCTAAGTTCAACCCCGGATTAGAATTGGCAAGCATCGTTAAAGAGGATATAGCGGGATCGGTTTGACCCCGCGGACTCCACGATTCCGTTTGCGTTGAGGCGAGGATCGAGCGGATGGAAGAGGCACGTGACTACTTGGCGGTATGTATCGAGTCTCGCATCCCCAAAATAGTCGAGCTAAGCGTGATAGGTCAACGCTCGCCTGGATCCCTTTTAACGAATGCCCTTAAGATGGGCGGGAGCCGACGCCGCTTCACTCCTTTCTACTCGTTTCAAGATTCTAGTATAGAAAGAAAAGTTGAGTCAATCATCTTGAAAGTGAGAACTCATAATTATATATGAAAATACTTGATATAGAAGTACTGGTGGTGGTTAAATATTCTTTAGCTAACTAGTTTATGTATATGTACTAGGTCGACCTAGCATTACTACTCGATTACGTTGGTTATTTAAAACAACCAAAGAGGCAAGCTCTTTCCTCTTCTTTCTTTCAGTCCATTGAGGTTAGCTCCTCTCTTGCTAGACGTCATGATACTTTTTTGTATTTGATAATCAAAGGGAGTAGTAAAGCTGCAGTAATTCTTTGGAAAAGCCCGATTCTCTGTCTTCGAGCTTTCATTCCTCAATCCACTCTTTCCTTCCTTCATATACCTCCCCACCAATAGATAGAGACAAATAGGAATAACCAAACCACGTCTACAAAATGCCAGTACCATGCAGCCGCTTCAAAGCCAACGTGATGCTCCTTGGTCAAATGACCAAGATATTAGCGAAGAAAGTAGGGGTGTTCTATTTCTAGGAAGCTTCAGCTTGCTCTTTTTATGCGCAAGTCTCAGTAGGGCTTCTCAGCCAGATTTTTAATGGCATCCTCCTCTGGTTGGAAAGAAGGACACTATTTGCGGATAGTGAGGTAGTGGTTTGCAATCATCCATGGTCCTTCACTTAGAATAGCCTACACCGAAACAATGTCTACGTATGGACCACGGATCTTTGGTTCGATGAGACGGATACTGAGGTTAGGTCTTTATTCCCTCCTCGACCTCTTAATCCAATTTAAGGTTTTCCTATTCTCCTTTCGACTTTTCGGACCAACTGCAATACCTACAGGAGGGGTATTCGGTGAAGACCACGATCCGATGTGCTGAAAATACTGACTTCACACTCGGCGATCCACTCAAAATCATTCTTTTACGGAGTAGCTCGAATAAAGGTCGGCATCTTCATATGGGCAGCTACTTTTTATCCTTTAAGCTGAGGATAGTTCTTCCCTTCTGCGATTCTTTTTTAAGGTTAGGACTAGCTTCTTTCTATATTCCATACCTTCTTTTCTACCCTATGAGTGTGTAAGGTTGAATTCCTATATTGTTAGGACCGTCCTATCTTGTGTTCTAATTGTATTCCTATATTGTCCACTCTTGCTTTTATCTTCTTTCCTTTTGGAGTAAAGCCTTCCTTTTCCTTTTTCCTTTCCTTTACTTTGAGGAGAAGAAGATCAGACGAGCAGCGTTAGAGTATGGGATTAAGAACTTGACTTACTTTGTGACTCCTATAGTATAGTAAAACCAAAGGGTAGTTGGTTAGCTTATTCATACAGCGCTGGACTTGCTCGCTGGGATGGAGGCTTAGCTTAAGAGCTTAAAAAGATCTCAATCTTAACAAACAATAGATCTAGGGCTAGAGGGGCTTAGCATTGAGCACAGAAACATTGAGTTCATTGATCAAATGGGGAAATACCGAAGGGGGAGACGGAAAGGCTATGTGCCCTCGAATATCCATCATCAGCCAACCCCATTTCCTGGTTTTTGTTCCACTAGCAGTAAGCTCTGCTCTCTCTTTTCTAGGGTCACTATAGTGTGGCTGAATGTAGAGCAGTCCGCCTTTAAAGCCTTTGATCAGTAGATTATTTAGAACTTCGAGAGATGGTCAAGGTTTTTATTCCAAGCAGGTGACAGTTCTAGATTCGCCTGTGTTGAATAATGGCGAAACTACAGAGTAGCGGTCGGTGTGAACTCGTCTCTCAGGCTAGGCTCTATTGGGAGGATTTTATAGAGCTATAACTGTCCCCAAGCACACAGTCTTTCCATCTCCCCCTTCGGAATTTCCCCATTTAATCAATGAACTCAATCAGGTCTGAGGAACCCATTGAAGGTAGGAGTTTCTGTGCTCACTTACTTAATTTCTTACACCTTGGGAGAAAAGAAGCGAAGCGGGGCCGGAGCAAGGTCTAGCGTTCGATTTATCGAACGTTAATTTAATTCTAATGTGGGACATTAGGGGGGGCCTTAAACTCAAGATTCTATTAAAAAACTTAGCCATTTATACCCGGGAAGTGGTAGTGGTGACACTTATTTCCCATGCCAAGGTTAGCGGCCGGCTCCATACGGAGGAGCAGGGGATTGGGGAAGTGCAGTGAAGTGCCATGCTTAACACTTTTAGAAGTGCCATGCTTAACACTTTTCAATTCGCAATTCAACTTCCCTTAAGAATCCCCTCGGGAGGTAAAGCGAGGGATCTGAAGCCACTTTCCATAGGGGTAGGGGATGCTTATATTGGATTTAATAAATATCTCTCTACATATAATATATAGAGAGATATTTATTAAGTAATAATATATAGATGTATAAAAGGATATAGATGTTGAGCATGGGTATCGATCGCGATCCGGAGATGGAGCTAGCCTCTAGGTACCACTTGCTTCTACTCCAGCAGGATCGGTGATTAGACTTGGATCTACTTAGTGAAGCTACTCGGTCTCGATCTGGTCTTCACTGGAATAACTTTCATATCTCTTGGGACGGGACCAACCATCCTCAACTACTTGCAGCTGATGATCAAACAACCATTTTGTATAGAGCTTCTCACGTAGTCTCTAACGAAATGATTCCTTTTACCGATTATCCGGGCCACTGTGATGCACCGTATGGCCGGTGCATTTCTTGGGGGACTTAGCAATGGTGAAGAAATGAAGAAGGGCTACCACTTTCGGTGGCGAGTAATGAAATCCTTCCTCAACTACGTCGACCCTCGGGGCCCCTTTACCAAGATCAATGTAGTTATATGTAAATCTAGAGCAATAGCATGATGAACCAAAAAGTCTCCAGGGACTATTGTTAAGAATGAGAATTACTATTCTCATTAATAGCATAACCGACCGAGCATAGCCACCTCGATCTTCTCTTATCATCCATTGTCAAAAGGATTTTTGGGCGGTCTCCTCATCAACATCTTTATCATCAAGGGTATTGGAATCTTACCGCTTTCTTACTCTTACTCTTAAGGCGGTGACGCTCTCGTTCTTAGCTTGAAGCTTATCTGCATGTCTTTACTTGACAATAAGAGTAGCGGGAGCTCGGAATCTAGTTAATGGCATTTATTGATCAATACTAAACTACCAATTAGCAATTGATTCACGCCTCAGTCAGCCGCTATTTAACCTCTTACGTCTTTAGCCTATTATTTGCTATAATGAGTCGCATAAAAGTCCATTTACAGGTCAAGGCCATAAAGGGCTATATGAGATCCTAACAACATCATGGCATGCTCGATTATCGCAAAAGGATATAATATAATTAATATATTATATATATATATATATATATATTTAATATATTATATATTATATATATAATATATTAATTATGCGAGGATCGAGCGCTAATTTAATTCTAATGTGGGACATTAGGGGCGCTTAAACTCGAGATTCTATTAAACAAACTTAGCCATACGAACTTACTCACGACCCTACTTATTGATGCTTCATCTACCACTCTTCTCATAATCTAATGGTGGAACTCTTGTGAGAAATTTCATAAGTGATCACTTGAACCCTTTCTTTATTTGATTCATCTACGCCTATGCCTTTGAGAAGAGTCTTTCATAACTTCTGCTAGAACCCGACCTAAAAGCCTTCGTAACATCCAGAGTTAACACTTGTGATTCAATCGGTTAATTAGCGAGACCCATTCATTGCTTTTTTTTTTAGAAAGCTTGACCCGGTGAGAAAAAGTGTTTGGTCGAATCAAAAATAGGTTGACCCGCTTCATTCGCCGAGCGAATGATCTTCACTTCATGGGAACAACAAAACCACCATCTCAGCTCTTTCCTTTCTTTGGTGCTACCTTTTCTTTCTAAGAGATGGGGTTGGAGTGTAGCGGCGATTACGACTTTATGTCTCCATGTTGATTTGAATATATTGAAATCCTACGGAGGGCTTGACTTTCTTTTGGTAAAGAAGAGTGTTTACGATCGTACTTCTTTCGAGGAGTCTCTTTATGTCTCCTTGAGCTCTCTTCATTGGTATTCGTGACCTAATTCTAGATTAAGGGACGGGGGATACCATTTTCACCCACTCCTCAACTCAGAACTCAACAACCAACTCCTCGACTCCAAACTCGATAGATTAGCTTCAACGAAAAGATTTAGTTGGTTGAATGACTGGTCTAGGGTGGTCGAGAAAGGGCTAAAGTCATTATCGAAACCCACAGAGGTGGGGTCTCGACTCGCTTCGGCGTTTATCACACAAGTATATATTCCTTCGATCACTATGAATTATTGCTCTCCTTGTGCCTTAAATACGCTTCCTCCGTTCGTTGACACGGTGTCTCACGTCTTTTGGAAGTAGAGTTTTTGACCATAGATAAATAATGAGTACGTGCATGCGTATAACATAATATCATCTTTGCCTAAGATTCGATCTTTCTCATTCACTACCGTCACCTTCCTATTGAAATTCTCATGTCGGGGCCTATTGGAATGGGAAGAATGATCATTGAATGGACTTGTCGTGCACGATACACTCCGATTCCTCTTTTCGATCTGATCAGTTCTCAACCTACCCATTCAGAGTTCTATTTTCCTTTTCCTATTCCCTTTTTTCGATACATCAGTTCCCTCTTCTGATCAAATGGGAAAATTCTGAAGGGGAGACGGAAAGGCTGTGTGCTAGGGGACGATTATAGCTCTATAATTTACACCGGGAAGTGGTAGTATTAAATCCAATATAGCACCCCACCCACGGGAAAAGGTCGGTATCCTCTACTTCACCTCGGGAGGATTCTTAAGGGAAGTTAAATTGCAGAATTGAAAAGTGTTAAGCATGGCACTTCTGAAAAGTGTTCGGTAAAGGGGAATAGGAAAAGGGGAATTGGAAATTTGAAAATGGGAACTCGGAATAGGTAGGTTGAGTTGGAAGTTGAGAGTTCGGAGTTGGTTGTTGAGTTCGGAGTTGAGGAGTTGGTTGTTGAGTTCGGAGTTGAGGAGTGGGTGAAAAAGGGTATCCCCCCCGGTTTAAAACTGTTTGTATGGCTAAGTTTGTTTAAGAGAATCTTGAGTTTAAGGCCCCCCCTAATGTCCCACATTATAATTAAATTAGCGTTCGATTAGACCATGCATAATTAATATATATAATATATATTATATAATATATAATATATTAATTATGTAACATATATTATATCCTTTTTGTCTTCATTGGTTGAAGAAACTCGATCCATTGGTCCCGTGGTCCAAGATCTCCTTGGGTCGCCACTAGAACTTGTCACTCTATTTTCATTGGTCGACTTCTTCATTAGAGCATGGCAATTCGATATGAGATTGAATGCCATAACTCTTATTTGTATTTTACTTTTTATTGGTGTTGTTGGGAAATCTGCACAGATAGGATTGCATAGAGACTGGGCAATGGAACTCCTGGAGCTTAACTATGCCTGCCTTATCGCTTTATCCGGTTTGAAGCCGAAAGCTTCTTTGCTTTTGCCATTTATCTATCTAGCTGGCTCGCTAACTGCTAGTCTTTCATTGGATGCTAGCTTTTATCTTATCCTATGGGGATAACTAAGAGGCCTAATTTCTTACACTTTGGGAGAAAAGGAGCGAAGCGTGGTCAGAGTGGTACCCGATCCGGTAAGGGTACCATGGAGAGGAAAGGTCGTGTCGGAAAGGGGAATGGGAAAAGGGAAATAGGAACTCGGAATGGGTAAGTTGAGAGCAGTCGACTTGGAAAAGGGAATCGGAAAGTCAATAGATGTATGTAATGTTGAGGAAAGAGATTCGGATGAAAGAGATACTGACGGGATATTCCTCCCGGTTTGGACCTAAACGTTGAGCGGTGGATCAAGTAAAGGCGACAATCCTCCACCTAACAACTCCTTCTTTACTGATGTCAGTTGTTAATAGGCTCTAATAGACAACCAACCCATATATTCTTGATAAACCGAGGCACCAGGAGAAATAAGAACTTAGAATGGGTAGGTTGAGAGCGGTCGTATCGGAAAAGGGGAATCGAAAAAGGGGAATCGGAAAAGGGGAATCAGAAATTTAGAAATAGGAACATTGCTAGGCATTTTCGTAGCACTTTTTTTATGGATGCTTTCACTCAATGGACAATCACCTCAGAACTATTCTGTGAAGCAGACAGAGAAGCATTGAGATTGGGATTGCGATTTATACTAGCTATTCCTTTGCTTGTGCCCGTTCTTCCCTACTCAACTTCCCCCTTAAGAATCCCCACGGAGGTAAGCGAGAGGATACCGGTCCTTTCCACTAGGGGCTAGGGGTGCTATATTGTATTTATTAGTAGAACCCCTAGGATACGACGCCTTGCTCCTTGAGTATCATGGGATGGAATACCCCGACCTCCCAAAGGCTCCCAGAAAGCAATTTCAGCCTTAGGACAATTAAGTAAAATTCCTACATCCCTCGTCGGTCTGAATCCCCTTGATACTTTTTCTTGCCGCTCCCAGATTGACTAGCTGAATGTAATCATCGGTGGCGTCTTGCACGAGCCCATTTCGAGTGTGAACATTGAGTGGGAGTTCGATTACATTGCTAAGAGAATCCCCGAGTCAATATTCACTCAAACCTTTGGTCGAGCTTGACTTGAGCATTTCCTCTAGTACCTTTACCTATAACAAGTGATCAAAGAAATGGATTGGCTTCTCCATTTCTTTCATCGAGATTGATTTGGTGTTCGGTTGTCGTACAACCAAGTAGAAAAGCAGCAAGTAGAAATTCTCGTAGATAAGATAAATGTTTTTGTTATTCGTGGAAGGGTTCACGGAAGAATAAGAATGGAATTGGGTTCGATTCCCATTGCCCCTTTGTGGTGAAAAAGACTGATTCAACAAGATATGCCATGTCTGCATTAAGATTTAAAACTTGTCGTCTACTTTCAAGAAATGTTTGGAAGAGAGAACTTACAATAATACAATGCCGCATTCTCCAGAAGATTGAGGAAGAAAATGAGATCTATTAAGAGAAAGATTTATCTAAGAGAAAATCTTAATGATTACATCCAATCACGACGAAGATGAGTCGACCTTTAGCTTGGGAGTTCGTCTTAGCTCAAAAGCTTTTAAGATTTGTAATGACTCCTCCTTGGCGGGTAAGCCCGGTGCTTGGTGGATCAAGAGCCGGTGAATGCAACTCGATTACATATCATAATTCAAAATACTTCACAAACATCACAATTTGATAATAGTTTATCCATACCCCTTGCTTCTAGTTCTTTTACTTTAACCATTCCAAATAATCATATATCATATTTCACCTCCACAGCCATCATATGATTACTAGATCTAAAACTAGTATTTTTAAGCCTAAAACATATTTCGCTGTCTTACTTGCTGCCCAAACTGAACCAACTTCATTAGCACAAGCATTTACCAATCTAAAATAGTACAAAACAATGCATTTAATTCCTTACAAGCTAATCATACTTGGGTTCTGGTTGCTCCCCAAACTTCTGTCAAGGTAATTAGTTGCAAATAGATTTTTAGACTTAAATACAACTCAGATGGGTTAGTGGTAAAATACAAAGCTAGACTTGTTGCTAAAGGTTTTCATCAGACTTATGGGGTAGACTATGGTAAAACTTTTAGTCTTGTAGTTAAAGCTTCAATGGTGAGAGTCTTAGCTTGGCAATGATGAACTTGTGGCTGGTCAGGCAAATATATGTAAATAGTGCATTTCTCAATGGCATTTTAGATGGAGATATCTACATAGTAAAATAAAAAGGCTCTCTATAGTTTAAAACAACTCCAAGAGCTTGGTTTGATAGGTTCAAGACTGCTATGACTACTCAGTGGTGTTTTATTCATTCAAAGTCAGATTCTTCATTATTCTAAAAATAGGAGAATGGACACGTTTAAGAAGCAACATGTAGTCTCCCGTTCAAGTACTGAATCGGAATACAAGGCATTGACTCTTAGTACAGTTGAGGTAATATGGATCGAAGTACTTATCAGTGAACTTAAAATACCAATTGCATTCACACAAGTGATGTGGTTTGGTATCAAGGGGCAATTGCCTTAACAAAAAATTCTATCTATCATTCTAAAACCAAATATATTGAGCTCGATATACATTTTATTCGAGAGAAAGCTTAAGCTAAGTAAATCTTAGTCAACCTTGTTCCTAACGAAGATCAGACTGCAGATGTGTTAACTAAATTTCTAACATATGGTTAGTTTAACTATCTTCGAACTAAGCTGAATGTTGTTCCTGGGCCATTCAGCTTAGAGGGGGATGTTAGGACATGTGAAGAAATAGAAGAAAGGAAATAAGCTGACTATGACAAGCTTACGAGGATGCAAGTAGTTGATTTACTCCAAGCAACTCACGTGAACAATTTCGTTAACTTTAGCTATTAATATATTGCTGATGTCTCAAATTATGTTACAGAATTACACTTTGCTAATAGAATTAGAGATTGATTCCAATAACTTCATGATTAATTTGCTACAATTTGTAAGTTTCTATATAAATCGCTTTGTAATTATTTTTGTAGTGAGCTTGAATATAAGAAGTTCTAGTTGATTCCAGATTATTCCTTTCTCTTTTTTTTTTTTTCTTATTTTCCTTTACTTTCTAGCATTTCAAACATAAAAATTCTATTTTCTAAAACTAGGAAGGGAAAGTACTAGGGTAATGAGGAAAACACCAAAGTTAAAATATTAAATTTCTCTAAGGATGGTAACTCTAATAGGGGGTCTCGTATTGTCCCTCTATTAGAGGTGCATGCTGAAGATGAATTTCCCCAAAATAATGTGGAGAATATTGACCTTAATCAAATTCCCCCAAACACAGAATCAAATCTCTAGCCAAAGTCAACCACACAAAGATTAATCCTAAAATTAACCAAACTTTTGGTTTTAGACTTAGTAAAATTTAATATATGTTGCTTTAGAAACAATTTCTTTGAACTGGCTTACAAGGGTCTGATTTTTACTTGCAACTGTGAAACTTTATTCAAAAGAATAGACTGAGCCATTAGTAATGATGAGTGGTTTCGATTATTCTCGGAAGTGGTTATTTTCACCTCTCAAAGATTAATTTAGATTGCAAGCCTATTCTCATTGGCTTGATTTTGACAGCAGACATAATCCTAAGCCTTTCCGTTTCATGGCTTCATAGCTAACAGATAGTAAATTTAGGGAGTTATGTCTAATTGTTAGAATTGTGACATAAATTTTATTACTTCGGCTAAAGACTTTGCAAAAAAAGTGAATTAGTGGAATAAAGAGGTGGTCGGTAGGGATGGCAATATTTACTATTATGATGGGATTCTGGAGGATACCGTCCCATTTGGGATAAGATTGAAACATATTTTTGCATCTCAAATTAAAATGGGATGGGACAAAGACTAAAAATAAGTCATGTCATTCTGTCTTGTATATTGTATTAATATTATAATTTTAAAATTATTCTAAATTTTTAATTATTTTATAATTTTAACTTAAAAATAATGTTCAAAAAGTTGAAACCTAAAGGCTAAAATTAAATAATAAAAGTAATATAATTAGAAAATGAAGGTTTCTTGTCAAATGAAGTGAGAACTGAAATTGAAGTCAATCTTTGTAAGTTTTTGTTAATTTTTATTTTTGCTTAAATTTTGGAACTTAGATTGATTTGATTTAGTGTTGAAACTTTGAACTTTTGGTTTTCTTTTGCTGTTGATTTGGTTTATTATTATATTGTTGAATTATTAGATATTTTAACATAATTGAAGTTGGTTACTGTCTAAATCTATAGAAGTGTAAGTCTTAATATTAATGTGAAATGGAATTAAACAGATAATTAAAAAATATTAGCATAAAATTATATTTGAACATTTATATAGTCAAAATAAAACTATTATTTGGTTATGCTACTTTGTATTTTTTAAAGATTTTTACTATATTGAAATATGATGATCCTTATAAAAAATGTCAAAATTTCTTTATTTATATTTGGGATTATTAAGGATAATGAGATGGGACAAGATATTTAATGAAACGAAACTATGACAATTTTTTATCCCAAAAAAAATAAAAGGATGAGAATTGAACATTATTTTTAATCCTAGTTATTTATAGGTTGGCAAATCTGGCCCCATTTCATCCCATTGCCAACCCTAGTGTTCGGTAGCATTTTTAAAAGGAATATGATTTTGTTAGCTGGATTAAATGGGCTATATAGGGCTTTAGAAACTTATAGCTCTAGAAGACTTATTGCAATGGAAAAAAACTTAAAGGTAAATTGGAAATAGTCTTTACTCAAGAAGAATTATTACGGTACTAGAAATAGAAAAGATGCAGAAACCGTATTAGAGTGATGAAAGACGCTATAGGGCAGTGGCTGTGTGATAAAGTGGAGATTAAAAAGCACATTGTTGAGTTCTTTACTGAGCTGTATACAAATGATAAGGATGAGTATATTCCTTATCCTATCATTTCAGCTTTCCCTGAGCTAGAAATAAGGTCGATGGAAGTCCTTAGGCAAGCTGTGAATGATATGGAAATTAAGAATATCATTTTAGTATATTTCCTATAAAAGTACCGAGTATTGATGGCGCCTTCCATGCAATTTTCTTTTAATTCTAATGGGACATAGCTGGACTCTGATTTTGTAAGCTCATTAAGTATATCTTTTCTGAAAGGAGAGTCCCATTTGAGATCAACAGAACGTTCATTGTGCTTATCCCCGAAACCTCAAATCCCAATAATCTTAAACTTTGTCGTTCGATAAGCTTGTGTACAATTATTTATAAGATTGTCACAAAATTGATAGCCAATAGATTAAAGTGTTTGCTACCGAACCTCATTGGTTGCACTCAAACTAGCTTCGTGCCTGGTAAACATATTACGAAAATTATTGTGGTTGCCCAGGAAATTATTCTTTCAATGAGACGGAATAGAAAGGAAAAAAGAAGCAAGATAATTAAAGTGGATTTTGAGAAGGCTTATAATAGACTTAATTGGACATTTATTTATAAGACTTTTTGCCTGGTGGGCCTTTCTATCAATCTCATACGGGTAATTATAAAATATATCACCTCTGCTCCCATGCAAATTATATAGAATGGGGAGCTCATGTAATCTTTTTCTCCATCAAAATAAATTAGGCAAGGTGATCTACTTTTTCCATACTTTTGTGTGTTGTGTATTGAGCGCCTTAGCAATGATATTAACTAAGCCCTAAGGGATGGAAAATGTAAGCCTATTCATCTTAGCAGTAAAGGTGCCCCAATCAGTCACCTTTCTTTGGCTGACAGCCTTATTCTTCTGGCAGAGGCCTCTAGGGAGTAGGCTATTGTTATCAACGAGGGTCTTCATGGAGGGACTCCCTTACAACAACTGTAAGGTGCAGCCCCTCGTAAATAGTCCGACTGTGGGCCCTACGTGAGACCCACAGCCGGGCTGTGAGGGCTGCACCTTACAGTTTGCTACAAGGTAGCAGCTCCCGTTCTTAATACCTTTTGCGTGAGTTCTGATGAAAATGCAGAATAAAACAAAGACATAATTTTTTTTTCTAAAATTGTTGTTTTGGCAAAGGCTTGTAGAGTTGGTTAGGATTTGGGTTTTGTTATCATGAAAAGTTTAGGTAACTATCTGGGTTGCCTATTCTTCATTCTTGTGTGGGGAAGAATACTTACCAAGTAAATTTTAGATAAAGCAGAATAATAGTTTTTGTTGAGTTTAGAGAGTATATATTTATAAAGGGTAAAATCATTATTTTACACTTCAAGTCTCACTAACATCTCCATATTTATGTATTTTAAGATCTTTGATATTTAATTATCTATGTTTATTTGTATTTTGAATATTTTATATATTTTAGGGATATTTTAGTTATTTTTCAATAAACGAGAAGTCGGACATCAAAACAGACAATATTTTTAAACTTAGAACAACTGAAAACTTTAGAAAAGACATAAAGGGTAAAATCATAAATTTAAGATTTTGATGGGCCTTGCGGCGTGATGTTGATTGCTAACGTGATGTTGGCCAGATGACGTGTCATTAAGCTGCTAAAGTGTCATTGACGGATGATGTGGCGAAGTCTATTGGATCGAAAAATGAGCTTACAATGCATGCGATGCACTTGAATCATATTTGTTGACTTTTTCATTGACCGATGGCGTGGTAGAATATTAGTAGACAAAAAATGCGCATACTGGTACATGCATATACACGGAATGATAGCCACAGTAGCGATGTTCTAACTAATCATAGAGTGCCACGTGGCGTAATTACGGGTGTTGAATTGTTTTCATTCGATGGCCATGATTTACTCGTTGTATCTTTAAATAGGGGCTCTCTCCTCCCCCCGCTAATTTGACGCCCCTGAATCCATTTTTGGGCTCTATTTTCTGTAATTCATTCTCTATGTTGTATTTTCTATGTATTTTAATAAAATTTCTATTTTACCCCTAGTTATAAAATGAGTAGCTAATTTATTTTCAAGTTTGGGTTAAAGGTAAAGCCTTAACATAATCTATGAGCTTAATTTAGTAAGTTTATTTTCACTTTCTCTAATTTATTTAAATTATTTTGACTTATCATAGAGCAGATAGTAATAATCTTGTTTAGATATTGCATTCGATATCTCAGGCTCCCTAGTGCAAGATTATTACTATTTTGGCATGGTGAGTAATTTACACTAGATTTATTAGAGAAAAAATCTCCATCTAATTTATGCGATGAGGTCTTGACTCATTGTTGACATAAAAATTATCTAGGTTAATTAGTGGAAAGTCTTGCCACTTTGTCGACAATTTACATTATTATTACACAGCACAACGTGTTCTTAATACCACATTTAACATAAAATTATTCTTCACGGTATAATGAGCACTTGATGTCATATTTATTAGAGTTAGGTTTATGAGGGTGGAAATATCCCCTCATAAATTAATTGGACCTAAAAAGAAATATTAAGCTCATAGTGAAATATTAAGTGTGAATCCTAAGACCGGTACTTTATCCCATTGATCAATTCGAATTTATTACCGGTATTCTAATTTCAATGTTAGGATAAAATAAACTAGGAAATTTTACAACAAGCATATTAAAGAATAATAATAACTCTACATAATTAAAATCCACCTCCTCGTGGGATCGACACTCGTCATCATTAATCTAAACTTCGATAGATTAGTGCACTTGCGAGTTTAATAAAATTTGTACAGCAGTTTTCAAGCTAGAATATGATCAATTTATCCCTTGTAGGTCGAATTACACTCACTTAATCTGTTCTACAAGCTATTCCCGGATCTGCTATCACGAGACTTCAAAATTGCCAACTAATGTCCATGCTAAAATTGATCAAACCTACAAATGTTTTATCCGAAGTGGCAAAATGCATAAAAGAATATCGGTTTAGTTAATGAACTCGGCGTTGCTTATGAGAATTGTTTAGGGCTTGGTTTCGAATCCAAATAGTTTTTAGGTTAATTTTCTTTGTACTAAGTATGACATTGATAAAAGAATCTCGTTTGCAAGCTTTCCACTAAGTATGGCCCTCATCCATGGAAGTGCGTGGTGGAGATTTGGAGTGGCGCCTTTAAAGGGGTCTATTAGGCCATTGTTAATGTCAAAAAGCTATGTTTTAGTGGGAAGCATGGCTTTATGATGGCACAATTTTGGCTAAGCATATGAGTTCCCAAGCTCCATCCTCATTTATCGAATATTATTGTTGTAGATTTTATCTTAGTAGAAGGGCATTAGAATTGTCCTTTGTTCGAGAGATTACTTCCTAACAATGTTCTATTGAAAATTGCTATTTCAAGCTCCTTAATAGATATAAAGAAGATAACCTGCGATACTTAACTCATTATAAGACTGGGGATTTTAGTACGAAATCGGCTTATTGGTCCATTATAAAACTTACTTATATTTGACATAATACAAAACAGAATGTCATTTGGAAATGGAGTGACCCTCAGTCTATTCACACCTTCCTGTGATTAGCTATGAAGAACATTTTGAAGATTAAAGATTTTTTATATAAGAGGCATATTATTGGGTATAAGAAGAAGAAGAAGACTCATTATAAGACTGGGGATTTTAGTACGAAATCAGCTTATTGGTCCATTACAAAACTTACTTAAATTTGAAGATTGATATTGTAGTTTGGATAACTGGAGTTTTAAAGTTAAAGCACTAAAATATTTAGTAAATATTTATTACTACTATAGTATGGAAGTTAAATTATCTCCACTTTGAATAAATCAAACCTAATCATCCCCTTATTCTATAATGTGTAAATCAACAAATCTGAGATACCGGCTATGTCCAAACAAAATTTGAACTTGGATGTTGGAACTACTTTAGTTAACATGTCGATATTATCATTATCGATGTGAACCTTCACCATCTTTATTACACATTTTGAAATAATGATCTTGAGAAATGCGGTTTAATATCTATAATAACCTAGATTCTTGCTCGGATATATGGCATTTGAGCTATTACAATATATGTCAATAGTCTTTTGTGACAACCCTAATTTAGCTAATAATCCTTGTAACCATAGAACTTCTTTAAGCGCCTTAGTTATTGTTATATATTCTACCTCGATTGTTGACAATGCAACAATATATTGTAGACTAGCTTTCTAGTTAATTAAGCGACCATTGAGCATAAATATATATCTTGTTAAAAATCTTTTTCTATCTAAGTCTCCAACAAAATTTGAATCAACAAAATCCCATAAGCTCTGTATTTCTTGACGATGACCTTCTATATCTAGAGCCATATTCCAAAGTACCATTCAAATATCTCGGTACCCACTTAGCTGCATTCTAATGTTCTTTTTCGGGTAAGGCCATAAATCTGCTTACAACACTGAGAGCATAAGCTAAATCAGGCCTTGTAAGAATCATTGCATACATCATGCACCTAACGATGATTTGCATAGGGGTTTTCATCGTTTCAGCCATTTCCTTATTTGTTTTTGAACACTGAAAGCTATATAGCTTAAAGTAAGAGGCAAATGGAGTCATCGTGGGTTTGCGAGTCCAACATCCTAGATGCTTAAGTGCCTTTTCGGATACTTTCTTTGAGAGAGAAACAAGGTTCCTTACTTCTTATTTCTGACAATTTCCATGCCTAATATCCTTTTGGGATGACCCAAATCCTTCATATCAAATTTAGAATTCAACGAGACTCTTCAAGGCTTCGATTTCATCTTTTATCTTATAAGTAATCAATATATCATCAATATATAACAATAAGTATATGTAGATGTACTGTTCTCACAAGCTTGTAATAGACACAACAATCAAAATTGCTCCTCATATACCTATGAGGCACCATAAACTCATCAAATTTAAGATACCATTGTCTTTGAGATTCTTTAAGCCATACAATGACTTTTTTAACAAATACACATAGTTTGCTCTTATAGAATCAACATATCTATCAATTAGAGACATAAGAATTTCTTCTTGTAATCTACCATGCAAAAAGGCATTCATGACATCAAGTTGATTAAGCTTCATGTCAAGTACTGCTATTAAAGCCAGTAAGACCCTTATTGATACATGTCTGACTACAGGTGAGAAAAATTCTTTGAAGTCAATTTCCTTATTCTGAGTGTACCCCTTATCTACCAATCGATCTTTGAATCTCTTAGGTTTAGTTACTTTCATGCTCTTTTTGATTTTTTAAATCCATTTACAACCCACTATTCTTCTGTTTACAGGTTTCTTTACTAATTTCCAAGTATTGTTCTTGTAGAGAGATTCTATTTCCTGATCTATAGCTTTTTGGCATTCTGATTTATATGGACTTTCAACAGATTCCTTCTAACTCTTTGGTTCATCAATATCCAATTCATGTGTTGTGGCTAATGCATATGCTATAAGGTCTGCATATCAAAATATCTAAGGTGGCTCTATAACCTTTTTCTTCTTATCTTTAGTCGGTTGATATCCACGTGTTTGAGTTTTTAAAATAACCTAAGATTCAATCTCCTTAATCTCTTTATATTCATCATCTGAGTGACTTATATTTTCATATTCCATTGATGTTTTTTATTATTATACTATACCTAAAACTGAATAATGTTATGATCTTTATCTTCATGTATAGCACTTATAGTATGTTTTTTTTATGTCAAATACACCCTCTCATTGAATACCACATCTCTCTCGACTATGCATCCGGGAAGATTGAGGTTTGAATACTATAGTTTGAAACTCTTAACACCTTTAGGATAACCAATGAACTGGCCTTTGAGAACTTTAGGTGCGAACTTGCTTTGACTTATATGTTCATATGCAAGGCATCCAAACATTTTGAGACTATCATAGCTTGCTGATTTGCCATACTACATTTCATATGGAGTTTTAAAATACAAAGCTACAAAGAGATTTAAATTTACCAGGTAGTAAGCCATCAATAAGGTTTTTGCCCATAAAGTTTTAAGAAGTTGAGACTAAACCAACATGTATCTTATCTTGTCTATTAATGTCTTATTCATGTTGAGGTGTTAACCTCGATGTTCTATACCTTTAAATGCCTTTATTAGTACAATAAGCATCAAATTGTTGATTGCAAAAATTTAAGTCGGTTGTTAGACCTTAACTTCTTTACTTTCTTTCCTGTCGGTTCTTAACTAAAAATTTCCACTCATTGAATTTTGTGAACATCCGATCCTTAGATTTTAGCATATTAACCCAAGCTTTTCTAGTGAAGTCATCAATTATGGACATAAAGTAATTATTTTTACCAAAACAAATTGTTTGTGCAGGTCCATGATGGTCGGAATGTATATAATCTAGGATTTCTTTTCTTTGTATGAGAAGATTTCTTGAAACCCTTTACGATAGATTTTCCCAAGACACAATCTTCAAAAAATCTAGCTTAATAATCTTCTTATCTCCGAAAACTCCACGCTTATGTAACTCTTTTAATCCTATGATACTTATATGTCCTAATCTTAATTACCAAAGCTTGATATTCTCCTTACCGGAGCTTGTAGAAATATTAGATAATTTAGTTATAGCATCTTCATCTAAGACATAGACTTTATTCTTCTTTGAATCTTTCATGATAATGTTAGAACCACTAGTAATTTGCAATCCACGAATTAAGTTTAATGCTCAACCCCATTTGGTCAAGCATTCTTATTGAAATTAAATTTCCTTTAACTCAAGAACATACCGACATCTTTCAATTTCCTAATGGTTCCATAATTTAATTTTAAACTTACATTTTCTATTCCTAAGACTTTACATACTTGCATTGTTCCTTATCATTACGCTTCCTTCATCAATCTGGTGATAACCGGAAAGATAATCCTTATAAGAGCATATATGAAAAGTACATCCAAAGTCCATGATCTATTTACCTTTTGCATATCCTCTATAGCCACACACACACACACACACACACACACCAATCGACTCATATACTTATTCTTTAACAATAGAAACATCACTATTTTGATCTTTATTTTTTGGCTTCTTCTCAGACGGTCTTTCTTGAAATGTCTTTCATTATCACTGCTGGAAGCACTTCAAATTCTTGGATTTATTTTTATTCTTTCCTTGTTTCTTTTTCTTTACGTCATTCTTGTCATACTTCCCTTTTCTTGCTCTTCTCCAACCTCCATGTTACTTGTTTTTCTAGTAACTTCTTAGTGTTTAGGGATACTAGTAACTTCATCTAATGATAAAGTTTATCTTCTATACATAAAGGGTATATATAAAGTTTGAGTATGAATATGGAATTGAGCTTACCAAAAGTAAAGCCTTACCTTCATCATCAAGACCCTCATCAATAGTCTTTGGGGTATCACGGACTTTGTTAAATTCATCAATGTGGTCATCAAGAGAGGATTACGTCGGGCATTTTCGGGGTAAACATCCTAGACTTAGTCATATATAACTTGTCAAGCGTTGCCCATGGCTCTGCAACTGTCTTCTCATTGGCAATTTCTCTAATTACAGAGTCACTAAGACTTAAGATAATTGTGCTCCCGGCCTTCTTGTCCATGTCGGTAGCTTGCTCTTGAGTTTTGAAGATGAAGTTTCATTTCTCTCTTTTTGGTAGCCGGTTCTCATGCATCTCCTAACTTTTAAGTTGTTAACAATGTTTTCATTTTCACTTTCCACATGTTAAAACCATTTTTCCTATTAAGCTTCTCCAAATCATTCTTTGATGTTGCGATATTTGGATTTGATTACAAGACCAAGCTCTAATACCAATTGTAGTCACTGAGATGCTTAATTTGCACAGCAACCAAGTCACTGCCCAATATCTCAAACCAACTCTATCAAGATACTATAAAAACATAAACAAAATGAAAGATTTAACAAGAACCAAACAACCATAATGATGGAATGACCAAAATCAATCAACAACACCAAATGAGAGTAATTAAAGAAATAATCAAAACAACAGTAAGAAATTTACTTGGTTCAGCTAATTTTCATTAGGCTACATCCACGGGAAGAACATATGATCAGCATCATTGATTTTCTCAGATGAATTACAAGAATTTAAAGAGCTTATTTCAAAGTACAAGAATTGCCTTTCTTTCACAGCTATCTCCCTATATATAGCTCTTAGTGCCTCTTCAATTGTTGCACCAAAATTAGCTGTTTTTCAATTGATTGTGACAAACCCAGAGGAACACGTGTAAGGCATGTGAGAATAACTACAAATAACATATTCAAGAAGTTATCTCTAAGCATGTGTTTTGCTCGTGATTCATTAATCCAAACGGCACTTTCTCAAGTAGTTTGAAGAGCTTGATTTATAACTCGCCAAAATGCATCTCTTTCTGCCGTTTAGCATCAGTTATTTAAGCTTCAAAACACATCTATTATTGTCGTTTTAACCACCTCTAATTTGATTCATCAGTAGCGTAACATGTTGATTTTATCTCATATTTATATGATGATAAACCTATAACATCTTTATTATTATATTTATGTCAAAACTTATTTATCATATACTATTAACTTTTAATTATTTCATAACTATAATTTTTTTCTTATAGTACTAGCAAATAGGGTGTAAGAAGCTTTGAATATCCAATAGATTTAATAAAAGTTTTATTTTTTTAAGGTCCAACTAATATTGTTATGTCATGATATTTTATAAAAAGAGATTAATTTCTCAAATTATTGGAAGCAACTAGATAAGCTCGGAGGCATTTAGTTTACAAGTTGGATTCAAATCCAATGGCCTAAATTATGATCCCGCACCTTAATCAATGTAACTTTACCCTATATATATATATATATATATATATATATATATATATATATAGATTTTAAAGTTCAAGAAAATTTAGAAAAATTATTAAACCATAAGATATAATAAACTTAAAGCTTAAAAGCTTAAAGCATATACATATAAACGGCATAGTTTATATACTTTTCAAACATTTTCATAGTTTGAAATTATATATATATATATATTTCACACACTCAAGGAGGAGTTGCTAAATAGAAGCCAAAACTCAGTCTGCAAAGACGTTATACTTATTTCCAATTTCTGCCACATTACGATTACCATGAACACGTGCATTCGGTATAAACTACACATATAGCAACTGTGAATAGTCAAATTTGAAATTCCAATCCTGTCCCAATTCTGTTAAAGCGTTGCATATTTACTGACGTCTAAACTTGGTAAGGCATAGTGGTCAAGTTGAAAACGCGTTAAGCATCACTCGGGATAAATTAATATGTACTTAAATAATTACCCTTTTGTTATCATTGAATAAAATATGTAATTTATATACGTACATGTTATATATATAGAGAGAGATAGAGAACCGATGCTGTACAAAGCTGTACGTACCAGTTGTTATTACAGAGCAGAAGCATGAAGTTTCGCACTTTCTCAAGCATCCATATTGACTGAGCTCTATGTTTATTTTTCTAATTTAAGTATCAACTCAAAAGATTGTACAAAACTGAACTGTCTTTTGGAAAATATATATAGAGAGAGAGAGAGGAAGTCAATTATTGAAATGTTCTTTTGTGTTCATCTTTAAATAAAAACCATAAGATAAGATTACACATTTTCTTATATATATATATGGATAGCTTGAAAACAAGTTAAGCGAAGCGAGCTCTGAACAATTTCTGTGAAGATGGGAAGAGCTCCATGTTGTGACAAAGCTAACGTTAAAAGAGGACCTTGGTCTGCCGAAGAAGACTCCATTCTCAAGAATTACCTTGAGCAATTTGGAAATGGCGGCAACTGGATTGCTTTACCCAAGAAAGCAGGTAATTAATTTTAATTAATTAATAATTTTGAACGATCTGCTGCATGCTTAATCAATATTTATTTTTCAAACTTTTATTATTTGCATTTTATTTTACAACTATAAATGTCTTAGGCCTTAAGCGATGTGGCAAGAGTTGTCGGCTCAGATGGCTAAATTATCTAAGGCCACATATAAAGCATGGAGGATTTAGTAAGGAAGAAGATACCGTCATATGCAATCTCTATTGTACCATAGGAAGTAGGCAAGTCCTCATCAAATCATTTCATATAATGAAATTTAATTTTTATTTTGTTTGTTTGTAGTTAATTACATTGTCCTTAGTCCTAACTCAGTTGGCTGTGAACGCGCTTCGAGCCCACGGTCACTTGGTTTCGATCGAATAGATTAGTACTAATTTATCATATTTTAATTTATTTGATTAGGTGGTCTGTTATAGCTTCTCAGCTGCCAGGAAGAACTGACAATGATATAAAGAATTATTGGAACACCAAGCTGAAGAAAATTTTTTTGGCAGGAAAGCTGTGCGACAACTCTCAAGTTTCAGCTTCAACAATTCCTGAAGAATTTGGAAATTCATCTTATTACTTGAGTGCCAATTCTGCTGCTGGTCCATTATTGCCATATGTAAGTGACATTAATTGTTATTACCAGCAAAGTCCTCCCGGCCCTCAAGAGATGATTTTGGAGCCAAGTGCAAATAGCAATTATGGTAATAAAATGTCATCGACTACTCAAGAAGCTGCTGCGGCTTCGAGTCTTTCCATTTCATCTTCTTCATCAACTTTGGAGAACAGTTATGTCTTGTGGTCTGCTAATGGAAATGTTGAGGACGAAGCAAGCCTGCTGGATGATTTTGGTTTTGAGTATTCGTATGAACTTCTCAATGGGTTTGATTTTGAGAAAGCAAGCAGTGAAGTTGCTCGATATTTAGGTGGCTAACATTCGTTCAAACACTATAGCTAACTCATGATAATATTAAATTGATTTATCTATTAGTACCTATTAATTGTTCTGGACAAAATTGCTCAATTAATTGTTCCATTAGATTGTGAGTTGAATTATTAATGTACTCTGTGTTGGACTGTTTGTGTCTAATATGTGTTTAGTTTTGGGAATAATCAACAGTGGGATGCTTGATCAATTCACTGTTTTAGAATTGTGGTGCCTTGCTGAGTAATATTCAATAAAAAAGAAAGTACTTGAAACGCTTTTCTAGAAAACACTTTTGTTTAAATAGTTATTAGTACTAATTTAGTTTCTTCCCAAAGGTAATTGAAATGCTCGTGAACGTGTAGAGCAGGTGGGCATCTAATTAAAGTTTGGATCTGACGACTGGTCAGCTGTCACGAAAGTTGCATTTGGGTTTGGCAGCTAGCTTCAGTCTGTTTCAAAGAAGAAGAAAACGACTCACCTCTGGCAATAACCGTAGAAGCATGAAATTGATCATACTTAACCAGATCCAGAAAAATATTATGCACAAATTGATACATGGCTGAGAGCATGTGAGAGTTGCTCTCACTCATCTGTTCGACCTCATAAAAATATTATAAAGTTTTCAATCATTCTTCAATCAAATAATTGAACAGAGACAATCTTTTATTTTACGAAATGTGAGTAAAATATATATATTTTTAATATTAAATATAATAAAAATTTAAACTCAGTAGTAGTCTTATGTAATATAATTAAAAAAAATATTGAATTATGTTATATAAAATATAATAAATACCGAAACTCATGAGTTGTTATTTAAGATAATTTAATTATTTTATATATGGTATTTTTTTTTTTGTGATAATTTAAGGGTTGTTATAGGTTATATACAATGTCAACGTAACATGAATAGTAAGTATAATATGTTTTGCTTGTTGATTCTTTGTATAACTATCCAAACGATTCACTCATATTCAAAATATAGCTTGTGAGTCGAGAGAGATTATCCCATATTGGTAAATGCATGGAGTAAGTCAGTCTTTTCTATTGGTCTTTGATATTGTGAAAACTCATGAGTCTTATTAAACGCATAAATCTTGCGATTCGTGCCCGGCCTTATATATTTAACCCCAACATTCATTCACCTACTACTAGTTGCCAGCACTTTTAATCTTCCAAAACCAAAAGTTTAAGCTGCTGGTGGTGTTCGGCGATTCGGCCATATAAGTTAAAAGTAAATAAATAAATAAAAGTGATAGATCAATAGATGTACAAAAACAGGGATAAAATTACTGTGGTTAAGCAAAGAGAAAGCGGCGGAGGCTTACACTCAAATGCCTTGTATGAGAAATAGCGCAGAAATTCATTGGAAAGCAACTTTTCTATGCGAATGTTGCTAGTCTTGTTCACAGAGTATGGTCTCATTCACTCAGTCAAGGACAAAGACGGATGCAAATTTGTAAAATTTCATATTTTCCCTTATTTGTCCATTGACCATTTGTCGGGCGGCTTTTCTAACTCTCTTTGTAAATTAAAAGTGATGACTAGTCTATAGCATATATAAGACTTGCTTTTTGTTCAAATGTTTGGACTAAAAATGTAGTGTTATAAAGTCAAATAGGCACACAGCGTAGGGCTAGGGTCTTGATGGAAAACTTGCTTGCTGCAGCACCAATCAAAATCACCGTTCTTTTTTTTTTTTTTTTTTACCAAAATAGACGAACCATGAAATGTCCTGAGCATAAATACATGGTTAAACACTAAACTTTAGTACAGTATATACGATAATGTCTATGACTAAGTTTAAGTTTATTTTTAATTAAAAACTACCAAAAGTAGGAGGTTAGACACAACCTCTTTATATGTAAATTAAAAATAAAAAAAAAAATTATATTTAGAGGGAGATATAGACTAAAACCTCCAAACAATAAAACAAATAAAATTTAAAAAAAGAAGATAATTACAAAACAATAAAAGAACAAAAATAAACTAAATGGAACAAGAGCTAATGCTCAGAGTTTATGATATTTGGACTAGTGACTCAAGCCTAAGTTAGGCCAACTCCTAATGACAAATATAATTACAAACCAAAAGAAAAAAATTTTCGCTTATTAAACTTACTTTTACGAACAAGAAGAATTTTATGGATTGCTGCCAATTTCAACTAATGTAAATGAAATTCCTTTTTCCAAATCGAGGAAGGAAAATTATAATATAAAATTAACACAATAATAAGTACTAATTACAAACATAACAAAAACTATAAAAACTCAGCAACATAATGACGCCGTCTAGAGAATCCCAACATGTCTCTTGATTAGCCCTTAACCCAGACCACCAGTAACTAGTACTTGATCACCAAAATATCGATGCACCACTAGTAGAGCTCTTCATCAACTCCAATATAGGGATACCCTTTTGATTCAAACATCGACATGGTTTTGATCTGAATTCTGAATTGACACTATCAATGACCATATAAGATATCAAGTAGAAAAGATAAACAATGCCCAACAATTAACAATAAAACCAACTATCATTAAAAAAAGAAAAAAATTAGAAAAAATAAAACATAAAATAAGTAGAAATAAAAAATTAAAATAAAGACAAAAGAAAAAAAACTAAATAAAAATCATCGTGCTCAAAACTAATATTATGTTAACAATTTTGTATCTAATCTTGCTTAAAGTTGCTTCCTCTTGTGGTCGGCACCCCTTCCCTTAATTCTAAAGTGAAAGGTTCGAATCACTTTGAGAATTTATTACTATGATGGGCTTCAATTGAATAATTGTACATTTAAGTAAGCTTCAATTGAGTAATGCCAGGTATTTTAATATATAAGTTTAAGTTAGTTTAATTGAGTAATTTTAAGTATCCCAACATATATAAGTCATAATTTGAGTCTCAACTAATGTGACATTCATCTATTAGATGATGATTAAATAATTTTACTATCTATAAAATTTATCTTCTAATATATGAGTGACGCATAGTATTGAGACTCAAATTTGTATTCAAATATTGAAATCTCAATAACTTCAATAATTTCATACTTTGATTGTATTGCATACAATAAACAAAAAGAATTAAAAAGTCGCTCCCTCTAATTTCCGAAATCTAAAGATAGCAAGAATCTTGATCATTAATATGGAATGAAAAATGTGATTACCAATCCACAAATTACTGAACTTGACAATATTCATTTTATATCATTCAACAATTTGTGCAAATTAGGACTTTGAGCCCCCATTTAATCAATAATAAGAGTGAAATTTATTTATTTTTTAAATATTTCATAACCCACTTATCATCTGTTGATTTCCTGGAACTTTCGTTAACATTCAATAATATTTCATCATTTTTCAATTTTTTCTCCTTTATGTCAACTTAGGAAGCATGTGGCGGGACCAAATCTTCAAAGTAATTTGTTTCAATAGAAGGCTTATGTTGACTTAATGCAATGGCCAGAAAAAATAAAAGGGGAAAAAAAGATAAGACGTTTATATTTTATGATATCATTTGAAAGTCATCACTTTTAATGATATTTTATTCATAGGATTTTATATTGTTAAGCATAAGCTGCTTACTACTAAAATTAGAAGCTTCTTCTTTGAACGTAACTGCGTGTCTGTTAACATCACTCTTGCCACCGAAGCAGCTTCACTTAATTTGGATTATTCAATGTAACTTCAATACATAAGGGCCTTCAAAACCAGCTTTGTTATTAATTAGAATGCTAGATTATGTGTAATATTAATTACTTAATTAACAAGGTAAGCCTCTTTCTTTCTTTTTTTTTTAATCTAAAAATTACACGTCAAATTACGGAGTCTTTTGTCGTGAGCGCTCAATTGAATTAATTCCTGGGAGTTGATCGAGTCAAGAAAAATGACTTATTAATTGATTATTATATCTTCTTATCCAAATCAGAAACATGACATCAATTTCTCTCTTCGTAAATAATTAATGTCATAAATAACTTTCACTTTAAGATGTGTATGCATCTGTATACTCTACAATTTACTGATACAATTAATAGTTACTCATTTACAGGACAATTTTACTTTTTACTATTTTACCTTGTTAATTTATTATTTTTATTATTTCCATAAAGGTCAGGGGCATGGACAAATTCAAACAAATGGCAGCTGCCGACCTGCGGCAAGTTACTTATAAAAACTCAAAAGTTGTCACCTAATTCAAGAATACGATGGTTTATAGTTCATATTTCAATCATATTATATATTTTAAATTTTTTATTTTAAATAAATATATTAAATAATATAGTATTTATTAATTAGTTAAAAAAATAATATAATTAATTTATTTTAATTTTATCAACCAATTGATAAATGACACATTGTTTGAGATATTATTTAAAATAAAAAGTTTAGAATATATAACATTATTTAATATATTTAGGTTTTTTGTAAGTCACGATGATATAATTTAGTAAAACTCTAAATAAATATTTTTCCCCCAATTTTCTTAAATTTAAATTTAAGCAACTATTTAAATAAAACTGTTTGAAAACCATTCAATTTAACCCCTAAAGGTCATGCAATAATTTTACTTCATCTTTTATCATTTTATAAGAAGAATGATTAGGTGCACCCTATCGTGCACATTATTGTGCGTGATGGGTTATGTGTCACCTAATCATTGGCTTAACTGTCAACAATTTACACCTTATTGAGTCTGATCTTGTAATTATATAGTCCAAACTAACGTCGATTAAGTTTGTATTTGATATTTTTAATTAAAAACTGAATTGACTTGTTTATTTATTTATTTATTTTTAACATTTTATATCCTTTTCTACAAAGTGAATAATGGCTGCGGATGTACCAGTTCTCTATGACATGACTTAAAAGTGTTTGATTTACTCCAAATTATAAGAGTGTCTAGTTATAATATAACCTAGTGAATCAGGGATTGAACCACGGGAATTTTAAATTTAGTAGTCTATTATTAAATAAAAATTAATAGTAGAAAAATAGATTATCTGTCTAAAAAGTACTAAGGTTACGAGATTCACTCTTAAAATTTAAATTATGTTCATAATATTCTTTCATATTTATATTTTATATTTTATTTACTAATTAAATATTATATCATTTAATTCTTAACTAACCAATTTTATGAATGAATATGTGAATGAAGTACATGATGTGCTACAACTAAATTGGAGTATAAATCCAATAAGATTTTAAGTTTATAAATTAATATGACATAAAAATATTCGAGTAAATAAAAATACAAAATATTAAATAAAATAAACTTTGAACTTAATTGAGAGAGATATTAATTCCATAATATAAATCATTGAGTTTCACCTTTTACCCTAAGCTTAATAAATTAGCCACTCATATTGAAAAGAAAAACACTCATTTTATTTGACAAACTTCTAAAATATATTACAAGAAAATTTTAAGAACTTGAAACAATAGAAGAAGAAAATTTGAAAGATTCAGCTTCACCCTTTTCTTTCTCCTCTTTTTCTTTCTCTCATTTCTCTTCTCCTTTTTCTCTCTTTCTTTTCTTGTATATCTCTTCTCCTCCGCGCTCCCTCCTTTTCTCCTCTGTGCTACTTCTCTTTTTATAGTAAAAATGAGAGGAACTATTTATTATTTTATTATAATAATATTATATTATTATATATTATATATAATTGAGAGAGAGATTGAGTGTCGTGCACTCAATCTCTTTATCTCTTCTTTTTTTTATATAATATATATTATTTAATTTATTATTACAAAGTAGCTTTCTTTTTTTTATCTCTCATTTTCGAGTTATGATCTTTCTTTATTCTCAAAATATACTTACAATAATAAAATATAACAATTAAAATAAAAATTAACGTAATAAAATATAATTCACATAAAATTACATATGAGGAACATTAAGATAAAATGTAAGTTATGTACACATTAATTAATACTTTAAATGAGAAAATAATAATTTAAACCTTTATAAAATATACACTTTATAAGTACTAACCATACCCCCTAACTCGCTTATTGCTAGTCCATAGCAATTAAAACGCTATTTTAAATTAAGAATTATAAAATTTACACTGCAAGTTAATAGTTATTCATCTATCCTCTAAACTATCAAATAAATAAATTCTCCTATTTATTTATTTTAACTTTTGTCATCCACTCATTATCCAAGATATCATCAAACCTTCTTTTGTGCTTGAGAAATTAACAAAATACTTATGGAGCTTCATTAGAAGAAAACAATATTTTTTATTCTAGTGATTTATCGAGAGATATTATTTTTATTAGGCGAGTAGATTATTCATACAATTTAAAATATTACATCTTCAATCCATGTAGCAAGCTTTGGGCCAATGACTCACGAGACCAGGTTGGCCTTAGGAGCCTTGGGTGTTAAAACACCCATACGAGCTTAATTACTCGGATTTTAGATAAACAAGCAAACAATATATCTGCAACCCATGTAGCGAGCTTTGAGCCAATGACTCCCAGACCAGTTAGCCTTAGGGCACTAGGTGTTAAAACACCCCTACGGACTTAATTACTCGGGTTTTAGATATAGTAAAATTAAACACATTTCTTTTTTCTTTTTCTTCTTCTTCTTTTTTTTTTTTGAAAAACATGGCACACTTTCCACTATCTTAGAAATTATCTCCAACAGATCAAGAGAACGAAATATTGCAAAAAATTTTAACTTACAACCCAATAGTATGTGTCATAGTGTGTGTGTGTGAAAAGAATGATTTAATAATACCTATTTAAATAAATAACTGACAAAAAGATTTAATTAATGATTATCAAGTGGAGAATTCATAAATTTGAGTAATTCAAATAATAAGGAACAAAAACAACTTAATATAAATTTTAAAGTGAGAAAATAATATAGACTTGAATTCATTAGGATGCGTATTAAAAGTAGTGACTCTTTACATAGCCATCTTAGACAAAAAAATTATTGTTTTTGGATTTTTTTATTTAAAGAAAAATAAACAAACACGTATATTTACAATTTACATCAACTATCCCCACCCTCCAACCTAATATAAACATTATTCTTAATATTTTATAATTTAAAGACATGCATGCAAAATGAGAAACCGAGAAAATAAACATAAAAGAAGAAATAGAGAATATCATACACGAACTTGTTGCGGAGGCTTAGAATAATTTTTTTTTGAAAAATAAATAAAAGAATCTAAGATTAAGAAGATGTGTTTCTAGAACCACTCACTCCATATTCGGCCATTTTCGACTCAAAATTTATTCAAAGTTAGTCTTTACAAAAAAAATTAGTAAAAACATCACCAAGATTGACACATTCCACAATTGTCAACTATTTCTTCCCTCCAACCTAAATGAGACATTGTCCTTAATGACTTAAAGAAAAGAAGTAGAGTTTAGAAGAAATTACATGAACACTAAAATAAAAATTACAAATAGAGATTTAAATTTAATTTGCTCTTCTTACTACTGTTACTGTTATCATCTTCAGTTGTCCAATCCAATGCCAAAGTCATGGGTTTTGAATCCGGTTTGTAAGCTTCTAAAAGATCAAGTAATTCATTAGCGGTAAAAGCACAAATAAATATTTTTTAAGCGGGGAGGAATAAGATAATTGTTAATTGCATGGTTAAGAAATGTGAACAAGCCATTATAAAAATTATTAACATTTAACAAACTGATGGGTTTCTGATGAATGTTCAAATAGGCCCAAAACACAAATGTAATTAGTGCCTCCAAAGTTGCAAGATCGCCTGGCAAAAAGATGAAAGCATCGACATGATCTAACATTTTAGATATTCTGTCTTGCATACCTGAGACAACTAACTCTTCTCCAGTTGGTGGGCCAGTTAGACATCTTAGAGGTTTAAGAGCTTTTGGGATGATTCCTAGCACTTGACTTCCTCTAGTGAAAGCTATTTCTGAAACAAGTTTGGATAATCCACGGTCACTTCCTGTATATATTAGTTGTAAGTTTCTCTCTGCTATAACACGACCAAGATCTACAGCTGTCTCAACGAATTCCTTGTACTTTCTATAGTGAAACCCAGAAAGCTCATAAATATTTTTGAATTGTCTACTCGAAGATGCTGCCATTGGAATAAATTGGAATGATCTTCAAAAATAATTTGTGAAAGTTTAAAATAAAGGCACGTATTTAAAGATAGAGATATTGATAAACAGTTGTAAATGGAGTGTTGTACTTATCAAATGACGTGTGAATCTTTGGCTTATATTTCAAAAGTAAGCCGATAAAGCAAATAGTAAAAAGAAAAAGAAAACAGTAATCACACTATTAAAAGTAATAATCATAAAATAAAATATTATTAAAAGGAAAATGATATTTCGTTGGTAGTTACGATCGTGGCTCACATCTTCCTATGGTTTTACGTCCGATAGTGGCTTGAACACCCTCTATGGGTCGAAGATAGGCTTCTCATCCGGTTTTCTTATAAACTAGCAAGCAGGGTCTTTTGAGTCGATTCCCAAGACTAAAGCGTGTGTTTTCTTTTGGAATAGTTTCCAATACCTTTGAATTGAATGTTATACATATCCACTTCGATGCATCTCAAGAGATCGTAAGATATCATCTAACGATTCTTTACTCATGCCATCTTTAACAAATTTAATTTTATCTTCACGAGTATCAGAAACCATTCCTAAAGATTTACAACGCGGGTTCTTGCAATTATGTCTTACACAATTACGACAATTAGAGCCAAGTTGTTTAGCTCTTCTTTTTTTAGCATATGTACTTTTTCCAAAACCAGGCATGTAAGAAATAAATGGATCAGAAAACTTACCTGCTAATCGGACCTTTGCTTCAATTAATCAACAAACGTCAGAAGGAATGCCATGGATCATTAACAAACATAGTCGTTCACAGCGAGTTTTGTAAATTTTCCTGAGGGCATTCGAGGGAGAGAAGGAAAATGCTTATGCGGTTTTGATGTATTTCTTCCATGTTTGGTTTTGAGGTTTCGATTATTATGGGAAGATGAAAATATCGATTGAGAAAGTCACGAGTACTCAGTTATCCGTAATTTATACGAGAAAGTAAATTAAAACACACTAAAGAAACAAATCAACTATGAAAAATCAATTCAAATGTGAAAATAAACAAAATACAATGAAAAGAAATAAATAAAATAATTGAAACTTACATTCATCCTCTTATTGCATTAACTTCAAGTTCCAACTGAGCGTTATAAATACCTTCTTTTATTTCCCAAAGTTGTCTTTCTAGGTCTTCAACATATGACACAAACTCTGGTGGTCGTTGATCCCATATTGGATGTGATTTACAACTTTGTATCAATCATTCTAAGTGAAATTTTACACGTAAAATAGTTTTAAGATGTTTCAAGAGGATCTTTCGAATTGAGATATTCATGACATATAATAAAAAAAAACACAATTGTCAAACAAACACGCTTAAGTAAGAAATATTATATGCTTAATAAATATGCGGTGTGAAACTACAAATAATCAAATGATAAAATAATAAAAAAAAAGAAATATATATATATATATATATTAGTCCCACATTAAAGATTTAATCATGATTTGGTGGATCACTCAAGTTGATTTTGGTGTCTTCTTCACGTGGTTGGCATTCCATATATGGTTTTAATCTTTGACCATTAACTTTAATTGTGACTCCGTTTTTTGGATTCTCGATTTCTACGGTCTTGTATGGATATACATATTTTACAACAAATAAGCCATTACGCCTTGACTTTAATTTCTCTCGGAAACAAATGAAGGCGAGAATTATATAGCAAAACTTTTGATCAATTTCAATTATTTTTCTAAAAATTTTTTATCATGAAAAACTTTGGTTCTTGCTTTAATAATTCTTGAATTTTCATATGCATCATTTCTCAATTCTTTGAGTTCATTCAATTGCAATTTACATATATTAACAACATCATCAAGATTTGAATTAAAAGCTTTAAGCGCCCAAAATGATTTATTCTCAAGCTCAATTGGTAAGTGGTAAGGCTTACCATAAACTAACCGATAAGGTGACATTCCTAAAGATGTTTTAAATGCGGTGCGGTAAGCCTAAAGTGCATCGGTCGATCGAAGAGACCAATCTTTTCGACTTAGATTAACCGTTTTTTTCTAAAATATGTTTAATTTCCCTATTTGCTAATTCAACTTGACCACTTGTTTGAGGGTAATAAGGAGTAGCAACTATATGCGTAATTCCATTTTTTTTATTAAAGACTCAAATGATTTATTACAAAAATGCTTACCTCCATCATTGATAATAGCTCGAGGGATTCTAAATCCGCTCAAAAGATTTTCTTTTAAAAAACGAATCACAGTTTTGTGATCATTGTGCCGACAAGGAATAGCTTCAATCCATTTTGAAACATAATCAACAGTAACCAAAATATAAACAAATCCAAATGATAATAGAAAAGGCCCATAAAATCAATTCCCCAACAATCAAATATTTTAATGACAAGAATGGGATTTAAAGGCATTATGTTTTGCTTTGAAATGGACCCTAACATTTGACAATTATTGCACATTTTACAAAATTCATATGAATCTTTAAATAACGTAGGCCAATAAAATCCACACTGCAATATTTTTGAAGCTGTTTTCTTTGAAAAGAAATAGCCACTACAAGCTTCAGAATGACAAAATTGAATGATACTACTTACCTCATTGTTCAATACACATCTCCAAAAAATATGATCAGAACCGTATTTGAATAAGTATGGATCATCCCAATAAAAACTTTTACCTCTGTTAAGAATTTCGTTTTATCCTAGGAGTTCCAATCGGATGGTATTTTACCATTACAAGATAATTAAGAATGTTAGCATATCAAGGCATATTGTGTATAGAAAACAAGAATTCATTAGGAAAAGAATCATTGATAGGTGTTTTATCAATTGGAGACTCATTTGTAAGTCTTGACGGTGATCCAGTAACAACATTTTCAACATATTTTTTATTCTTGATTGTCAAGTTGAATTCTTGGAGTAGCAAAATCTATCGTATTAATCTTGGCTTGGCATCATATTTAGACATTAAATATCTAATAGCTGCATGATCAGAATAAACAATAGTAGATGAGCCAATTAAGTACGATCAAAATTTATCCAATGCAAATATTACAGCAAGTAGTTCTTTTTCAGTTATGGTATAATTCATTTGAGAACTATTTAAAGTTCTACTTGCGTAATAAATAACAAAAGGCTTACCTTCTTTTCTTTGACCCAAAACAGTTCCAACAGCATAATCGCTAGCATCACACATTAGTTCGAAAGGTAAAGTCCAATCAGTGGATTGCATTATAGGGGTTGTTGTTAAAAGATTGATTATTTTTTAAAAGCTTTCTGACAATCTTTGGTCCATTCAAATGGCGTGTCTTTATTCAAGAGGTTACAAAGTGGTTTAGATATACCACTAAAGTTTTCTATAAACCTCCTATAAAAACTTACATGTCCTAAAAAGGATCAAACTCCTCTCACTGTCTTTGGTGATGGTAATTTTGAGATGACTTCAACTTTGGGCTTATCAACTTCAATTCCATTAGAAGAAATGATATGTCCTAAAATAATTTTAGAAACAATCATGAAATGGCATTTTTCCCAATTTAAAACAAGTCCTTTTCTTTACACTTTTCAAAACTTTTCTATATTATTAAGAAAATTATCAAAAAATTTCCAAACATAGTTAAATCATCCATAAAAACTTCCAAGTAATTTTCAACCATGTCATTAAAAATGCTTAACATGCATCTTTGAAATATTGCGGGAGCATTACAGAGTCCAAAAAGCATTCTCCTAAATGCAAATGTTCTAAATGGGCATGTGAATGTGGTCTTTTTAATCTTCTAAGGCTATAGAAATTTGATAATAACCTGAGTAGCCATAAAAAAAGCAGTAAAATGGTGTCCTACTACTTTATCAAGAATCTGATCTAGAAATGGAAGGGGAAAATGGTTTTTTCTAGTGGCACCATTTAATTTTCTATAATCAATGCACATGCACCAGCTAGATGGGATGCGGCGTTGGGATTAATTCACATTTTTCATTTTTACAACGATTACTCCATATTTTTTGGTACTACTTGTGTTAGACTTACCAATGTACTATCGATAATAGGATAGATAATTCATACATCTAGTAGTTTAAAGATCTCATTTTTTACTACTTCTTTCATGTGAGGATTTAATCTTCTTTGTGGCTGACGGACAGTTTTAGCATTTTCCTCTAAGTGTATTCTATGTGTGCAAATTAAAGGATTAATGCCCTTTATGTTTTTTAAGGTCTAATCAATAGCGGTCTTATGCCTTTTTAAAATAGTAAGCAGCTGACCTTCTTGGTTGCTTGTGAGTTGAGAAGAAATTATCACTGGATAAGTTTGCTGATCTCCGAGATACGCATACTTTAATTTTTCTGGTAAAGGCTTTAGTTTAAGCTTCGGTGCTTCATTTTCTTTTGTCTTTTGAAGTTGTCTCATGTCTTCAAAGTCCAATTAATTGTTGCCATCTTCGGTACCTGTGTAGAATCAAGTATAGAACATATATTAGTGGTATCACATTTCAATTCTTTACTTGATTCAAATGAACTAGCAAAATAAATTTCCATAGAATTTGAAAATTTATCATCCTGAATGTGTTCTTCAATGAGTTCAATATCCTCAGTCTCATTTTCTTTATCTTCTTTATCATGAGGTTGTTTACACATATTCAATACATTGAGTTCCAACTTCATATTGCCAAATGATAAATTCATCACTCTATTCCTACAATTAATCAAAGCATTAGCGATGGCTAAAAATGGTTAACCTAATATTACATGAATTTGCTTGCTTTCATCAATAATTGGTTCAATTTCCAAGACAATAAAATCTACAAGATATATGAATTTATCAACTTGAACCAATACAACTTCAATTATCCCTTTTGGTACGTTGATTGACCTATCGGCAAGTAAAGAGTAGTAGATGTAGGTTTTAACTCACCGAGATTGAGTTGTTGGTA
>CM046817.1:8280994-8316391 GCA_025617385.1 Murraya koenigii | reverse complement strand
TGTACCAACAACTCAATCTTGGTGAGTTAAAACCTACATCTACCACTCTTTTACTTGCTGATAGGTCAATCAACGTACCAAAAGGGATAATTGAAGTTGTATTGGTTCAAGTTGATAAATTCATATATCTTGTAGATTTTATTGTCTTGGAAATTGAACCAATTATTGATGAAAGCAAGCAAATTCATGTAATATTAGGTTAACCATTTTTAGCTACTGCTAATGCTTTGATTAATTGTAGGAATAGAGTGATGAATTTATCATTTGGCAATATGAAGTTGGAACTCAATGTATTGAATATGTGTAAACAACCTCATGATAAAGAAGATAAAGAAAATGAGACTGAGGATATTGAACTCATTGAAGAACACATTCAGGATGATAAATTTTCAAATTCTATGGAAATTTATTTTGCTAGTTCATTTGAATCAAGTAAAGAATTGAAATGTGATACCACTAATATATGTTCTATACTTGATTCTACACAGTACTAGAAGATGGCAACAATTAATTGGACTTTGAAGACATGAGACAACTTGAAAGACAAAAGAAAATGAAGCACTCGAAGCTTAAACTAAAGCCTTTACCAGAAAAATTAAAGTATGCGTATCTCGGAGATCAGCAAACTTATCCAGTGATAATTTCTTCTCAACTCACAAGCAACCAAGAAGGTCAGCTGCTTACTATTTTAAAAAGGCATAAGACTGCTATTGATTAGACCTTAAAAAACATAAAGGGCATTAATCCTTTAATTTGCACACATAGAATACACTTAGAGGAAAATGCTAAAGCGTCAAGTCGACCACAAAGAAGATTAAATCCTCACATGAAGAAGTAGTAAAAATGAGGTCTTTAAACTACTAGATGTATGAATTATATATCCTATTACTTGATAGTACATTGGTAAGTCTAACACAAGTAGTACCAAAAAAATATGGAGTAACTGTTGTAAAAAATGAAAAAATGTGAATTAATCCCAACGCGCATCCCATCTAGCTGGTGCATGTGCATTGATTATAGAAAATTAAATGGTGCCACTAGAAAAAACCATTTTCCCCTTCCATTTCTAGATCAGATTCTTGATAAAGTAGTAGGACACCATTTTACTGCTTTTTTTATGGCTACTCAGGTTATTATCAAATTTCTATAGCCTTAGAAGATTAAAAAAAGACCACATTCACATGCCCATTTAGAACATTTGCATTTAGGAGAATGCTTTTTGGACTCTGTAATGCTCCTGCAATATTTCAAAGATGCATGTTAAGCATTTTTAATGACATGGTTGAAAATTACTTGGAAGTTTTTATGGATGATTTAACTATGTTTGGAAATTTTTTTGATAATTTTCTTAATAATATAGAAAAAGTTTTGAAAAGTGTAAAGAAAAAGGACTTGTTTTAAATTGGGAAAAATGCCATTTCATGATTGTTTCTAAAATTATTTTAGGACATATCATTTCTTCTAATGGAATTGAAGTTGATAAGCCCAAAGTTGAAGTCATCTCAAAATTACCATCACCAAAGACAGTGAGAGGAGTTTGATCCTTTTTAGGACATGTAAGTTTTTATAGGAGGTTTATAGAAAACTTTAGTGGTATATCTAAACCACTTTGTAACCTCTTGAATAAAGACACGCCATTTGAATGGACCAAAGATTGTCAGAAAGCTTTTAAAAAAATAATCAATCTTTTAACAACAACCCCTATAATGCAATCCATCGATTGGACTTTACCTTCGAACTAATGTGTGATGCTAGCGATTATCTTTGTTGGAACTGTTTTGGGTCAAAGAAAAGAAGGTAAGCCTTTTGTTATTTATTACGTAAGTAGAACTTTAAATAGTTCTCAAATGAATTATACCATAAGCGAAAAAGAACTACTTGTCGTAATATTTGCATTGGATAAATTTTGATCGTACTTAATTGGCTCATCTACTATTGTTTATTCTGATCATGCAGCTATTAGATATTTAATGTCTAAATATGATGCCAAGCCAAGATTAATACGATAGATTTTGCTACTCCAAGAATTCAACTTGACAATCAAGAATAAAAAATGTGTTGAAAATGTTGTTACAGATCACCTGTCAAGACTTACAAATGAGTCTCCAATTGATAAAACACCTATCAATGATTCTTTTCCTAATGAATTCTTGTTTTCTATACACAATATGCCTTGATATGCTAACATTCTTAATTATCTTGTAACAGGTAAAATACCATCTGATTGGAACTCCTAGGATAAAACGAAATTCTTAACAGAGGTAAAAAGTTTTTATTGGGATGATCCATACTTATTCAAATACGGTTCTGATCATATTTTTTGGAGATGTGTATTGAACAATGAGGTAAGTAGTATCATTCAATTTTGTCATTCGAAGCTTGTAGTGGCTATTTCTTTTCAAAGAAAACGACTTCAAAAATATTGCGAGTGTGGATTTTATTGGCCTACGTTATTTAAAGATTCATATGAATTTTGTAAAATGTGCAATAATTGTCAAATGTTAGGGTCCATTTCAAAGCAAAACATAATGCCTTTAAATCCCATTCTTGTCATTAAAATATTTGATTGTTGGGGAATTGATTTTATGGGCCTTTTCTATTATCATTTGGATTTGTTTATATTTTGGTTACTGTTGATTATGTTTCAAAATGGATTGAAGCTATTCCTTGTCGGCACAATGATCACAAAACTGTGATTCGTTTTTTAAAAGAAAATCTTTTGAGCGGATTTAGAATCCCTCGAGCTATTATCAATGATGGAGGTAAGCATTTTTGTAATAAATCATTTGAGTCTTTAATAAAAAAAATGGAATTACGCATATAGTTGCTACTCCTTATTACCCTCAAACAAGTGGTCAAGTTGAATTAGCAAATAGGGAAATTAAACATATTTTAGAAAAAAACGGTTAATCTAAGTCGAAAAGATTGGTCTCTTCGACTGACTGATGCACTTTAGGCTTACCGCACTGCATTTAAAACATCTTTAGGAATGTCACCTTATCGGTTAGTTTATGGTAAGCCTTACCACTTACCAATTGAGCTTGAGAATAAATCATTTTGGGCAGTTAAAGCTTTTAATTCAAATCTTGATGATGTTGTTAATATATGTAAATTGCAATTGAATGAACTCAAAGAATTGAGAAATGATGCATATGAAAATTCAAGAATTATTAAAGCAAGAACCAAAGTTTTTCATGATAAAAAAATTTTTAGAAAAATAATTGAAATTGATCAAAAAGTTTTGCTATATAATTCTCGTCTTCATTTGTTTCCAGAGAAATTAAAGTCAAGGCAGAATGGCTTATTTGTTGTAAAATATGTATATCCATACAAGACCGTAGAAATCGAGAATCCAAAAAACGGAGTCACAATTAAAGTTAATGGTCAAAGATTAAAACCATATATGGAATGCCAACCACGTGAAGAAGACACCAAAATCAACTTGAGTGATCCACCAAATCATGATTAAATCTTTAATGTGGGACTAATATATATATATATATATATTTCTTTTTTTTTATTATTTTATCATTTGATTATTTGTAGTTTCACACCGCATATTTATTAAGCATATAATATTTCTTACTTAAGCGTGTTTGTTTGACAATTGTGTTTTTTTTTATTATATGTCATGAATATCTCAATTCGAAAGATCCTCTTGAAACATCTTAAAACTATTTTACGTGTAAAATTTCACTTAGAATGATTGATACAAAGTTGTAAATCACATCCAATATGGGATCAACGACCACCAGAGTTTGTGTCATATGTTGAAGACCTAGAAAGACAACTTTGGGAAATAAAAGAAGGTATTTATAACGTTCAGTTGGAACTTGAAGTTAATGCAATAAGAGGATGAATGTAAGTTTCAATTATTTTATTTATTTCTTTTCATTGTATTTTGTTTATTTTCACATTTGAATTGATTTTTCATAGTTGATTTGTTTCTTTAGTGTGTTTTAATTTACTTTCTCGTATAAATTGCGGATAACGGTACTCCGTGACTTTCTCAGTCGATATTTTCATCTTCCCATAATAACTGAAACCTCAAAAACCAAACATGGAAGAAATACATCAAAAACTGCATAAGCATTTTCCTTCTCTCCCTCAGAATGCCCTCAGGAAAATTTACAAAACTCGCTGTGAACGACTATGTTTGTTAATGATCCATGGCATTCCTTCTGACGTTTGTTGGTTAATTGAAGCAAAGGTCCGATTAGCAGGTAAGTTTTCTGATCCATTTATTTCTTACATGCCTGGTTTTGGAAAAAGTACATATGCTAAAAAAAGAAGAGCTAAACAACTTGGCTCTAATTGTTGTAATTGTGTAAGACATAATTGCAAGAACCCGCGTTGTAAATCTTTAGGAATGGTTTCTGATACTCGTGAAGATAAAATTAAATTTGTTAAAGATGGCATGAGTAAAGAATCGTTAGATGATATCTTACGATCTCTTGAGATGCATCGAAGTGGATATGTATAACATTCAATTCAAAGGTATTGGAAACTATTCCAAAAAGAAAACACACAGTTTAGTCTTGGGAATCTGACTCCAAAAGACCCTGTTTGCTAGTTTATAAGAAAACTGGATGAGAAGCCTATCTTCGACCCATAGAGGGCGTTCAAGCCGTTACTGGACGTAAAACCATAGGAAGATGTGAGCCACAGTCGCAACTACCAGCAAATATCATTTTCCTTTTAATAATATTTTATTTTATGATTATTACTTTTAATAGTGTGATTACTGTTTTCTTTTTCTTTTTACTATTTGCTTTATCGGCTTACTTTTGAAATATAAGCCAAAGATTCACACGTCATTTGATAAGTACAACACTCCATTTACAATTGTTTATCAATATCTCTATCTTTAAATACGTGCCTTTATTTTAAACTTTCACAAATTATTTTTGAAGATCATTCCAATTTATTCCAATGGCGAGCATCTTCGAGTAGACAATTCAAAAATATTTATGAGCTTTACGGGTTTCACTATAGAAAGTACAAGGAATTCGATTGAGACAATTGTAGATCTTGGTGCGTGTTATAGCAGAGAGAAACTTACAACTAATATATACTGAAGTGACCAGTGGATTATCCAAACTTGTTTCGAAATAGCTTTCACTAGAGGAAGTCAAGTGCTAGGAATCATCCCAAAAGCTCTTAAACCTCTAAGATGTCTACCGGCCACTGATCTGGAGAAGAGTTAGTTGTCTCGGTATGCAAGACAGAATATCTAAAATGTTAGATCATGTCGATGCTTTCATCTTTTGCCGAGCGATCTTGCAACTTTGGAGGCACTAATTACATTTGTGTTTTGGGCTATTTGAACATTCATCAGAAACCCATCAGTTTGTTAAATGTTAATAATTTTTATAATGGCTTGTTCACATTTCTTAACCATGCAATTAACAATTATCTTATTCCTCCCTCAGTTAAAAAAATATTTATTTGTGCTTTTACTGCTAATGAATTACTTGATCTTTTAGAAGCTTACAAACCGGATTCAAAACCCATGACTTTGGCATTGGATTGGACAACTGAAGATGATAATGATGATGATGAGTAAGAAGAGCAAATTAAATTTAAATCTCTATTTGTAATTTTTATTTTAGTGTTCATGTAATTTCTTCTAAACTCTACTTCTTTTCTTTAAGTCATTAAGGACAATGTCTCATTTAGGTTGGAGGGAAGAAATAGTTGACAATTGTGGAATGTGTCAATCTTGGTGATGTTTTTACTAATTTTTTTTTTGTAAAGACTAACTTTGAATAAATTTTGAGTCGAAAATGGCCGAATATGGAGTGAGTGGTTCTAGAAACACATCTTCTTAATCTTAGATTCTTTTATTTATTTTTCAAAAAAAAAATTATTCTAAGCCTCTGCAACAAGTTCGGTATGATATTCTCTACTTCTTCTTTTATGTTTATTTTCTCGGTTTCTCATTTTGCATGCATGTCTTTAAATTATAAAATATTAAGAATAATGTTTATATTAGGTTGGAGGGTGGGGATAGTTGATGTAAATTGTAAATATACGTGTTTGTTTATTTTTCTTTAAATAAAAAAAATCCAAAAACAATAATTTTTTTTGTCTAAGATGGCTATGTAAAGAGTCACTACTTTTAATACGCATCCTAACAGTCCAGTCTATATTATTTTCTCACTTTAAAATTTATATTAAGTTGTTTTTGTTCCTTATTATTTGAATTACTCAAATTTATGAATTCTCCACTTGATAATCATTAATTAAATCTTTTTGTCAGTTATTTATTTAAATAGGTATTATTAAATCATTCTTTTCACACACACACACTATGACACATACTATTGGGTTGTAAGTTAAAATTTTTTGCAATATTTCGTTCTCTTGATCTGTTGGAGATAATTTCTAAGATAGTGGAAAGTGTGCCATGTTTTTCAAAAAAAAAAGAAGAAGAAGAAAAGAAAAAGAAATGTGTTTAATTTTACTATATCTAAAACCCGAGTAATTAAGTCCGTAGGGGTGTTTTAACACCTAGTGCCCTAAGGCTAACTGGTCTGGGAGTCATTGGCTCAAAGCTCGCTACATGGGTTGCAGATATATTGTTTGCTTGTTTATCTAAAATCCGAGTAATTAAGCCCGTATGGGTGTTTTAACACCCAGTGCCCTAAGGCCAACTGGTCTGTGAGTCATTGGCCCAAAGCTTGCTACATGGATTGAAGATGTAATATTTTAAATTGTATGAATAATCTACTGCCTAATAAAAATAATATCTCTGATAAATCACTAGAATAAAAAAATATTGTTTTCTTCTAATGAAGCTCCATAAGTATTTTGTTAATTTCTCAAGCACAAAAGAAGGTTTGATGATATCTTGGATAATGAGTGGATGACAAAAAGTTAAAATAAATAAATAGGAGAATTTATTTATTTGATAGTTTAGAGGATAGATGAATAACTATTAACTTGCAGGTAAATTTTATAATTCTTAATTTAAAATAGCGTTTTAATTGCTATGGACTAGCAATAAGCAGGTTGGGGGGGTATGGTTAGTACTATAAAGTGTATATTTTATAAAGGTTTAAATTATTATTTTCTCATTTAAAGTATTAATTAATGTGTACATAACTTACATTTTATCTTAATGTTCCTCATATGTAATTTTATGTGAATTATATTTTATTACGTTAATTTTTATTTTAATTGTTATATTTTATTATTGTAAGTATATTTTGAGAATAAAGAAAGATCATAACTGAAAATGAGAGATAAAAAAAAAAGAGCTACTTTGTAATAATAAATTAAATAATATATATTATATAAAAAAAAAAGAAGAGATAAAGAGATTGAGTGCACGACACTCAATCTCTCTCTCAATTATATATAATATATAATAATATAATATTATTATAATAAAATAATAAATAGTTCCTCTCATTTTTACTATAAAAAGAGAAGTAGCATAGAGGAGAAAAGGAAGGAGGGCGGAGGAGAAGAGATATACAAGAAAAGAAAGAGAGGAAAAGGAGAAGAGAAATGAGAGAAAGAAAAAGAGGAGAAAGAAAATGGTGAAGCTGAATCTTTCAAATTTTCTTCTTCTATTGTTTCAAGTTCTTAAAATTTTCTTGTAATATATTTTAGAAGTTTGTCAAATAAAATGAGTGTTTTTCTTTTCAATATGAGTGGCTAATTTATTAAGCTAGGGTAAAAGGTGAAACTCAAGGATTTATATTATGGAATTAATATCTCTCTCAATTAAGTTCAAAGTTTATTTTATTTAATATTTTGTATTTTTATTTACTGAATATTTTTATGTCATATTAATTTATAAACTTAAAATCTTATTGGATTTATACTCCAATTTAGTTGTGGCACATCATGTACTTCATTCACATATTCATTCATAAAATTGGTTAGTTAAGAATTAAATGATATAATATTTAATTAGTAAATAAAATATAAAATATAAATATGAAAGAATATTATGAACATAATTTAAATTTTAAGAGTGAATCTCGTAACCTTAGTACTTTTTAGACAGATAATCTATTTTTCTACTATTAATTTTTATTTAATAATAGACTACTAAATTTAAAATTCCCTGTGGTTCAATCCCGGATTCACTAGGTTATATTATAACTAGACACTCTTATAATTTGGAGTAAATCAAACACTTTTAAGTCATGTCATAGAAATCTTGGTACATCCATGACCATTATTCACTTTGTAGAAAAGGATATAAAATGTTAAAAATAAATAAATAAATAAACAAGTCAATTCGGTTTTTAATTAAAATATCAAATACAAACTTAATCGACGTTAGTTTGGACTATATAATTACAAGATCAGACTCAATAAGGTGTAAATTGTTGACAGTTAAGCCAATGATTAGGTGACACATAACCCATCACGCACAATAATGTGCACGATAGGGTGCACCTAATCATTCTTCTTATAAAATGATAAAAGATGAAGTAAAATTATTGCATGACCTTTAGGGGTTAAATTGAATGGTTTTCAAACAGTTTTATTTAAATAGTTGCTTAAATTTAAATTTAAGAAAATTGGGGGAAAAATATTTATTTAGAGTTTTACTAAATTATATCATCATGACTTACAAAAAACCTAAATATATTAAATAATGTTATATATTCTAAACTTTTTATTTTAAATACATATCTCAAACAATGTGTCATTTATCAATTGGTTGATAAAATTAAAATAAATTAATTATATTATCTTTCTAACTAATTAATAAATACTATATTATTTAGTATATTTATTTAAAATAAAAAATTTAAAATATATAATATGATTGAAATATGAACTATAAACCATCGTATTCTTGAATTAGGTGACAACTTTTGAGTTTTTATAAGTAACTTGCCGCAGGTCGGCAGCTGCCATTTGTTTGAATTTGTCCATGCCCCCGACCTTTATGGAAATAATAAAAATAATAAATTAACAAGGTAAAATAGTAAAAAGTAAAATTGTCCCGTAAATGAGTAACTATTAATTGTATCAGTAAATTGTAGAGTATACAGATGCATACACATCTTAAAGTGAAAGTTATTTATGACATTAATTATTTACGAAGAGAGAAATTGATGTCATGTTTCTGATTTGGATAAGAAGATATAATAATCAATTAATAAGTCATTTTTCTTGACTCGATCAACTCCCAGGAATTAATTCAAATTGAGCGCTCACGACAAAAGACTCCGTAATTTGACGTGTAATTTTTAGATTAAAAAAAAAAAGAAAGAAAGAGGCTTACCTTGTTAATTAAGTAATTAATATTACACATAATCTAGCATTCTAATTAATAACAAAGCTGGTTTTGAAGGCCCTTATGTATTGAAGTTACATTGAATAATCCAAATTAAGTGAAGCTGCTTCGGTGGCAAGAGTGATGTTAACAGACACGCAGTTACGTTCAAAGAAGAAGCTTCTAATTTTAGTAGTAAGCAGCTTATGCTTAACAATATAAAATCCTATGAATAAAATATCATTAAAAGTGATGACTTTCAAATGATATCATAAAATATAAACGTCTTATCTTTTTTTTCCCCTTTTTATTTTTTCTGGCCATTGCATTAAGTCAACATAAGCCTTCTATTGAAACAAATTACTTTGAAGATTTGGTCCCGCCACATGCTTCCTAAGTTGACATAAAGGAGAAAAAATTGAAAAATGATGAAATATTATTGAATGTTAACGAAAGTTCCAGGAAATCAACAGATGATAAGTGGGTTATGAAATATTTAAAAAAATAAATAAATTTCACTCTTATTATTGATTAAATGGGGGCTCAAAGTCCTAATTTGCACAAATTGTTGAATGATATAAAATGAATATTGTCAAGTTCAGTAATTTGTGGATTGGTAATCACATTTTTCATTCCATATTAATGATCAAGATTCTTGCTATCTTTAGATTTCGGAAATTAGAGGAGCGACTTTTTAATTCTTTTTGTTTATTGTATGCAATACAATCAAAGTATGAAATTATTGAAGTTATTGAGATTTCAATATTTGAATACAAATTTGAGTCTCAATACTATGCGTCACTCATATATTAGATGATAAATTTTATAGATAGTAAAATTATTTAATCATCATCTAATAGATGAATGTCACATTAGTTGAGACTCAAATTATGACTTATATATGTTGGGATACTTAAAATTACTCAATTAAACTAACTTAAACTTATATATTAAAATACCTGGCATTACTCAATTGAAGCTTACTTAAATGTACAATTATTCAATTGAAGCCCATCATAGTAATAAATTCTCAAAGTGATTCGAACCTTTCACTTTAGAATTAAGGGAAGGGTGCCGACCACAAGAGGAAGCAACTTTAAGCAAGATTAGATACAAAATTGTTAACATAATATTAGTTTTGAGCACGATGATTTTTATTTAGTTTTTTTCTTTTGTCTTTATTTTAATTTTTTATTTCTACTTATTTTATGTTTTATTTTTTCTAATTTTTTCTTTTTTTAATGATAGTTGGTTTTATTGTTAATTGTTGGGCATTGTTTATCTTTTCTACTTGATATCTTATATGGTCATTGATAGTGTCAATTCAGAATTCAGATCAAAATCATGTCGATGTTTGAATCAAAAGGGTATCCCTATATTGGAGTTGATGAAGAGCTCTACTAGTGGTGCATCGATATTTTGGTGATCAAGTACTAGTTACTGGTGGTCTGGGTTAAGGGCTAATCAAGAGACATGTTGGGATTCTCTAGACGGCGTCATTATGTTGCTGAGTTTTTATAGTTTTTGTTATGTTTGTAATTAGTACTTAGTATTGTGTTAATTTTATATTATAATTTTCCTTCCTCGATTTGGAAAAAGGAATTTCATTTACATTAGTTGAAATTGGCAGCAATCCATAAAATTCTTCTTGTTCGTAAAAGTAAGTTTAATAAGCGAAAATTTTTTTCTTTTGGTTTGTAATTATATTTGTCATTAGGAGTTGGCCTAACTTAGGCTTGAGTCACTAGTCCAAATATCATAAACGATTCTCTGAGCATTAGCTCTTGTTCCATTTAGTTTATTTTTGTTCTTTTATTGTTTTGTAATTATCTTCTTTTTTTAAATTTTATTTGTTTTATTGTTTGGAGGTTTTAGTCTATATCTCCCTCTAAATATAATTTTTTTTTTTATTTTTAATTTACATATAAAGAGGTTGTGTCTAACCTCCTACTTTTGGTAGTTTTTAATTAAAAATAAACTTAAACTTAGTCATAGACATTATCGTATATACTGTACTAAAGTTTAGTGTTTAACCATGTATTTATGCTCAGGACATTTCATGGTTCGTCTATTTTTGGTAAAAAAAAAAAAAAAAAAGAACGGTGATTTTGATTGGTGCTGCAGCAAGCAAGTTTTCCATCAAGACCCTAGCCCTACGCTGTGTGCCTATTTGACTTTATAACACTACATTTTTAGTCCAAACATTTGAACAAAAAGCAAGTCTTATATATGCTATAGACTAGTCATCACTTTTAATTTACAAAGAGAGTTAGAAAAGCCGCCCGACAAATGGTCAATGGACAAATAAGGGAAAATATGAAATTTTACAAATTTGCATCCGTCTTTGTCCTTGACTGAGTGAATGAGACCATACTCTGTGAACAAGACTAGCAACATTCGCATAGAAAAGTTGCTTTCCAATGAATTTCTGCGCTATTTCTCATACAAGGCATTTGAGTGTAAGCCTCCGCCGCTTTCTCTTTGCTTAACCACAGTAATTTTATCCCCGTTTTTGTACATCTATTGATCTATCACTTTTATTTATTTATTTACTTTTAACTTATATGGCCGAATCGCCGAACACCACCAGCAGCTTAAACTTTTGGTTTTGGAAGATTAAAAGTGCTGGCAACTAGTAGTAGGTGAATGAATGTTGGGGTTAAATATATAAGGCCGGGCACGAATCGCAAGATTTATGCGTTTAATAAGACTCATGAGTTTTCACAATATCAAAGACCAATAGAAAAGACTGACTTACTCCATGCATTTACCAATATGGGATAATCTCTCTCGACTCACAAGCTATATTTTGAATATGAGTGAATCGTTTGGATAGTTATACAAAGAATCAACAAGCAAAACATATTATACTTACTATTCATGTTACGTTGACATTGTATATAACCTATAACAACCCTTAAATTATCACAAAAAAAAAAATACCATATATAAAATAATTAAATTATCTTAAATAACAACTCATGAGTTTCGGTATTTATTATATTTTATATAACATAATTCAATATTTTTTTTAATTATATTACATAAGACTACTACTGAGTTTAAATTTTTATTATATTTAATATTAAAAATATATATATTTTACTCACATTTCGTAAAATAAAAGATTGTCTCTATTCAATTATTCGATTGAAAAATGATTGAAAACTTTATAATATTTTTATGAGGTCGAACAGATGAGTGAGAGCAACTCTCACATGCTCTCAGCCATGTATCAATTTGTGCATAATATTTTTCTGGATCTGGTTAAGTATGATCAATTTCATGCTTCTACGGTTATTGCCAGAGGTGAGTCGTTTTCTTCTTCTTTGAAACAGACTGAAGCTAGCTGCCAAACCCAAATGCAACTTTCGTGACAGCTGACCAGTCGTCAGATCCAAACTTTAATTAGATGCCCACCTGCTCTACACGTTCACGAGCATTTCAATTACCTTTGGGAAGAAACTAAATTAGTACTAATAACTATTTAAACAAAAGTGTTTTCTAGAAAAGCGTTTCAAGTACTTTCTTTTTTATTGAATATTACTCAGCAAGGCACCACAATTCTAAAACAGTGAATTGATCAAGCATCCCACTGTTGATTATTCCCAAAACTAAACACATATTAGACACAAACAGTCCAACACAGAGTACATTAATAATTCAACTCACAATCTAATGGAACAATTAATTGAGCAATTTTGTCCAGAACAATTAATAGGTACTAATAGATAAATCAATTTAATATTATCATGAGTTAGCTATAGTGTTTGAACGAATGTTAGCCACCTAAATATCGAGCAACTTCACTGCTTGCTTTCTCAAAATCAAACCCATTGAGAAGTTCATACGAATACTCAAAACCAAAATCATCCAGCAGGCTTGCTTCGTCCTCAACATTTCCATTAGCAGACCACAAGACATAACTGTTCTCCAAAGTTGATGAAGAAGATGAAATGGAAAGACTCGAAGCCGCAGCAGCTTCTTGAGTAGTCGATGACATTTTATTACCATAATTGCTATTTGCACTTGGCTCCAAAATCATCTCTTGAGGGCCGGGAGGACTTTGCTGGTAATAACAATTAATGTCACTTACATATGGCAATAATGGACCAGCAGCAGAATTGGCACTCAAGTAATAAGATGAATTTCCAAATTCTTCAGGAATTGTTGAAGCTGAAACTTGAGAGTTGTCGCACAGCTTTCCTGCCAAAAAAATTTTCTTCAGCTTGGTGTTCCAATAATTCTTTATATCATTGTCAGTTCTTCCTGGCAGCTGAGAAGCTATAACAGACCACCTAATCAAATAAATTAAAATATGATAAATTAGTACTAATCTATTCGATCGAAACCAAGTGACCGTGGGCTCGAAGCGCGTTCACAGCCAACTGAGTTAGGACTAAGGACAATGTAATTAACTACAAACAAACAAAATAAAAATTAAATTTCATTATATGAAATGATTTGATGAGGACTTGCCTACTTCCTATGGTACAATAGAGATTGCATATGACGGTATCTTCTTCCTTACTAAATCCTCCATGCTTTATATGTGGCCTTAGATAATTTAGCCATCTGAGCCGACAACTCTTGCCACATCGCTTAAGGCCTAAGACATTTATAGTTGTAAAATAAAATGCAAATAATAAAAGTTTGAAAAATAAATATTGATTAAGCATGCAGCAGATCGTTCAAAATTATTAATTAATTAAAATTAATTACCTGCTTTCTTGGGTAAAGCAATCCAGTTGCCGCCATTTCCAAATTGCTCAAGGTAATTCTTGAGAATGGAGTCTTCTTCGGCAGACCAAGGTCCTCTTTTAACGTTAGCTTTGTCACAACATGGAGCTCTTCCCATCTTCACAGAAATTGTTCAGAGCTCGCTTCGCTTAACTTGTTTTCAAGCTATCCATATATATATATAAGAAAATGTGTAATCTTATCTTATGGTTTTTATTTAAAGATGAACACAAAAGAACATTTCAATAATTGACTTCCTCTCTCTCTCTCTATATATATTTTCCAAAAGACAGTTCAGTTTTGTACAATCTTTTGAGTTGATACTTAAATTAGAAAAATAAACATAGAGCTCAGTCAATATGGATGCTTGAGAAAGTGCGAAACTTCATGCTTCTGCTCTGTAATAACAACTGGTACGTACAGCTTTGTACAGCATCGGTTCTCTATCTCTCTCTATATATATAACATGTACGTATATAAATTACATATTTTATTCAATGATAACAAAAGGGTAATTATTTAAGTACATATTAATTTATCCCGAGTGATGCTTAACGCGTTTTCAACTTGACCACTATGCCTTACCAAGTTTAGACGTCAGTAAATATGCAACGCTTTAACAGAATTGGGACAGGATTGGAATTTCAAATTTGACTATTCACAGTTGCTATATGTGTAGTTTATACCGAATGCACGTGTTCATGGTAATCGTAATGTGGCAGAAATTGGAAATAAGTATAACGTCTTTGCAGACTGAGTTTTGGCTTCTATTTAGCAACTCCTCCTTGAGTGTGTGAAATATATATATATATATAATTTCAAACTATGAAAATGTTTGAAAAGTATATAAACTATGCCGTTTATATGTATATGCTTTAAGCTTTTAAGCTTTAAGTTTATTATATCTTATGGTTTAATAATTTTTCTAAATTTTCTTGAACTTTAAAATCTTATATATATATATATATATATAGGGTAAAGTTACATTGATTAAGGTGCGGGATCATAATTTAGGCCATTGGATTTGAATCCAACTTGTAAACTAAATGCCTCCGAGCTTATCTAGTTGCTTCCAATAATTTGAGAAATTAATCTCTTTTTATAAAATATCATGACATAACAATATTAGTTGGACCTTAAAAAAATAAAACTTTTATTAAATCTATTGGATATTCAAAGCTTCTTACACCCTATTTGCTAGTACTATAAGAAAAAAATTATAGTTATGAAATAATTAAAAGTTAATAGTATATGATAAATAAGTTTTGACATAAATATAATAATAAAGATGTTATAGGTTTATCATCATATAAATATGAGATAAAATCAACATGTTACGCTACTGATGAATCAAATTAGAGGTGGTTAAAACGACAATAATAGATGTGTTTTGAAGCTTAAATAATCGATGCTAAGCAGCGAAAAGAGATGCATTTTGGCGAGTTATAAATCAAGCTCTTCAAACTACTTGAGAAAGTGCCGTTTGGATTAATGAATCACGAGCAAAACACATGCTTAGAGATAACTTCTTGAATATGTTATTTGTAGTTATTCTCACATGCCTTACACGTGTTCCTCTGGGTTTGTCACAATCAATTGAAAAACAGCTAATTTTGGTGCAACAATTGAAGAGGCACTAAGAGCTATATATAGGGAGATAGCTGTGAAAGAAAGGCAATTCTTGTACTTTGAAATAAGCTCTTTAAATTCTTGTAATTCATCTGAGAAAATCAATGAAGCTGATCATATGTTCTTCCCGTGGATGTAGCATAATGAAAATTAGCTGAACCAAGTAAATTTCTTACTGTTGTTTTGATTATTTCTTTAATTACTCTCATTTGGTGTTGTTGATTGATTTTGGTCATTCCATCATTATGGTTGTTTGGTTCTTGTTAAATCTTTCATTTTGTTTATGTTTTTATAGTATCTTGATAGAGTTGGTTTGAGATATTGGGCAATGACTTGGTTGCTGTGCAAATTAAGCATCTCAGTGACTACAATTGGTATCAGAGCTTGGTCTTGTAATCAAATCCAAATATCGCAACATCAAAGAATGATTTGGAGAAGCTTAATAGGAAAAATGGTTTTAACATGTGGAAAGTGAAAATGAAAACATTGTTAACAACTTAAAAGTTAGGAGATGCATGAGAACCAGTTACCAAAAAAGAGAGAAATGAAACTTCATCTTCAAAAACTCAAGAGCAAGCTACTGACATGGACAAGAAGGCCAGGAGCACAATTATCTTAAGTCTTAGTGACTCTGTAATTAGAGAAATTGCCAATGAGAAGACAGTTGCAGAGCCATGGGCAACGCTTGACAAGTTATATATGACTAAGTCTAGGATGTTTACCCTGAAAATGCCTGACGAATCCTCTCTTGATGACCACATTGATGAATTTAACAAAGTCTGTGATACCCTAAAGACTATTGATGAGGGTCTTGATGATGAAGGTAAGGCTTTACTTTTGGTAAGCTCAATTCCATATTCATACTCAAACTTTATATATACCCTTTATGTATAGAAGATAAACTTTATCATTAGATGAAGTTACGGTATCCCTAAACACTAAGAAGTTACTAGAAAAAACAAGTAACATGGAGGTTGGAGAAGAGCAGTAAAAGGGAAGTATGACAAGAATGACGTAAAGAAAAAGAAACAAGGAAAGAATAAAAATAAATCCAAGAATTTGAAGTGCTTCCAGTGTGATAATGAAAGACATTTCAAGAAAGACTGTCTAGAGAAGAAGCCAAAAAATAAAGATCAAAATGGTGATGTTTCTATTGTTAAAGAATAAGGATATGAGTCAGTTGGTGTGTGTGTGTGTGTGTGTGTGGCTATAGAGGATATGCAAAAAGGTAAATAGATCATGGACTTTGGATGTACTTTTCATATATGCTCTTATAAGGATTATCTTTCTGGTTATCACCAGATTGATGAGGGAAGCGTAATGATAAGGAACAATGCAGTATGTAAAGTCTTAGGAATAGAAAATGTAAGTTTAAAATTAAATTATGGAACCATTAGGAAATTGAAAGATGTCAGGTATGTTCTTGAGTTAAAGGAAATTTAATTTCAATAAGAATGCTTGACCAAATGGGGTTGAGCATTAAACTTAATTCTGGTGGATTGCAAATTACTAGTGGTTCTAACATTATCATGAAAGATTCAAAGAAGAATAAAGTCTATGTCTTAGATGAAGATGCTATAACTAAATTATCTAATATTTCTACAAGCTCTGGTAAGGAGAATATCAAGCTTTGGTAATTAAGATTAGGACATATAAGTATCATAGGATTAAAAGAGTTACATAAGCAGGGAGTTTTCGGAGATAAGAAGATTATTAAGCTAGATTTTTTTGAAGATTGTGTCTTGGGAAAATCTATCAGAAAGGGTTTCAAGAAATCTTCTCATACAGCAAAAGAAATCCTAGATTATATACATTCTGACCATTGCGGACCTGCACAAACAATTTCTTTTGGTAAAAATAATTACTTTATGTCCATAATTGATGACTTCACTAGAAAAGCTTGGGTTAATATGCTAAAATCTAAGGATCAGATGTTCACAAAATTCAATGAGTGGAAATTTTTAGTTAAGAACCAGACAGGAAAGAAAGTAAAGAAGCTAAGGTCTAACAACTGACTTAAATTTTTGCAATCAACAATTTGACAGTTATTGTACTAATAAAGGCATTTAAAGGTATAGAACATTGAGGTTAACACCTCAACATGAATAAGACATTAATAGACAAGATAAGATACATGTTGGTTTAGTCTCAACTTCTTAAAACTTTATGGGCAAAAACCTTATTGATGGCTTACTACACGGTAAATTTAAATCTCTTTGTAGCTTTGTATTTTAAAACTCCATATGAAATGTAGTATGGCAAATCGACAAGCTATGATAGTCTCAAAATGTTTGGATGCCTTGCATATGAACATATAAGTCAAAGCAAGTTCGCACCTAAAGTTCTCAAAGGCCAGTTCATTGGTTATCCTAAAGGTGTTAAGAGTTTCAAACTATAGTATTCAAACCTCAATCTTCCAGATGCATAGTCAGTAGAGATGTGGTATTCAATGAGAGGGGTGTATTTGACATAAAAAAAACATACTATAAGTGCTATACATGAAGATAAAGATCATAACATTATTCAGTTTTAGGTATAGTATAATAATAAAAAACATCAATGGAATATGAAAATATAAGTCACTCAGATGATGAATATAAAGAGATTAAGGAGATTGAATCTTAGGTTATTTTAAAAACTCAAACACAGGGATATCAACTGACTAAAGATAAGAAGAAAAAGGTTATAGAGCCACCTTAGATATTTTGATATGCAGACCTTATAGCATATGCATTAGCCACAACACATGAATTGGATATTGATGAACCAAAGAGTTAGAAGGAATCGTTGAAAGTCCATATAAATCGGAATGCCAAAAGCTATAGATCGGGAAATAGAATCTCTCACAAGAACAATACTTGGAAATTAGTAAAGAAACCTGTAAACAGAAGAATAGTGGGTTGTAAATGGATTTAAAAAATCAAAAAGAGCATGAAAGTAACTAAACCTAAGAGATTCAAAGATCGATTGGTAGATAAGGGGTACACTCAGAATAAGGAAATTGACTTCAAAGAATTTTTCTCACCTGTAGTCAGACATGTATCAATAAGGGTCTTACTGGCTTTAATAGCAGTACTTGACATGAAGCTTAATCAACTTGATGTCATGAATGCCTTTTTGCATGGTAGATTACAAGAAGAAATTCTTATGTCTCTAATTGATAGATATGTTGATTCTATAAGAGCAAACTATGTGTATTTGTTAAAAAAGTCATTGTATGGCTTGAAGAATCTCAAAGACAATGGTATCTTAAATTTGATGAGTTTATGGTGCCTCATAGGTATATGAGGAGCAATTTTGATTGTTGTGTCTATTACAAGCTTGTGAGAACAGACATCTACATATACTTATTGTTATATATTGATGATATATTGATTACTTATAAGATAAAAGATGAAATTGAAGCCTTGAAGAGTCTGTTGAATTCTAAATTTGATATGAAGGATTTGGGTCATCCCAAAAGGATATTAGGCATGGAAATTGTCAAAAATAAGAAGTAAGGAACCTTGTTTCTCTCTCAAAGAAAGTATCTGAAAAAGGCACTTAAGCATCTAGGATGTTGGACTGCAAACCTACGATGACTCCATTTGCCTCTTACTTTAAGCTATATAGCTTTCAGTGTTCAAAAACAAATAAGGAAATGGCTGAAACGATGAAAACCCCTATGCAAATACTGTTAGGTGCATGATGTATGCAATGATTCTTACAAGGCCTGATTTAGCTTATGCTCTCAGTGTTGTAAGCAGATTTATGGCCTTACCTGAAAAAGAACATTAGAATGCAGTTAAGTGGGTACTGAGATATTTGAATGGTACTTTGGAATATGGCTCTGTATATAGAAGGTCATGCTGAAGAAATACAGGCTTATGGGATTTTGTTGATTCAAATTTTGTTGGAGACTTAGATAGAAAAAAAATTTTAACAAGATATATATTTATGCTCAATGGCTGCTTAATTAACTAGAAAGCTAGTCTACAATATATTGTTGCATTGTCAACAACTGAGGTAGAATATATAACAATAACTAAGGCAGTTAAAGAAGTTCTATGGTTACAAGGATTATTGGCTAAATTAGGGTTGTCACAAAAGACTATTGACATATATTGTAATAGCTCAAATGCCATATATCTGAGCAAGAATCTAGGTTATTATAGATATTAAACTGCATTTCTCAAGATCATTATTTCAAAATGTGTAATAAAGATGGTGAAGGTTCACACTGATAATGATAATACTGACATGTTAACTAAAGTAGTTCCAACATCCAAGTTCAAATTTTGTTTGGACATAGCTGGTATCTGTATTTGTTGATTTACACATTATAGAATAAGGGGATGATTAGGTTTGATTTATTCAAAGTGGAGATAATTTAACTTCCATACTATAGTAGTAATAAATATTTACTAAATATTTTAGTGCTTTAACTTTAAAACTCCAGTTATCCAAACTACAATATCAATCTTCAAATTTAAGTAAGTTTTGTAATGGACCAATAAGCTGATTTCGTACTAAAATCCCCAGTCTTATAATGAGTCTTCTTCTTCTTCTTATACCCAATAATATGCCTCTTATATAAAAAATCTTTAATCTTCAAAATGTTCTTCATAGCTAATCACAGGAAGGTGTGAATAGATCGAGGTCACTCCATTTCCAAATGACATTCTGTTTTGTATTATGTCAAATATAAGTAAGTTTTATAATGGACCAATAAGCCGATTTCGTACTAAAATCCCAGTCTTATAATGAGTTAAGTATCGCGAGTTATCTTCTTTATATCTATTAAGGAGCTTGAAATAGCAATTTTCAATAGAACATTGTTAGGAAGTAATCTCTCGAACAAAGGACAATTCTAATGCCCTTCTACGAAGATAAAATCTACAACAATAATATTCGATAAATGAGGATGGAGCTTGGGAACTCATATGCTTAGCCAAAATTGTGCCATCATAAAGCCATGCTTCCCACTAAAACAGAGCTTTTTGACATTAACAATGGCCTAATAGACCCCTTTAAAGGCGTCACTCCAAATCTCCACCACAGACTTCCATAGATGAGGGCCATACTTAGTGGAAAGCTTGCAAACGAGATTCTTTTTATCAATGTCATACTTAGTACAAAGAAAATTAACCTAAAAACTATTTGGATTCGAAACCAAGCCCTAAACAATTCTCATAAGCAACGTCGAGTTCATTAACTAAACTGATATTCTTTTATGCATTTTGCCACTTCAGATAAAACATTTGTAGGTTTGATCAATTTTAGCATGGACATTAGTTGGCAATTTTGAAGTCTGCATAGCGTATCCAGGAATAGCTTGTAGAACAGATTAAGTGAGTGTAATTCGACCTACAAGGGATAAATTGATCATATTCTAGCTTGAAAACTGTTGTACAAATTTTATTAAACTCGCAAGTGCACTAATCTATTGAAGTGTAGATTAATGATGACGAGTGTCGATCCCACGAGGAGGTGGATTTTAATTATGTAGAGTTATTATTATTCTTTAATATGCTTGTTGTAAAATTTCCTAGTTTATTTTATCCTAACATTGAAATTAGAATACTGGTAATAAATTCGGAATTGATCAATGGGATAAAGTACCTGGGTCTTAGGATTCACACTTAATATTTCACTATGAGCTTAATATTTCTTTTTTAGGTCCAATTAATTTATGAGGGGGATATTTCCACTCCTCATAAACCTAACTCTAATAAATATGACATCAAGTGCTCATTATACCAGGAAGAATAATTTTATGTTAAATGTGGTATTAAGAACACGTTGTGCCAGGTAATAATAATGTAAATTGTCGACAAAGTGGCAAGACTTTCCACTAATTAACCTAGATAATTTTTATGTCAACAATGAGTCAAGACCTACTGCATAAATTAGATGGAGATTTTTTTCTCTAATAAATCTAGTGTAAATTACTCACCATGCCAAAATAGTAATAATCTTGCACTAGGGAGCCGGTATATCAGTGCAATATCTAAACAAGATTATTACTATCTGTCTATGATAAGTCAAAATAATTTAAATAAATTAGAGAAAGTGAAAATAAACTTACTAAATTAAGCTCATAGATTATGTTAAGGCTTTACCTTTAACCCAAACTTGAAAATAAATTAGCTACTCATTTTATAACTAGGGGTAAAATAGAAATTTTATTAAAATACATAGAAAATACAACATAGAGAATGAATTACAGAAAATAGAGCCCAAAAATGGATTCAGGGGCGTCAAATTAGCGGGGGGAGGAGAGAGCCCCTATTTAAAGATACAACGAGTAAATCATGGCCATCGAATGAAAACAATTCGAACACCCAGAATTACGCCACGTGGCACTCTATGATTAGTTAGAACACGTTACCAGGGCTATCATTCCGTGTATATGCATGTACGGTATGCGCATTTTTTTGTCTACTAATATTCTACCACGTCATCGGTCAATGAAAAAGTCAACAAATATGATTCAGTGCATTGCAAGCATTGTAAGCTCATTTTTTGATCCAATAGACTTCTGCCACATCATCTGTCAATGACACTTTAGCAGTTAATGACACGTCATCGGTCAACATCACGTTAGCAATCAACATCACGTCAGCAAGGCCCATCAAAATCTTAAATTTATGATTTTACCCTTTATGTCTTTTCTAAAGTTTTCAGTTGTTCTAAGTTTAAAAATATTATGCATTTTGATGTCCGACTTCTCGTTTATTGAAAAATAACTAAAATATCCCTAAAATACATAAAATATTCAAAATACAAATAAACATAGATAATTAAATATCAAAGATCTTAAAATATATAAATATGAAGATGTTAGTGAGACTTGAAGTGTAAAATGATGATTTTACCCTTTATAAATATATACTCTCTAAACTCAACAAAAACTACTATTTTGCTTTATCTAAAATTTACTTGGTAAGTATTCTTCCCCACACAAGAATGAAGAATAGGCAACCCAGATAGTTACCTAAACTTTTCATGATAATAAAACCCAAATCCTAACCAACTCTACAAGCCTTTGCCAAAACAACAATTTTAGAAAAAAAAAAATTATGTCTTTGTTTTATTCGCATTTTCATCAGAACTCACGCAAAAGGTATTAAGAACGGGAGCTGCTACCTTGTAGCAAACTGTAAGGTGCAGCCCCTCACAGCCCGGCTGTGGGTCTCACGTAGGGCCCACAGTCAGACTATTTACGAGGGGCTGCACCTTACAGTTGTTGTAAGGGAGCCCCTCCCATGAAGACCCTCATTGATAACAATAGCCTACTCCCTAGAGGCCTCTGCCAGAAGAATAAGGCTGTCAGCCAAAGAAAGGTGACTGATTGGGGTACCTTTACTGCTAAGATGAATAGGCTTACATTTTCCATCCCTTAGGGCTTAGTTAATATCATTGCTAAGGCGCTCAATACACAACACACAAAAGTATGGAAAAAGTAGATCACCTTGCCTAATTTATTTTGATGGAGAAAAAGATTACATGAGCTCCCCATTCTATATAATTTGCATGGGAGCAGAGGTGATATATTTTATAATTACCCGTATGAGATTGATAGAAAGGCCCACCAGGCATAAAGTCTTATAAATAAATGTCCAATTAAGTCTATTATAAGCCTTCTCAAAATCCACTTTAATTATCTTGCTTCTTTTTTCCTTTCTATTCCGTCTCAAAGAATAATTTCCTGGGCAACCACAATAATTTTCGTAATATGTTTACCAGGCACGAAGCTAGTTTGAGTGCAACCAATGAGGTTCGGTAGCAAACACTTTAATCTATTGGCTATCAATTTTGTGACAATCTTATAAATAATTGTACACAAGCTTATCGAACGACAAAGTTTAAGATTATTGGGATTTGAGGTTTCGGGGATAAGCACAATGAACGTTCTGTTGATCTCAAATGGGACTCTCCTTTCAGAAAAGATATACTTAATGAGCTTACAAAATCAGAGTCCAGCTATGTCCCATTAGAATTAAAAGAAAATTGCATGGAAGGCGCCATCAATACTCGGTACTTTTATAGGAAATATACTAAAAATGATATTCTTAATTTCCATATCATTCACAGCTTGCCTAAGGACTTCCATCGACCTTATTTCTAGCTCAGGGAAAGCCGAAATGATAGGATAAGGAATATACTCATCCTTATCATTTGTATACAGCTCAGTAAAGAACTCAACAATGTGCTTTTTAATCTCCACTTTATCACACAGCCACTGCCCTATAGGGTCTTTCATCACTCTAATACGGTTTCTGCATCTTTTCTATTTCTAGTACCGTAATAATTCTTCTTGAGTAAAGACTATTTCCAATTTACCTTTAAGTTTTTTCCATTGCAATAAGTCTTCTAGAGCTATAAGTTTCTAAAGCCCTATATAGCCCATTTAATCCAGCTAACAAAATCATATTCCTTTTAAAAATGCTACCGAACACTAGGGTTGGCAATGGGATGAAATGGGGCCAGATTTGCCAACCTCAGTCCTACGTCGTATAAATAACTAGGATTAAAAATAATGTTCAATTCTCATCCTTTTATTTTTTTTGGGATAAAAAATTGTCATAGTTTCGTTTCATTAAATATCTTGTCCCATCTCATTATCCTTAATAATCCCAAATATAAATAAAGAAATTTTGACATTTTTTATAAGGATCATCATATTTCAATATAGTAAAAATCTTTAAAAAATACAAAGTAGCATAACCAAATAATAGTTTTATTTTGACTATATAAATGTTCAAATATAATTTTATGCTAATATTTTTTAATTATCTGTTTAATTCCATTTCACATTAATATTAAGACTTACACTTCTATAGATTTAGACAGTAACCAACTTCAATTATGTTAAAATATCTAATAATTCAACAATATAATAATAAACCAAATCAACAGCAAAAGAAAAACCAAAAGTTCAAAGTTTCAACACTAAATCAAATCAATCTAAGTTCCAAAATTTAAGCAAAAATAAAAAATTAACAAAAACTTACAAAGATTGACTTCAATTTCAGTTCTCACTTCATTTGACAAGAAACCTTCATTTTCTAATTATATTACTTTTATTATTTAATTTTAGCCTTTAGGTTTCAACTTTTTTGAACATTATTTTTTAAGTTAAAATTATAAAATAATTAAAAATTTAGAATAATTTTAAAATTATAATATTAATGCAATATACAAGACAGAATGACATGACTTATTTTTAGTTTTTGTCCCATCCCATTTTAATTTGAGATGTAAAAATATGTTTCAATCTTATCCTAAATACAGTATCCTGCAGAATCCCATCATAATAGTAAATATTGCCATCCCTACCGACCACCTCTTTATGCCACTAATTCACTTTTTTTGCAAAGTCTTTAGCCGAAGTAATAAAATTTATGTCACAATTCTAACAATTAGACATAACTCCCTAAATTTACTATCTGTTAGCTATGAAGCCATGAAACGGAAAGGCTTAGGATTATGTCTGCTGTCAAAATCAAGCCAATGAGAATAGGCTTGCAATCTAAATTAATCTTTGAGAGGTGAAAATAACCACTTCCGAGAATAATCGAAACCACTCATCATTACTAATGGCTCAGTCTATTCTTTTGAATAAAGTTTCACAGTTGCAAGTAAAAATCAGACCCTTGTAAGCCAGTTCAAAGAAATTGTTTCTAAAGCAACATATATTAAATTTTACTAAGTCTAAAACCAAAAGTTTGGTTAATTTTAGGATTAATCTTTGTGTGGTTGACTTTGGCTAGAGATTTGATTCTGTGTTTGGGGGAATTTGATTAAGGTCAATATTCTCCACATTATTTTGGGGAAATTCATCTTCAGCATGCACCTCTAATAGAGGGACAATACGAGACCCCCTATTAGAGTTACCATCCTTAGAGAAATTTAATATTTTAACTTTGGTGTTTTCCTCATTACCCTAGTACTTTCCCTTCCTAGTTTTAGAAAATAGAATTTTTATGTTTGAAATGCTAGAAAGTAAAGGAAAATAAGAAAAAAAAAAAGAGAAAGGAATAATCTGGAATCAACTAGAACTTCTTATATTCAAGCTCACAACAAAAATAATTACAAAGCGATTTATATAGAAACTTACAAATTGTAGCAAATTAATCATGAAGTTATTGGAATCAATCTCTAATTCTATTAGCAAAGTGTAATTCTGTAACATAATTTGAGACATCAGCAATATATTAATAGCTAAAGTTAACGAAATTGTTCACGTGAGTTGCTTGGAGTAAATCAACTACTTGCATCCTCATAAGCTTGTCATAGTCAGCTTATTTCCTTTCTTCTATTTCTTCACATGTCCTAACATCCCCCTCTAAGCTGAATGGCCCAGGAACAACATTCAGCTTAGTTCGAAGATAGTTAAACTAACCATATGTTAGAAATTTAGTTAACACATCTGCAGTCTGATCTTCGTTAGGAACAAGGTTGACTAAGATTTACTTAGCTTAAGCTTTCTCTCGAATAAAATGTATATCGAGCTCAATATATTTGGTTTTAGAATGATAGATAGAATTTTTTGTTAAGGCAATTGCCCCTTGATACCAAACCACATCACTTGTGTGAATGTAATTGGTATTTTAAGTTCACTGATAAGTACTTCGATCCATATTACCTCAACTGTACTAAGAGTCAATGCCTTGTAGTCCGATTCAGTACTTGAACGGGAGACTACATGTTGCTTCTTAAACGTGTCCATTCTCCTATTTTTAGAATAATGAAGAATCTGACTTTGAATGAATAAAACACCACTGAGTAGTCATAGCAGTCTTGAACCTATCAAACCAAGCTCTTGGAGTTGTTTTAAACTATAGAGAGCCTTTTTATTTTACTATGTAGATATCTCCATCTAAAATGCCATTGAGAAATGCACTATTTACATATATTTGCCTGACCAGCCACAAGTTCATCATTGCCAAGCTAAGACTCTCACCATTGAAGCTTTAACTACAAGACTAAAAGTTTTACCATAGTCTACCCCATAAGTCTGATGAAAACCTTTAGCAACAAGTCTAGCTTTGTATTTTACCACTAACCCATCTGAGTTGTATTTAAGTATAAAAATCTATTTGCAACTAATTACCTTGACAGAAGTTTGGGGAGCAACCAGAACCCAAGTATGATTAGCTTGTAAGGAATTAAATGCATTGTTTTGTACTATTTTAGATTGGTAAATGCTTGTGCTAATGAAGTTGGTTCAGTTGGGGCAGCAAGTAAGACAGCGAAATATGTTTTAGGCTTAAAAATACTAGTTTTAGATCTAGTAATCATATGATGGCTGTGGAGGTGAAATATGATATATGATTATTTGGAATGGTTAAAGTAAAAGAACTAGAAGCAAGGGGTATGGATAAACTATTATCAAATTGTGATGTTTGTGAAGTATTTTGAATTATGATATGTAACTGAGTTGCATTCACCGGCTCTTGATCCACCAAGTACCGGGCTTACCTGGCCAAGGAGGAGTCATTACAAATCTTAAAAGCTTTTGAGCTAAGACGAACTCCCAAGCTAAAGGTCAGACTCATCTTGCTGTGATTGGATGTAACTGTTAAGATTTTCTCTTAGATAAATCTTTCTCTTAATAGATCTCATTTTCTTCCTCAATCTTCGGAGAATGCGGCATTGTATTATTGTAAGTTCTCTCTTCCAAACATTTCTTGAAAGTAGACGACAAGTTTTAAATCTTAATGCAGACATGGCATATCTTGTTGAATCAGTCTTTTTCACCACAAAGGGGCAATGGGAATCGAACCCAATTCCATTCTTATTCTTCCGTGAACCCTTCCACGAATAACAAAAAAACATTTATCTTATCTACGAGAATTTCTACTTCGCTGCTTTTCTACTTGGTTGTACGACAACTGAACACCAAATCAATCTCGATGAAAGAAATGGAGAAGCCAATCCATTTCTTTGATCACTTGTTATAGGTAAAGGTACTAGAGGGAAATGCTCAAGTCAAGCTCAGTCAAAAGGTTTGAGTGAATATTGACTCAGGGGATTCTCTTAGCAATGTAATCGAACTCCCACTCAATGTTCACACTGAAATGGGCCCGGTGCAAGACGCCACCGATGATTACATTCAGCTAGTCAATCGGGGAGCGGCAAGAAAAAGTATCAAGGGGGATTCAGACCGATGAGGGATGTAGGAATTTTACTTAATTGTCCGGAAGGCTGAAATTGCTTTCTCGGGAGCCTTTGGGAGGTCGGGGTATTCCATCCCATGATACTCAAGGAGCAAGGCGTCGTATCCTAGGGGTTCTACTAATAAATACAATATAGCACCCCCTAGCCCCTAGGGAAAGGACCGGTATCCCTCTGCTTCACCTCCGGTGGGGGATTCTTAAGGGGGAAGTTGAGTAGGGAAGAACGGGCACAAGCAAAGGAATAGCTAGTATAAATCGCAATCCCAATCTCAATGCTTCTGCATGCGCTTCACGGAATAGTTACGAGGTGATTGTCCATTGAGTGAAAGCATCCATCAAAAAAGTGCTACGAAAATGCCTAGCAATGTTCCTATTTCTAAATTTCTGATTCCCCTTTTCCGATTCCCCTTTTTCGATTCCCCTTTTCCAATACGACCGTTCTCAACCTACCCATTCTAAGTTCTTATTTCTCTTGGTGCCTCGGTTTATCAAGAATATATGGGGTTGGTTGTCTATTAGAGCCTATTAACAGCTGATACTGTAAAGAAGGAGTTGTTAGGTGGAGGATTGTCAGCTTTTACTTGATCCACCGCTCAATGTTTAGGTCCAAACCGGGGAGGAATATCCCGTCGTACCTCTTTCATCCGAATCTCTTTCCTCAACATTACATACATCTATTGACTTTTCGATTCCCCTTTTCCGATTCGACCGTTCTCAACCTACCCATTCCGAGTTCCTATTTCCCCTTTTCCCATTCCCCTTTTCCGATACGACCTTTCCCCCCTCCATGGTACCCTTACCGGATCGGGTACCACTCTGACCACGCTTCGCTCCTTTTCTCCCAAAGTGTAAGAAATTAGGCCTCTTAGTTATCCCCATAGGATAAGATAAAAGCTAGCATCCAATGAAAGACTAGCAGTTAGCGAGCCAGCTAGATAGATAAATGGCAAAAGCAAAGAAGCTTTCAGTTTCAAACCGGATAAAGCGATAAGGCAGGCATAGTTAAGCTCCAGGAGTTCCATTGCCCAGTTTCTATGCAATCCTATCTGTGCAGATTTCCCAACAACACCAATAAAAAGTAAAATACAAATAAGAGTTATGGCATTCAATCTCATATCGAATTGCCATGCTCTAATGAAGAAGCGACCAATGAAAATAGAGTGACAAGTTCTAGGGCGACCCAAGGAGATCTTGGACCATGGGACCAATGGACTGAGTTTCTTCAACCAATGAAGACAAAAAGGATATAATATATGTTACATAATTAATATATTATATATTATATATTATATATTATATATATTAATTATGCAGGGTCTAATCGAACGCTAATTTAATTCTAATGTGTGACATTAGAGGGGGCCTTAAACTCAAGATTCTATTAAACAAACTTAGCCATACAAACAGTTTTCAACTGGGGGGATACCCCTTTTCACCCATTCCTCAACTCCGAACTCAACAACCAACTCCTCAACTCCGAACTCAACAACCAACTCCCAACTCTCAACTTCCAACTCAACCTACCTATTCCGAGTTCCCATTTTCAAATTTCCAATTCCCCTTTTCCTATTCCCCTTTACCGAACACTTTTCAGAAGTGCCATGCTTAACACTTTTCAATTCTGCAATTTAACTTCCCCCTTAAGAATCCCCCTCCGGAGGTGAAGTAGAGGGATACCGACCTTTTCCCCAGGGGGTAGGGGGTGCTATATTGGATTTAATACTACCACTTCCCCGGGGTGTAAATTATAGAGCTATAACTGTCCCCAAGCACACAGCCTTTCCGTCTCCCCCTTCAGAATTTTCCCATTTGATCAGAAGAGGGAACAGATGTATCGAAAAAGGGAATAGGAAAAGGGAAAATAGGAACTCGGAATGGGTAGGTTGAGAACGGTCGTATCGAAAAGAGGAATCAGAGTGTATCAGGTACGACAAGTCCATTCAATGATCATTCTTCCCATTCCAATAGGCCCCGACATGAGAATTTCAATAGGGAAGGTGACGGTAGTGAATGAGAAAGATCGAATCTTAGGCAGCATGATATTATGTTATACGTGCGTACGTACCATTATTTATCTATGGTCAAAAACTCTACTTCCAAAAAGACGTGAGACACCGTGTCAACGAACGGAGGAAGCGTATTTAAGGCACAAGGAGAGCAATAATTCATAGGACGAAGGAATATATACTTGTGTGATAAACGCCGAGCGAGTTGAGACCCCACCTCTAGGGGTTTTGGATAACAGCTTTAGCCCTTTCTCGACCACCCTAGACCAGTCATTCAGTCAACTAAATCTTTTCGTTGAAGCTAATCTATTGAGTTTGGAGTTGAGGAGTTGGTTGTTGAGTTCGGAGTTGAGGAGTGGGTGAAAATGGTATCCCCCCCGTCCCTTAATCTAGAATTAGGTCACGAATACCAGTGAAGAGAGCTCGAAGGAGACATAAAGAGACTCCCTTGAAAGAAGTACGATCAGAAACACTCTTCTTTACCAAAAGAAAGTCAAGCCCTCTGTAGGATTTCAATATATTCAAATCAACATGGAGACATAAAGTCAGAATCGCTGCTTACACTCCAACCCCATCTCTTAGAAAGAAAAAGGTAGCACCAAAGAAAGGAAAGAGCGAGATGGTGGTTTTTGTTGTTCCCGCAAAGTGAAGATCATTCGCCTGGCGAATGAAGCGGGTCAACCTATTTTTGGATTCGGCCAAACACTTTTTCTCGCTGGTCAAGCTTTCTAAAAAAAAAAGCAATGAATGGGTCTGCTAATTAACTGATTGAATCACAAGTGTTAACTCGGATGTTGCGAAGGCTTTTAGGCTGGGTTCTAGCAGGTTATGAAAGACTCTTCTCAAAGGCATAGGCGTAGATGAATCAAATAAAGAAAGGGTTCAGTGATCACTTATGAAATTTCTCATAAGAGTTCCACCATTAGATTATGAGAAGAGTGGTAGATGAAGCATCAATAGTAGGGCTGTGAGTAAGCTGTATGGCTAAGTTTGTTTAATAGAATCTTGAGTTTAAGGCCCCCCTAATGTCCCACATTAGAATTAAATTAGCGTTCGATCCTGCATAATTAATATATTATATATATAATATATAATATATTAAATATATATATATATATATATATAATATATTAATTATATTATATCCTTTTTGCGATAATTGAGCATGCCATGATGTTGTTAGGATCTCATATAGCCCTTTATGGCCTTGACCTGTAAATGGACTTTTATGCGACTCATTATAGCAAATAATAGGCTAAAGACGAAGAGGTTAAATAGCGGTTGACAGAGGCGTGAATCAATTGCTAATTGGTAGTTTGTATTGATCAATAAATGCCATTAACTAGATTCCGAGCTTCCTGCTACTCTTATTGTCAAGTAAAAACATGCAGATAAGCTTCAAGCGAAGAAGCAGCGTCGACCACCTTAAGAGTAAGAGTAAGAAAGCGGGTAAGATTCCAATACCCTTGATGATAAAGATGTTGATGAGGAGACCTGCCCAAAAATCCTTTTGACAGCGGATGATAAGAGAAGACTGAGGTGGCCATGCTTGGCTGGTTAAGTGCTATTAATGAGAATAGTAATTCTCTATTCTTAACAATAGGCCCTGGAGACTTTTTGGTTCATCATGCTATTGCTCTAGATTTACATATAACTACATTGATCTTGGTAAAGGGGCCCCTGAGGGTCGACGTAGTTGAGGAAGGATTTCATTACTCTGGCTGCCGAAAGTGGTAGCCCTTCTTCATTTCTTCACCATTGCCAAGTCCCCCCGGCAAATGCACGGGCCATATGGTGCATCACAGGGTCCTGGATAACTGGTAAAAGGAATCATTTCGTTAGAGACTACGTGAGAAGCTCTATACAAAATGGTTGTTTGATCATCAGTTGCTAAGTAGTTGAGGATGGTTGGTCCTGTCCCAGTAGATATGAAAGTTATTCCAGGTGAAGACCAGATCGAGACCGAGTAGCTTCACTAGTAGATCCAAGTCTAATCATTGATCCCGTTGGAGTAGAAGCAAGGGTACCTAGAGAAGCAGTTCCATCTCCAGATCGCGATTGATACCCATGCTCAACATCTATATCCTTTTTATACATCTATATATTAATACTTAATAAATATCTCTCTCTATATATTATATAGAGAGAGATATTTATTAAATCCAATATAGCATCCCCTACCCCCTATGGAAAGGGCCGGTATCCCTTTGCTTTACCTCCGGAGGGGGATTCTTAAGGGGGAAGTTGAATTGCAGAAATGAAAAGTGTTAAGCATGGCACTTCACTGCTGCACTTCCCCAATCCCTGTTCCCTCCGTATGGAGCCGCGTCGATTAACCTTGGCATGGGAAATAGTGTCACCACTACCACTTCCCCGGGGTGTAAATGGTTAAGTTTGTTTAATAGAATCTTGAGTTTAAGGCCCCCAATGTCCCACATTAGAATTAAATTAACGTTCGATAAATCGAACGCTAGACCTTACTCGGCCCGCACGCTTCTTTTCTCCAAGGTGTAAGAAATTAAGTAAGTGAGCATAGAAACTCCTACCTTCAATGGGTTCCTCAGACCTGATTGAGTTCATTGATTAAATGGGGAAATTCGAAGGGGGAGATGGAAAGACTGTGTGCTTGGGGACAGTTATAGCTCTATAAAATCCACCCAATAGAGCCTAGCACGAGAGACGAGTTCACATCGACCAGCTACTACTGTAGTTTCGCCATTATTCAACACGAGTGAATCTAGAAGCATCACTGCTTGGAATAAAAACCTTGACCATCTCCGAAGTTCTAAATAATCTACTGATCAAAGGCTTTAAAGGCGGACTACTCTACATTCAGCCACACTATAGTGACCCTAGAAGAGAGAGAGCAGAGCTTACTGCTAGTGGAACAAAAACCAGGAAATGGGGTTGGTTGATGATGGATATTCGAGGGCACATAGCCTTTCCGTCTCCCCCTTCGGAATTTCCCCATTTGATCAATGAAGGAATCTGCGGGAATCATTCTGGCACGAGGTCCTTGGCTTTCAAGGCCTTGAGGCAAGGATACTTTTGGCCCCGCATGCATCAAGATGCTCAGAGTTGCCAGAGGCAAGAGTTGCCAGAGTTTTGCCAACTACCTAACTCAGCCTCCGGAGAACCTTACGGTGATGAACTCACCGTGGCCGTTTGCTCGATGGGGAATTGACTTGATCGAGACCCTGCTCAGAAGGAAGCGTCTACCACCCATGCCGTAGTCATGATCGATTATTTCACCAAATGGGTCGAAGTGGGAGTCTTGAGCGACATCGCGGAAGGTAAAACCACTGATTTCATACGGAAAAATGTAATTTGCAGGTATGGGATTCCTCGTGCATTGGTCACGAGACAATGAGAGACAGTTTGACAGCGGCAAGTTTAGAGACTTCTGCAGAAATCCGGGGATAGAGCTGAAATTTTGCTCTCCCTCACCCATGAGCCAATGGACAAGTAGAAGTCGTGAACAAGACCATAAAGCGTCTCACGAAGACCGGACTTGGTGAGCAAAGAGCACTGGGTGGACGAGGTGCACGGTGTCTTGTGGGCTTATAGAACCGCACCTGAGCGGCTATAGGAGAAACCCGATTCTCTTTGGCCTTTAGACACGAAGTAGTTGTTCCTACTTGAAATAGGAATGGGTACACATCGAGATGGAGCACTTGATGAGGGAGCAAAGCAACGAGCGGATGTGTGCAAGTCTGGACTTCTTTGGAAGAGAAGAGAGAAAGGGTCATTTGTTAAGATCGTAGAATACCAGCAGAAAGTGGCTCGTTATTACAATCGAAATGTGCACATTCGCGGGTTCAAGTGGGTGATTGGGTACTCGGAAGAGTCAACCAGAGCACGAAGGACCCGAGGCAAGGTGTCTTAGGACCAAGTGGGAAGGTCCTTGTCGAGTCACTCGATTAGCGGGACTAGGAGCATCTCAGGCTAACCCATCCGGATGGACGATAGGTCAAGAGGCCGTGGAACGCACAACTCTTGATGAAATACTTCTAGTAAGTTTCCTTGTATTGTAAGTGTTAATGTAAGATTCCTTTCCTAAGTTTCCTTGTATTATAAGTGTTAATGTAAGATTCCTTCCCAAAATGGGGATGTGTAAAAACTCAAATGTATGTAAGAGTAAGAAAAACATTTGTAATATTAATTCAAGTTGAAGCCAAGCAGCTCGTGAAGAATGCTAAGGCCAGAAGTTCCAAAGCCTAAGTCTTAGGCGGGATGATGCCTAGCGAGGCCGATTGTGGTAGGCGGAAGAAGCTCGTGAAGACAGCTAGGTCGAGAGTCCCAAGCCTAAGTCTTTGGGCGGGACGGTGCTAGCGAGGCCAGTGCGGTAGAGCAAAGAACTCGTGAAGAGCTAAGGCCGAAGTCCCAAGCCTAAGTCTTGGGCGGGACGGTGCTACGAGGCCAGTGTAGGCAGGCGGAAGAAGCTCGTGAAGAGCAGCTAAGGTCGGAGTCCCAAGCCTAAGCCTTTGGGCGGGACGGTACTAGCGAGGCCAGTGCGGTAGGCGGAAGAAGCTCGTGAAGAGCTAAGGTCGAAGTCCCAAGCCTAAGCCTTTGGGCGGGACGGTTGCTAGCGAGGCCAGTGCGGTAGGCAGAAGAAGCTCGTGAAGAGCTAAAGTCGGAGTCCCAAGCCTAAGCCTTTGGGTGGGACGGTACTAGCGATGCTAGTGCGGTAGGCGGAGAAGTTCGTGAAGAGCTGAGGCGAAGTCCCAGCTAAGTCTTGGGCGGGACGGTGCTAGCGAGGCCAGTGCGGTAGGCGGAAGAGCTCGTGAAGAGCTGAGGTCGAAGTCCCAAGCCTAAGCCTTTGGGCGGGGCGGTACTAGCGAGGCCAGTCTGGTAGGCGGAAGAAGCTCGTGAAGAAGCTGGGGTCGGAGTCCCAAGCCTAAGCCTTTAGGCGAGGCGGTTGCCTAGCGAGGCCAGTGCGGTAGGCGGAAGAAGCTCGTGAAGCAGCTAGGGTCGGAAGTCCCAAGCCTAAGCCTTTGGGCGGGACGGTGCTAGCGAGGCCAGTGTGGTAGAGTAGAAGAAGCTCGTGAAGGCAGCTAGGTCGGAAATCCCAAGCCTAAGCCTTTGGGCGGGACGGTACTAGCGAGGCCAGTGCTGAGGCCAGAGCGAAGAAGCTCGTGAAGAGCTGAGGTTAGAAGTCCCAAGCCTAAGCCTTTAGGGGGCCAGTGCAGGCGAGGCCAGTGCGGTAGAGCGGAAGAAACTCATGAAGACAACTGAGGCCGGAAGTCCCAAGCCTAAGTCTTAGGCGGGACGGTGCCAGCGAGGCCAGTGCGAGGCCGGCGAAGCTCGTGAGAGACAGCCGAGGCCGAAGTCCCAAGCCTAAGTCTTAGGCGGGAAGGTGCCAGCGAGGCCAGTGCGAGGCCGGCGAAGCTCATGAAAATAGCGGTGAGGCCGAAGTCCCAAGCTTAAATCTTAGGCGGGGCGGTGCCCAGCGAGGCCAGTGCGGTAGGCGGAAGAAGCTCATGAAGAATGCTAAGGTCGAGAGTCCCAAGCCTAAGCCTCAGGCGGGAAGGTGCCAGCGTAGCCGATTATAAGCTCGAGCAAGAAGAGCGCGAGGAGATTACATTGAATTTAAACATGAGACCAAAATTGG
>CM046817.1:8133956-8280894 GCA_025617385.1 Murraya koenigii | reverse complement strand
CAATAAGCTCGCAATATAAAGAGCCACAAATCACGAACGAGCGTCGGTCCAGAAAGACCAAGCTCACGAAACAGGCCAAAGGCTTTCAGCCTAACTCAAGGCAAATCTTTGCCAAGACATAAGTCTAAAGAATCATACACGCAGTAATACACTTGGGCTTAAAACAAAATAAAAAGTCCAACACCTACAAAATTCTCACTTAGCAAGAATATGAAGTCAATCCCACACACAAGACATAAGAATATACACACGAGTACAAGAATGAGTTGTTCAATATATGCCTTTTTATTTCATCGAAATGATTACAAGTACAGAGAATAATATAAAAAAAAAGAGAGAGAAGGAAAAATATAGTTAAGGCAAAAGGTGCATCTCTTCAGCAGACAACGCAAAGATCAAGGGACGCGACCTTTCGAGTCACGTCCCTTCAAAATTTGAACGCACGGTTGGGATCCGTCCACGTGTCTCGCATTAAATGCGAAATGATGGAAGCGGAAGACAACTGGAGAACGTGGGGAAGTGTAAAAGGCCGGGAAGTCGGCCCATCACTAATAAGTTTCCAGTCTTATCTCGTTTCACTCAAAAGACTATAAACTGGGGGACTGGTGTTTGGGTAATATCTGGCAAGTCTACTCGAGGCCCTTCCAGCTCGAATAAAGTACCCCGAGGTCAACCCAGCTCGATCAGAAGTCCCGACCACCGGCACGGAGACAGTCTCGCTAGACGTCAAAGCTGGTCAAGGTCGAGGAATTCAGAGCCGTATGAGCTTCGAGCTCTCTTTCCTGCTCGAGGTCTTCAGGCCCGGTCAAGGCTGGACAAGGACGAGGAGCTCGAAGGCTGATCGAGGCCTAAGCTCTCCTTTCTGCTCGCTGCAGTCAAGTCCTCGAGCACAACTGGGCCACGCCAGTCATAGAACAAATGGAACGCGAGACCCGGCTCAGGACAGTCCGACCCGTTTCCTCAAAATCCCGCACACCTTTCGATGTCTGATCAGGGCCCACATGGTATGGTGGCGGTACTGTTGCCGATGGCCGGCACATGCCCCCACGGTGTCATCATTCCCAGCGCGCATGCCCGACACTATGATCTAGCCATGTGAGTCATGCTAAGGAGACAGCCGCACATCCCCAGGAAATATCACGCTAATCTCGGCTATCAGAGGGACCCAGAGACTACTGACGCGGGAGCGGATGATCCAGGAGAGAAAGGGCGGGAAAAAGGAAAAAGATGGAGGATAAAAGGGAACGGACAGGTAAATTGAAGGGGTTCCGAAAATTCACACAGGTTCTTCCGATTCCTATTTCTCTCTACTCTAATTTTTCTGGAATTCTATTATTCAAAAAGGAAGACAAAAATATTCCTTTCATCCTTCCGGTCTCTCTAACTAAGAGAGATACAAAAAGAACAACCCGATTACTGACTTGAGCGTCGGAGGGTTTTCGCCGGAACAACATCCGGCGACCCCTGACCCTGTTTTCTGTGAGTACAGGTCCGGGAGATTCATTTTTTGGTAAAAGAAAGAAAAACTAGAATTGGAAGACAATCCTGCTGGAGCTCGAGCTAGCCGCGAGCAGAAGATTTCTGATACTATTTGAAGGGACGCGGAAAAACAACATCAACAGGAGGCATTCTGGGAAGCTGAAGCCAAGCAAAAATGTAGTCATTTTCATCCTAATTAGAGCTATCGAATTTAAGTAACCACAGTTGAACAATAAGATAATGTCTAAAAATCATTAGGGGCCTTGAGTTAAAGCAAATTAGGCATCATCAACCATTCTAAACTTGACTAGAAAATAATTATTTTCAAGATCTTTGACCTAAAAGCCTTGAGTTTTGCCCTAAAGAGAATGTAGGCGGTCGTAAAATACTTTTATTTTTTATTTTTTTTAATGAAAATTCAATTAAACATTTAAACAAAATTTTCATTTAACAAATTCTTTACACATACCTCATTTCATTATTTATATTTATATTTTAAATTGTAATTGAAATATATTTTTTTGAAAAAAAAAATATAAGAGTATAGAGTTATGGAGACATAAATATATCATAAGAAAATAATTAAGATTTTATGATTTGTATGTATTTTATAAATAAAAATTTAAAAGAAATACTGTTTTACGGTAAAAATTTTATGGGAAGATGATAATTTAATATGAGTTTGTATTTTATAAATCAAATTGGGGGTATTTGCGTAATAAAACTCAAAAGGGGGTGTTATGAGAATTTTAGCGGGTGTTAAAGGCTTCACTCAAAAGTAAATCTAGTTTTGGAACGGAAACCCAAGTTTGGCTCCACCTTTCTCACTATATGTCCATATGGGAGGTCCAGATTGGCCCAAATGTTTCAATCTTTTAAGTTTAAATCCCACTTTTTAACAATCAGCCACGGTTTTCAATTAATTTTTCATTAAAATTTCAAAATTAATCAAAACTTTTAGTATTATCCCATCTAGTACAATAATTGATCTCTCTAAAGTAAAATTTTCTTATGGGATTTTACATAAAGTAATTTTTTTTCCTCCTCCTAAATTAACTTAGGTCTTGTTTACATCAGCTATAAAATAAAAATTATAACTATCAACAAAAGTCTATGGGTGTTTAATCAACAATCTTACTAAGGGAAGCCTTGTTAAGAGAGAATGCAGTAGCAGCAAGGGAGTCTAAAACCGCGCTTTGTATTTTTGTTTTTTTTTTAATCTGTTTTAAAAAACCATGGAATGTTGAAATAATTTTATTAATAATAATAATAATAACATTAGTGTGTATATTTTGTTAACCTTTTGTTAATTTATTGTGTTATCAAATGTCTTAATAATAAAACTTTTCTTATATTTATAAATTTTCACACATTTTTTTGGCTATGTCTTATTGAAAGAAAACTCATCTAATAGCCATGGAACTAGGACCTATTAGAAATATTTTACAAAATTATATTCATAATTTGGCATTGATACTAGGAAACAATATTGGTAAGGATTTTAATTTGTATTCCAAAACTACATGTATTACTTATTTATCATATAATAAATTTATAATTAATAAAATTACTATAACATCATTCAATACATAAATAATAGATCAATTGGAATACAAATTAAAATTTAAGTATGTGAATCCCTAATATTATTCATCGAAAAAATCTAAGCGAAACGTATAAATGGATAATTGCACAAAGATATTTGTAGGAGATGTTCATATGTCATTTATGGTAATATTATGTGGAATAATTTTTTTTTTTTAAAGGATGATGTTGAATAAAATTATAATTAGAAGAAACCGCCATTCTTGATACAGCCTTGGATTTTATTCAATATCATCATCCAAGGACAATATTACTTCGTAATAACCAAAAAAAAAAAGAAGTAGACCTCACGAAAAATTTTCAAATTATGAATACTAATAATTTTTACCCACGATGAATTCGTATTTATTCAGTTTTAAAAATATTATGAATATTAGTTTTTTATTCTAAACCTCATCTTAAGGACAACGATTTTCACGCATGATTTAGAAAAGATAAGTAATTTTGAGTTTATTAATTTTCAATTGAATCTGCAACCTAAATAATTAGGGGAAAAAGAAGAACTTATTACACAATCTTTCAATGAACATGAGAGCAAACACACTGTGCTCTAACAGGCATATAAACCAAACTGATTCCGTAAGTGTTGAGTTGACAAAAACAACACGGTGATAAGTTGCATGACCTCAAAGTCAAATCGTATAGCCATACTCTTTAATTAATCCCTTTTGTCGTTGTCATTAATTAATCATGTAAGCTAAATAAAGCTAAATCTGTTGGAACAAAGACTAACACTGTGCCCCAAACCAAGGGGGGGGAAAAAGAGCTAATTAATATGGTCTTATCAAGAAATTAAAGAATAATTTTATTTTTTTTTTAAATGATCTGAAAACGACACAACTTTGGCACCAAAACGATTTAATTGTATCGATGGGGTTACTTTGTTTGACGGTAACCACAATGTGCTGCAAAATCACCCTACATCACTCCAATTTTTCTTGTGATTTTTTTGCCTTGTCAATGTAATGGGCCACTTTTATAAATTTCTTTTGGAATGAATTTTGTGAAGGAAATGTGTGATAGGGGCTTGTTAGCACTATTTAGATTTTTGGTTGACATTAGTGGGATTCGTGGAGCTAAGGAAGATTGTGTTTTAACAATTTTCACCAATCTTTTTGTTAAAGTTAAGTTAATTTACAATATCATTCAGTCAACAGCCATTGAATGCGCAGGTAGACTTGGTTTACGTTGAATGGTTAATAAAAAAAGTTACTTATATTAAAGAGATAAAGGATTTTATTTAAGATGATATTGCATATCCTTTTTCTAGACAAAACAAAAAAGTTACCGAGGTAAAAGAATAAAAGATCCCAGAAGGTGCTTCCAATTGTTTTTCTTTGAATTTGTGATGATGCGTGCAATTTATTAAAATGTTTATTTTATCGTGGTTTTAATCATTCTATCGGTGTTGACAATACAGTAATTAGTTGATATAAAAAACATAAAATTAAGTTTTGTAAATGGTGATGAATGTGAATTTAAAATAATAAAAACATGTAAATATTTTTAGAGATTTGGTTTCAATTTTGAGCTTTTTTTTTAACTTTTAAAAAAATAAAATTGATAGTTATTGAAAAAAAATATAAAATTAATTAAATCTTAATAATATATTATTATAAGTACGTTTAGGACAACTGTACTGTCACAATATAACTACTGCAATTCCTTTATTTTTATAATTTTTCATGAAAATTAAGGGTTAGAGTTCCAATCGCACCTTATATATAATATATATAGTAAAAAATTATGAGGATTTGAGCATAACTCAGTTTACTATTGAATCTAAATTCTATTTTTAGATATCAAACAAATTAAGAGAAAGAAAATGATGATTTAGATAATGATAACGTGTAAAATAGTCTGACTACAATACCGTTTATGTTAAGTCCTCTACTAACTTTACCCTTAGTTGAAAAATTATTTTTAGAATTCTTTAATGATTATGTGAATTTTCACCGTATATAAAAATCGAGCAAAAATAAAAAACTTTTAAATTTTTTCAAAATAACAGTTCACATACTCTATCTTTTAAATTGATGCACCGTTGGATGTTACTTTCATTTTTAGAATTTTTTTAATTATGTTAGCAAAAGATGACATTCAAATTGTCGCAAGAGAGAGAAGAAAGACACGGCACCTGCTATGTCCGATACAGGGATTTTAGGTTTTATAATTTTTATTATAATAAATTTGAATTTAAAAAATTAACTTTAAATATTTAAAATTTTAATTATATATTATAAATAAATATAATTATTTAAAATAATATAACGAAGCCCAAGGCTGGTCTAGTCTTATTCTGAGGCCAGTCCGGACCGGTTTTGGACGTAGGATATTTTTAACATCCCTACTCCCCAAGATTTTGATCGTCAAAGTCAGCCAGGTCGCAATTAAATGGTGGGTTGTTGTGGACTGATCAAAGATTTATGTCGCTCCAAATCAATCGATATAAATAATGCAGTATTGAATTTTGTAATTTGGATATATTTAAAATTAAAGTATTATAATTTATAAGTTATAATTATTTAAAAAAATTATAATTATAAAATAAAAATTAATAATATTTTATAAATATAAATTTTAAATAATAATTTTAATAAAATTATTAAATATATAATAATTTGTATTATATAAATAAAAAATTATATTAATATAATTTTAAAATTATAAAAATTAATATTTATTAAATACTTTAATATTATAATTTAAATAATACAATCATTTAATTTTAATCTTAATCATACTTTTATTTAAACACGAACAGACATATAGCTAATATTTTTTAATATCCTCCGCAAAAAATAAATAAATAAATAAATAGTTCTCAACTTCAAGATCATCAGTCTAAAGAGTGGGAGGTGGGGGCCCAAGAAAGTTGTTTAATTTGTGAAAGCAATGACTGCTTTTGCTTGCTTTAGACATAAAACAAACAGATGGCGAGCATGCAGTTCTTAAATTCGACGCGGCCTATCGTTAGGGCGGCGGAGAATTATAAATGCACATAAAAATCTTACACGTATAAACTCTTTGCGTACCCTACAAACAGGGTTTTGCTGACTTACACTTTATGTAAGGCACAGTCCGAATAGAAGGAGATGGATAGTCCACTTAAATCTATCACTAGTTACTAAATTCTGTTTGAATGTATCTTATATTAAATGGTTAGATAGCATGACCCGAATAATATTATAATGACCTTTGACGGCTTGCATTGATTGCCTATTTCCTCTCAACTATTTGAGAAACCAGCCATCTAAACTCCCATCTGTATATTTATATCAATGAGCGGATTGAAATTTTTTTTTAATCTTCTTAATAGAAATAAAGATTTCTTAAGATCCATAATAATTTGAGAATTATTTTAAAAATTATTATTTTATGAGAAAATAATTTAAAATTAATTTTATTAAAAATTTATTTATTAAACATCCAAAGTATAAAATTTTATTAATTTCAAAATTTTTTAAATTTACTTATTTTTTTTTACTTATATTTTCATATATTTATATCTAAATAAAAAATAAAATTTTATTATTTTTATCTTAATGAGAAAATGTCTGAATGAGAATTAAATACTATATTATAGGATATCTTTATAAAATAATTTATTTCCTAAACTATAAAATATAATTTTTTTTTATTTTGACTTATAAGAATATAAATGTCAAATAATCCTTTTTTAATTTTTTTATTTATAAAAATAAATAAAATGACACTTAAATTTAAATATTAAAAAATAAATAAATAAGTCGTTCTAACATTCGTATTCAAACTCATTCAAATTTTAAAAAAATTCACACTTATTCAAATTTCATACAAAAACACAAACGCTAACTAAGTCCCAAATTAAATTTATGCTTGAAAATTTTATTTTATTGAATCATGATTTTCTCATATTGATATTTTTTTTTTGGAGCAAATATAATATGTTAATATATTCAAGATTCAACATTTTATTTTATTATTTAGTATCTCCAAGATATTAGTATTAATAATAACAATGTAACTTAAAATTTTGATACAAATCTTGAACAATTGATTTTAAAAAACTAATGATAGATGAATAGTCATTATAAAATACAATTTTAATTTTTCATATCTACTATTGAAGTTTTTGAAATCGGTAGTTCAAATTGTGTCAAAAATTTAAGTTAAAATAATCACATCCTAATACAAATATCATTGCTTAGCTAATTAGCAAATTTGATCAATTCTTTTTAAGTACCGTTTGAGATAGTTGTGCTTCAAAATGGGGCCTTAAGACACACAAAATAATCATTAATGGTGCGGTTATTTTCCTAATTAAGAAATCAAAATAATTGACAGTATTTATTTCATAAAATAGAGGTAGAAATTCAAATCAAAATTGTGGAGCTCACTCAAATTTGAAAACAAAAAATAATAGATTGATTTTCAAAATACTATCGAGATTGTAGAATGATTTCTAAAATGCTATCCAATATACTAGTGTAGAATAATTTGTTCCAGTGCCAGTAATAGATTGATTTAAAAAGATCCTATCGAGATTATTTTTTCTCAATGGGTCAAAAGAGATGGATTTCTTTTGAGGATTGACCATTCTGTCCTCCCACAAAATCAAAAACTTTTATTTTGTCATCAATTATAATTAATTAATTAATATATTATTATAATAATTATTATAATTAATTAATATATATAATTAAAAATTAATTAATTAAAAATATTTACAATTAGTTCATTAATATATTATTATTATTGTTGTTAATAATAATTAAAATAATATATATTAATATATATATATATAATTAAAAATTAATTAATTAAAAATATTGAAAATTAGCTAATATATTATTATTATTATTAATTATTGTTAATATATAATTATTATTATATTGATTAATATGATTATTATTAATAATAATATTTTTATTAATTAATTGTTAATGATATATTATCTAATTATTATTATTATATTAATTAATTAATTATAATAGCTACATTAATAATTATTATAATAATATATTAATTATTGTGATTATTTATTCAAATATTATTATTATTATTACTAATTATTATTATTAATAATTTTTATATAAATAATCACTATAATTAAAATATAAAATAATAATTATAAAAATAATTCATTAAATACCTTTCAGTAAATTATTACAATCTAACTTATTTTTATTATAATTTCAACAATTCAATTTATTTTAAATTATTATATAAACAACTTATTCTGATTTTCATTTCTCATTTTTATTACAACTCATTCACATTCATGTTCATTCAGGCTACCGTCATTCTAATCCTAGTTTAGTAAACAAACCATAAAATCTTTAAAAATTTGCAACATAAAAACAAAATTAGAATCTAAATGAACTCTAAATTTCTAATCTAACCACTGAGAACTCTAAATTTCTAATCTAACCACTGAGCAAGTACCGTATATATAACAGAAAGTTTGGACCTGCTTCTTTGCGTGATATTAAAAAAAGAAACAGAGAGAGATAACAGATCTCACTCATCAACCTCCAACTCTTCCCTATTCTTTGTTACTCTTTTAACTCAATCGTGGGTGCAAAGAGCATTAATGACTAAACAAAGATGAGTATTATATTTTTCAGTTACATTCTTTGAAATGCTTTATATATGATTCTTTCGGTCTATATCCCAGAAACCAAGCCTCTCTCTCTCTTACATTAATAAGAAGAAAAATTGTTGGAACAAAGTAAATCAAAACTCAAAACCATGCAAGAATTCTTAGACATTTATAACCGAAATACGCCATGTTGGTTTTCTAAAAAAAAGCACACAAAAGCTAATTGATTTAAGTGAAAGATTTGTAATTTCACATATCTACAGTTTGTGCTAACACAGTTTGTGCTGCTAACACAGAACATGCTCATTTATGCTGGCAAAAAGCTCCAAAGAAAATTTTCCTTGGGTGACGCAACAGTGGTGTTGTAGATTTAGTGAGTATTATATATAATCGGCACAAGTAATTCTCAATGTCAGTCCAAATCAATTGGCATCATTCTTATACGTCTTCGTCAAAGATCAAGTCGTCTAAGTCGCAATCGCCAACCACAGGATGGTCCATAATGATGGTTAATCGGACGGTTGAGAAAGCGGGGGTCGTACATCATCAATAATTCAATATTCAAAACCATTTACCCGCAGCGAGGAGACTCTTGATGGCTAATGATGTTGCGTGTTAGAGGGGTTAAAAATGTGATATGTAAAGTTGAAATTACAGAATGCTGACAAAGTCTTTGTCAGCATTTTATTTATATATGAATTTCCCCTTCCATACCCACGATCAATATGATGTTACCGTACCTATACAGTCCACAATTATATATTATATATTATACAGAGATATTTATTAAGTATATATATATAGTTGTATAAAAAAGATATAATATCTATTACATAATTAATATATTATATTATATATTATATATTATATATAATATAATACATTAATTATGCACATCTAGCGTTCAATTTATCGATATATATTGTTTTTTTTCTCGCCCTCTTTCAAATTCAACCCAACAAGTGTTAATCTGACTACCCAAGACAGTTTCTCCAGGCTTATTAATCAAATAAGGCATGGGAAAAATCATAACCCAGAATAACTCCCACTACTCAGAAAACTCCCAACTAGATTCTGATTCAAGTGTGAGAGAAAAACCATTACTCAGAAGAACTCCCACTAGACTCTGGATCAAAAGTGTACGCTCGCGCGCGCGAAAAAGCATCACCCAGAAGAACTCCCACTATATTCTGATTCGCGTGTGTGTGTGTGTGTGTGAGAGAAAACCATTGCCCAGAATAAGTCCCACTAGAAAAACCATTGCGCTCTCTCAAGTCACACTAAAGACAAAAAAGATTATGATTTAATTAAAATTAAATTACCCACTTGATCATTTTTACTGATACTACAAAAAAGCACAAGTTGAGCTGATTAAAAATACACACCGCATTTACAATCAGAAATATCACAAGTTCTTACATAGATGATAATAATATAAACTTTACACTAATAACAACAAGATCAGGACGATAATAATATATATTTACATTAATAACGATAAGATCAGAAGCATCATTCAGCCGGTTGGATAATATCTTATATAATAATAATAATAATAATAATGATAATAATAATATAATTAAAAATAAACATAAAAATCAAATTAGAAAAAAGGGATTAACCCAAACCCATGATTTGGATGTCTGCCTGCTGAACCGAACAAAAGTCGGCAAATTCTTTGTCTTTCTGCTGAAACTGAGCACTCCTCTCCTCACTCTCGGATAATTCCCCAAAATGGCCAAAATATTTTTTTATCGATAATTAATAACAATAATAATATTAAATTAATTAAAAATATATACACAGATTCTTCAATTTGTTGCTTCACTTCCCAAAAAGCCAAAATAATACTGCACCAACTTTCATTCTCCTCCCTCCCATCTTCTTCTTCAGATTCTATTCACAAAATGAGAAGAAATCAAGTTAAATTCAAAACCCAACAAAAAAACGCACTCACCATTTCCTCCAACAATCAAATCACCCATTCATTCTTTCTTAAGAGCCGCTTCGCTTCACTTGGCTTCATTAACTAACTCAGTGACCCAACCCAGATCCGGATCCACCACACTAGTCGGGTACGGGTCGACCCGTTCCAGAGAATTCTCCTTGCTTAGCCTTTCAAACATTTTCGCCCGCAAGTCCCTCCCAGACTCCACCCTCTCCATCACAGGCTCCTCCTCCTCCTCCTCCTCCTCCCAGCAAGTGTTAAAGATATCAGGGTATCCGATACCGGGACGGGTCGGAGTACGTGTGGGAGTGGACGGTAGGCTACAGAATCCGGGTCGGAGTATGGACCCGCGAGGAGATCCGTATCCCGGTGAACTGCCCACACCCCCAACTTGCATATTCCATGAAGATGGCAAAGACTTGACCTTTCCAAGCTGCAGGCTCCTGAAAGAAGCCATCATTTCGTTGATGGAACTCGTGCCGAGTGACCGACTTAGTGACTGACTCATTGGCGACTCAGTCCGAGGACTCGGGGGTGGGGAAGCAGACTCCGGAGACGACAAAAATGGCAGCGTCCTGGCGCAGGAAGGAGAGTCCGAAGTAGCAGCACTTCTCGGACTCTGCTGAGGCAAGATTCTGAGTTGGTCCGGCGTGTGAGCAAAGAAACAGACCCTCCTCTTGCAACCGCCTCCGTCTTTGCACGGCTGCGTACGGTACCTCGCTGGATGGAGCCAGCACTCGAACACGCCGTGGGCGAACTCACACGCGTCACCTTTCTTGCAGCTTCCCTTGCGAAAATCGGGGCAGGCCGTACCCGAATAATGATACTTCCTCGGGTCGCGCCTCCGGGCCTTCTCACCAGGATGAGCGTACGGACACTCGGTCCAGTCGTGCGACCTTCCACGTGCGCACTTCCTCACCTTGAACTCATACATGCGAAAATGGTCACAGGAGTAAGCGTCCACCGGAGAATCCGGATCCAGACCCGACATATCGCTGTCGGAATCCAAATCCGGGTCGTTTGACGGCAGGTAACGGTGGAGTGCCGCGTAGGTTTCTTGGAGATGGTAGAGATTGTTATATTCTGGGCTGCCGTTTGCATTGCTGTTTATGGAGTGAGGAGAGAAAATGTTATCAGCCGTTGGATCATCGTGCAGTTGTGGCCACGGAGGGACGAGGATCGTCGGATTCGGACGGTGAGGCTCTCCGAGCATCATTTTCCAGTTTCGTTTTGTAGGGGTAGAGGCTGTTGATATTTTGGGGAACAATATCACTGCTTTGCTTGTGCTTATAAACTGATAAGGATTAAGGAGTTGGTTTTTAACCGTGGTTAGGTTTACGTTAACCGTAGTTAGGTTTAATGTTAACCGCGGTTAGGTTAAAAATCTTGGAGCTGCCTTTTTGTACTGCAGTTAAATCGAGAGGAATGTTCACGTTACTTGATTGTTATCACTTAATTTGACAGGCCAACAGAGTTCGATTTATATGCTCCACGTCGTGGCTTCATAAGAACTCTTCTGCAACGTGGCAGATTCTGGTGTGAAGTTGAGGAAACTCTGTGGCCGAAGCCGTTATCTATTACGCGGGTTGGAATATTTATTTTTATGCCTACGGCCCCTAGTGTTCCTGACTCCTGAGTCGGTGGTACATGGGATGTGGAGGATGTGGGAGATAAGGATGGATATAAAAAAATAAATAAGACAGATATATATATATATATATATATATATATATATATATATATATATATATATATATATTTTTTTCTTTTGGTAAGAATTTTGTACCAGTACATTCCACGATAAAACTCCACATTCCATTTAGAGGATATATGCGTAAACTGCAAATAAATTTTGGTTCGCCTAATGATAGTATTGATGCGGTACCCTGAAACTCTCTTTTTATTGACATATATAGTTTGAATATTAGGATAATTAAAAAAAATATACAAACCGGAAATTGACACCTGTCACCACCGTCTCTAAAATTACATGATTTTTGAGACATAAGTGTACCATCGGAATTTATAGTGGCAATTTAGGGGTGCCAACTGCCAAGCTACCACCATTAGGATAATCACCTTCCCATCTATAAAATGGTGGCATCGTAATACCCTAAATCGTCGCAATAGAACCGTGATCCTTCCACGTGCTCGCTCCGTTGAGGAAACTAATCATATGCTAAGATACTGTTAAAGATTAATGTATTATTATTTTTAAACTACAGTTATTATAAAAAAAAATTATAATTATAAAATAAAATATTATTATGAGAAGGATTAGAATTTAATAGTTACTAATATGAATAAAGTTGTTATCTTAGTTTATTATGATGGACATTTCATTAATAATATTTCATATTATTCTCTTTTATGTTCATATTTGTTATGAATACGAAGTTGTTTCTCTTTAAGAGCTATCATTTTTCATTTCTTATGTATTTTAGATGTATAAACAAACGACAACTTTAAACGTATACTAAAACAACATCTAGTTATATCATTTATATCTAATATTTTCTTTGTATCATGTAGAGCTTTCCTGACCACCAATCATCTGTATACATAAATCTTTACACTACCACTTCACTAATTCCACCAAATTTAGAAATAGAAAAGAGAAAATAACATCTATACCCTCAAAATTTAAGGAAATGGTTACAACGCTCCCAAGTTTCCAAAAATAGACATTAAAATTCCTTTTGACCATATTATTCTTTACCTCTATAATCCCAAAAATATTGACTTTAAAACTTTAAATAAATACAAATATTATATAAATAATTTAATTTATGTAGTAAACTAAAAATATTAAAATATTTTAATGTTTTATTAAATTTAATAAGTAAATAATTATATTTATTTTATTAATATATTTTTATTTATCGTAGAGATTTTAAATAAATATTTGTATAAATACATTTTACAATTAAAAAAATACATATTGATAACATTAAAATTATTATTTTACATAATTTTTTAAATAATTTAAATTTTAAGACATTTATTTTAATATTATGATTCTATTTATTATAAAATTTACTTTAATATAATTAAATAAATCTATTAGATTGTAAAATATCAAAATATTTTTAAATATTGATATTATTTTAAAATTTATATATTATTACATTTGTTTTAATGTTATATTTCTATTTATTATAAAACATTAGAGCTTTTTTTTTTAATAATAGAGATAAAAAATATTATGGCCAAAATAAATTTTTTAATGTCTTTTTTTAAAAGCTTAAGAGTATTAGTGACTATTTCTTTAAATTTTAAGGTGTAAATATCATTTTAAAAAAAAAAACTCTACCAAAATTTAAACAACTGCAAAATTCAGCAAGACCTGGTCGACCTTCCCCAACCCATATCACAGTCAATCTGCGACTTAGAATGACACAATTATCACTAAACAGCCGCGATCCATTGCTCTAAATCGCCACTCGACACGTCACCTTCTATCGCAATTCGTCATTCACCATTAACATCAATTTGCACCTTATTATCAGTGTTGATGCGGTTTTCTGCGTGCTCTCGAATAATATCAAAACTCCTGCTCGCAGGACGCTCGAGCAGGAATGTTTGCCGACCTCAATTCTCCTTTATTCATCGGAGCAGCGATCTCCTCGGACTTGTACTCACAAAAACAAGGTCAGGGGTCGATAGGTGTTTTTCCGACAAAAATCCTCCGACGTTCAAATCAGTGGTTGGGTTATTCTTTTTGTATCTCTCTTTGTTAGAGAGACCAGAGGAATTAAGAATGATAAAAAATGACAATCCTTAAAGAATGGCCGAACCGTGAGAGAGAACAAGGAACTCCAAAATTCTGGAACCCTCGCAACTTACACGTCGGTTTCCTTTTATTCTTCATTTTCCCGCCCTTTTTCTCTGAGGTCATTCGCTCCCGCGTTAATGGTGTCTGGGCCCCTCTGACAGCCGAGATTACTACGCCATATCCTGGGAATGTGGGATGCCAAGTGGGCATGGGTTCCCATGGCCTGATTATGGTGTCGGGCATGCGCATACGAAATGATGACACTGTGGGGCCGTGTGCCGCCCATCGGTAACAGTCACGACACCATACCGCGTGGGGTATTTGTCAGGCATCGATCGTCGCGTTGAGTGGCTGGAGAGACGGGTCAGACTGTCTCGAACCAGCTGTACTTGAATCTTGCATCCGCTTTGTGTCATCGCTGATCGGGAAGGGTCATACTTGGGGGTTTGAAGACTTTTGAGCAGAAGAAGGAGCTCGGGCCTCGACCAGTCTTGAGGTCCTCGAACTTGACCAGCTTTGAGGCTTAGTAAGGCTATCTTTGTGCCAGCAATCATGTATTCTGCTCGAGATGGGCTAACCTTGAGGTCTTTTACTCGAGCTGGATTTGCCTCGAGGAGACATGCTCGATATAACCCCAACACCAGTCCCCTAGTTTCTAGTTTTTGGAGTGAAACGAGATAAGACTGGAAACTTCTTGTCTGGGCCGGCTTCCCATGTTGACCTGTCTTCCGCTTCCATCACTTCATAATTAATGCGAGACGCGTGGATGGATCTGGGCCGTGCGTTTGAATTTTGAAGAGACGTTACTTGAACAGTCACGTCTCTTGAGATGTGTGCCGTCTGCTGAAGAGACACACTCTCCTCTTTAAAAATCCTCGATTTCTTTACTGTCCTTCCTATTGCCCATCTTTGCTCAAACCAAAATTTATCGCTTGCAAGTGCTTCTCATCTTCTACCTTGCCGTCGCTGCCATTTCCCGTCGTTAACTTTTTCTCATGTATAAACCTCTTTCTCTTTTCTCGTTATTTTTCTGCTCTTCGTTTATTTGGGTTTTCGATTCCCACTTGGTAGATTGTGCCCATAGGAAACATGTCAGACACCCAAAGACCCCGTAGAATGTTGTTTGAAGAATCGTCCTCTTCAAGTGACTCTGAACTACTTAGGATGATCCCAGTGAGAGATTCAAGTTCTGAGGGGGTTTTGGTTGTGGCGGAGACCCAGCCGCAACAGGAGGAAAGGGTTAGTCAATGGTCAGAGGGTGGAGAGTACCCTATTGACCACATAAGGTGTGAAACTTCACACCCGGACCTAGACCGGCTTAGGGACACCTACCACATACAGGCTAGTGTGGATTTGCGGGTGCCCGGTAAGGGTGACATGCCCAGAATTTTCATATGGAGTGCTTTAGGTGGGGGTTAGGTTGCCTCTTCAACCTTATTTTGTCCGAATTTTGTCCAGACTCCGCTTGGCCCCGGGGCAGTTGAACCCGAATGGGTGGAGGGTCTTGTCCGGTCTTTATGTATTGTAGAGATGGTGCAATTTGGGCGAGCCCTCGATAGAGGAGATAAAGCATCTCTACCAATTGAAGCGACCGAAAGCATGGTCGGTACCACTTGCCTCCAGTCTGAAAGGTAAGAAACCCATTATTGATCTCCCCACTTTTGGTGGCAACTAAAAGGGCAAGTTTTTCTTTGCCGAGGGAGATTGGGGGCAAGCTGCATCTGCCTCCGAAGGGGTCCCTCTGATTCCTCATTATTTTTACACTCCATGTCGTCAACTGTTCAACAAATTCTTACTTTGGTTTTCTGCTCGTATTTTTCTCACTATTCTATTCTGGTTTTTGTTGCAGTATCTTGGAGTGCTTCTTACAGAATTAAGGAAGAGCTTCAAGCGCGTGTCAACACTGCTCTCGACAACGCGAGCTCATGCAGGGAGCTACTCACACTCCACAATTTTGCTGAGTTTAGCCTGGTCCCTCAAGAGGAGATGAGTAGTGTGCTTTCTTTGTTGAAGAGGTTTGCGAGCACCTCGAACAGCCCGAGCAGCTCATCAGCTCCAGCGAAGCGTCCTCAAACTGACACTGCCGCCTCGCCGATTAGGACTGCATCCCCTGCTCGGGAGACTGAGCGAGCAACAAATGGTACAGCTCGCAGGGCTCCGAGGACTGCCCCTTCATCTCGACCTCGATCAGGACGCATACAGGAGCAGCAGCGGCCTGACATCGCCTATCCCTATTTTAAGGACTTCGCCAAACAGATCGAGGAGAAGTTCTTGGAGAGGATAGAGGCTTCTGGCGCTGATGACTTAGTCAGCGTATTCCACCGCCTCTCTTCCTGTGCTGCGGCTGTTACTACCACCTTCAAGACCAAGACTCAGGATTCTCAAAGGAAGATCAGAGCAGAAAATCAGAACTTGAAACAGAGTCTTGTGCAGAAGGATGAGGAGGCAATGAAACTTCGCATAGAGATCTCCACCCTCAAGGAGAAGGCGGCCATGTCAGAGTCCAAAGCACTCCAACTCGAGAAAGAGTTGTCTCTTGTTCGAGATATGCTATTGAATGCTCGGAAGGACTTGGACGTGCAGAGGTTCTCCTTTGAGAAAACCATGGAGAAAGAGACTTCTCGCTTTCAGAGAAAGGTGGACTCTCTGGAAGGCAGGCTCACGACAGAGTATAATGATGGGGTGACTTTCAGCTATGACTGCCTCGTGTCTATCTTGAGCAAGGAGCATCCCGACGTGGACATATCTAAGCTCGAGGCAGGCGTCGCGGAGTACATGCGCGAGTACGATACCCCAAACAAAGGGTCGAGAGTCCCTCAACTGAGGCCCCTGCCGAGAATGAAGAGGTCGCTCCTCCTACTGCCGAGGTCTCCCCTACTACTACTGCTGCCATGGAAGGTGCTCCGCTCCCTGAGGATCCTGCTCCATTTGCTAGCCCTAATGCTCCAACCAATTGATCTTTTTTTTTGTACTTGTAGTTTTTTAATGGATGAATAAAGAACATGTATTGGATAATTTGCCTCTGTGTTTGTATATATATTTTTGCCTAGCACTTTCCTGTGAGATTTACTCCAGACCTTTGTTAAATAAACTTTAACAAATGTTGGGCCCTTGTTTCTCTTCTCCGAGTCATTTCTGCTCGTGTCCTCTCTTGGCTTATGCGTGACAGAGTCTTGCCTTACGTTAGGCTTATAGGCCTCTGTTTATCTTGCGAGCTCAGTCTGCTCAAGCCGATATTCGGCTTACACTTAGCTCTTGTGCTTTTTTGCGAGCTCATCCTGCTTGAGCCTGCTATTGGCTTACGCTTGGTACTGTCTCGTCTTAAATTTGGCTTAGAGACTTCTGACCATTTTCTTCACAAGCTTATCCTGCTCGAGCCTGCAATTGACTCATGCTTGGCACCGTCTTGCCTTAAATTTGGCTTAGAAACTTCTGGCCTTTGCATTTTCTCCACGAGCTTATCCTGCTCGAGCCTGCAATTGGCTCACGCTTGGCACGGTCTCGCCTTAAATTTGGCTTAGAGATTTTGGCCTTTGTGTTTTCTTCGCGAGCTTATCCTGCTTGAGCCTGCAATTGGCTCATGCTTGGCACCGTCTCACCTTAAATTTGGCTTAGAGACTTCTGGCCTTTGCATTTTCTCCGCGAGCTTATCCTGCTCGAGCCTGCAATTGGCTCACGCTTGGCACCGTCTCGCCTTAAATTTGGCTTAGAGATTTTGGCCTTTGTGTTTTCTTCGCGAGCTTATCCTGCTTGAGCCTGCAATTGGCTTACGCTTGGCATTGTCTCGCCTTCAATTTGGCCTAGAGACTTCTGGCCTTTGAGTTTTCTTCGCGAGCTTATCCTGCTCGAGCCTGCAATTGGCTCATGCTTGGCACCGTCTCGCCTTAAATTTGGCTTAGAGACTTCTGGCCTTTGCGTTTTCTTCGCGAGCTTATCCTACTCGAGCCTACAATTGGCTCACGCTAGGCACCGTCTCACATTAAATTTGGCTTAGAGACTTCTAGCTTTTGCGTTTTCTTCGTGAGTTTATCCTGCTCGAGCCTGTAATTGGCTCACGCTTGGCACCGTCTCGCCTTAAATTTGGCTTAAAGACTTCTGGCCTTTGCGTTTTCTTCGCGAGCTTCTTAGCTTCGACTTGCTCACAATGAATTAATATTGGAAGCATTTTTCTTACTTTTATTCATGTTCAAGACTTTATACATCGTTATTTCGGAAGGAGCTGGATATTAATGCTTGCAATACAAGGAAACTTACTGGAAATACTTCATCAAATGCTGTGCGTTCCACGGCCTTTTGACCTCTCGTCCATCGGGGTAGGTCAATCTGTAAACTCCCGGACCGGCTATTTGAGAGACCCTATAGGGGCCTTCCAGTTCGGTCCTAACACACCTTGCTTGGGGTCCTTCGTGTTCTGATTGACTCTTCTAAGTACCCAATCTCCTATCTGAAATTGGCAGATGTGCACATTCTGGTTGTAATAGCGGGTCACTCTCTGCTGGTACTCTGCTATCTTTGCAGTGGCTCTTTCCCTTTTCTCTTCCAGCAAGTCCAAGCCTGCACACATCTGCTCATCATTTTGCCCTTTGTTAAAGTGCCCTGTTCGGTGTGTTCCCATCCCTATTTCAGCGGGGACAACTGCCTAATGTCCAAAAGCCAAAGAGAATGGTTTCCCCTATGGTCGTTTTGTGTGTGGTTCTGTAAGCGCACAAGACACCAGGCAGCTCGTTAACCCAAGCTCCCTTCTGCTCGCCGAGTCTGGTTTTCAGGAGGCATTTTATAGTCTTGTTTGGGGCTTCTACTTGCTCGTTGGCCTGTGGGTGTGATGGAGAGCAAAACTTTAGCTCTATTCCCATGTTTTTGCAGAAGTCTCTGAACTTCTTGTAGTCAAATTGTCTCTCGTTGTCTATAACCAATGCGTGGGGAATCACATACCTGCAAATCACATTTTTCCAAATGAAGTCAATAGTTTTTCTTTCTGTGATACTACTCAAGGCTTCCATCTCAACCCATTTGGTGAAATAATCAATTGCCACCACGGCATGAGTCGCAGATGCTCTCCCCTTTGGTAACGGTCCGATTAGGTCGATTCCCCATTGGGAAAATGGCCATGGAGAATTCATCACTGTGAGGTTCTCGGGAGGCTGGGACAAGTAGTTGGTAAAACTTTGACAATTCTTGCAGCTCTTGGTCTTCTTTTGTGCGTTTTAGTGCATATGGGGCCAGAAGTATCCTTGCCTTAAGGCCTTGAAAGCCAAAGACCATGCGCCAAAATGGTTCCCACAAATTATTTCATGTATTTCCCAGAGGACATAATCAGCTTCCTCTTGATCTAAACACCGCAACAGTGGCAGAGTGTATCCTCACCTGTACAATACCCCATCGACCAATGTATACCTGGCCACTTTACACTTCAGTTTCCTTGCCTGCTTCTTATCGGCAGGCAACATTCCTTCCTTGAGGTAAGAAACAATTGGTTCCATCCAAGAGCTGCTCGGTGTTAAACTCATCACCTCTTCTTCCTGCTCGATACTCGAGCAGGTCTTGATTTCTAGCGAGATAGACTTCGGTATTTTGGGGTCGGATGTAGCGGCTATTTGCGCTATCATGTCAGCTTAAAAATTCATCCCTTTCGCGATCTGCTCCACATCGACTGATTGAAAGTTCTTTATTAGCTCATTCACCTTCCGAGGGTAAGCCTCCAACTTCTCGCCTTTTGCTTAGAAGCTTTTGTTGAGGTGATTTGCTATCAGCTGCGAGTCTGTTCGAAACTTTACCTCTTCTGCTTTTACTACCAGGGTGAGCTTCAATTCTGCAATTACAGCCTCGTCCTTGGCCTGGTTGTTGATGACTTCAAATTCTAGCTTCACGGCGTACTGCACCTCTACCCCTTCAGGGCTAAGAAGCACAACTCCTGCTCCTGCTCCCTAAACTCCACACGACCCATCCACCGTGATTGTCCATGTATTGTTCGGGACAGAGGAGTCTGATGGGTGCTCGCTATCCATCTCTTCATCCCTTTATGTACATTCGACCACGAAGTCAGCTAAGGACTGAGCTTTTATTGCTGTTCGGGATTGATAGCTAATGTCGAATTCAATAAGCACTATCGACTATTTTACCAGCCTTACGGAGATCTCTGGCTTGTGCAGAGTCTGCCTGAGCAGTTGGTTCATCAAAACTGTCACCGAATGCGCTTGGAAGTAAGGTCTCAGTTTTCGGGCCGCCGTCACTAGGGCTAGTGCCTATATCACCATTGGTGAATACCGAGTTTCAGCCCCCAACAAGGCTCTGCTCGTGTAATAGACGGGATATTGCACCCCTCACTCTTCTCTTACCAGAACCGAGCTCATTTGCCATTGCGACACAGCTAAATACAAATACAGAACCTCCCCTACTCGAGGTGTTGACAGTAATAGAGCTTTTAGCAGATATTCCTTCAACTGCTGGAACGCCGCCACGCATTCCGGTGTCCATTTTGTCTTTCTCCCTTTTTTCATTTCCTGGAAGATGATGCAGCACTTATCTGTAGCTCGGGAGATAAACCTGTTGAGGGATGCCAGTTTCCCTGTCAGGCTTTGTATCTCCTTGAGAGTACGCGGAGACTTCATCTCCACTATTGCTTTTATCTTTTCCGGATTAGCTTCGATTCCTCTATGACTGACCATGAAGCCCAAGAATTTTCCCAAACTAACTCCAAAGGCACATTTCTCAGGAATAAGCTTCATTCGGTATTTTCTTAGGAGCGCGAAGGTTTCTTCCAAATGATTTACATGTTCCTTTGTGTCCTTTGACTTGGTGATCATATCGTCCACATAAACCTCCATTGTTTGCCCGATCAGTGGCTTGAAGACCTTGTTCACCAGCCTCTGGTAGGTTGCCCCCGCATTCTTCAGGTCGAAGGGCATGACCTTGTAGTAAAACAGGACTTGGTTGGTGATGAAAGCTGTGCATTCCTCATCTGGCTGGTGCATGGGAATTTGATTATAACCCGATAATGCATCCATAAAACTAAGCAGTTCGTGTCCCGCCGTGGAGTCCACCAGCTGGTCTATCTTCGGCAACGAGAAGCTGTCTTTCAAGCAAGCTTTATTCACATCCGTGAAGTCCATGCACATTCTCCATTTTCCATTTGCCTTCTTTACCAACAACACGTTTCAGATCCATTCAGGGTAGGAAACTTCCCTTATGAATCCCGCCTTCAGCAACTTCTCCACCTCACAGTTCATGGCCTCGTACCTTTCTTGGTTGACGCATCTCCTCTTCTGCCTTATTGGTTTGGCGTCATTCCGTATTGCCAGCCTGTGACACGCCACCTCAAGATTAATCCCGGCATATACTCGTGTGTCCAAGCGAATACATAGGACTGTGCTCACAAACACTCGACCAGATTTTCCTTTAACTGTCCGCTAATGCCCAAGCCGATCCGGACCCTCTTCTCGAGGTCGTCTGGTCTTACTCTAATTTCCTCCAGCTCCTCAGCGGGCTCCTGTCTTCCATTCTTCGACTCCCCCCTCAAGTCTAATGATGTTACCTACATAGTCTCCTTAGACGCCACAACGTAGCAGCTCCTCGCGATCCTCTAACTGCCCTTGACGATTCCTACGGCTCCATTTACTCAGTACTTCAAGGCTAAGTAGTGGGTCGATAATACTGATTGGCTGGTCCTCATGAAGGGCCTCCCTAATATTGCTTGATAGGGGTTGACTTCATCCACCACCACAAAGTCTAACATCATATTCTTTTCAAAAGGCCTCGAGCCCATAGACACAGCCAACTTGATGATTTCCAGAGGGGTCACCTTTCCTCCTCCGAACCCTTTCGGGAAGTATTTGTCTGATCGAGGCTCACATCCGTTATTCCCAAGTCGTCGAGTGTGGACTTGAAGAGAATGTCCACCGAGCTCCTTAAATCCACCAACATTCGATCGACCTCCTTATTAGTAACTTTTGCCTTCACGACTAAGGCATCTTCATAGGGGTACAGTACCCCGTCTTCATCCTCCTCTATCCACATGATGGGCACCTGCTGTACCTTAGCCTTTTTTGCAGCAGGCGCGGCGAACAGGACCTCTCAACCAGCAGCGGCGTACCTGCAATAGTTTTTCCGGGCCCTGTTTGAACTCCCTGGCATCGTGGGTCCTCCTGAGATCACTCTTGTAGCCGGTGGTTCCAGGTCCGTGCCATAGGCTCGGTCATCCTCCTCTGGCTGCTGCTCGACCACCGGATGACCCCCCTCAATAAACTCATCTAAATATCGGTTTCTAACCAGGTCCTTAACCTGGCTCTTCAAATCCCGACACTGCGACGTTGAGTGGCCATGGCCAGCCTGTGGAAGCGGTAAAACTATCCCCTATCCCTTCTGCCAGCTGGTTTACCAATCGGTGTAGGAGGACTCAACAGTCCTTCAGTGTCATGTATTGTTTATAGGCGGGGCTCTGCTCCACCACCTGTGTCCCCCAATCCCGAGGGAAGTTTCCCGGGGGAGGGGGTAATTATCGGTCGGATCTGCAGTTGTTCGGCAGAGGCCGGTTGGGTGGTTGATTACGGGACATGCGGCTATCTTGTTATCGGTATTCCCTACGGTCGCGGTCGGGGCAACGGCGAGGTGGAGCGGGAGCCATTCGTGGTTGGGGAGCTCTCTGATAAGGATTATAGGGAGCAATCTGATCCCTTATCATCTTGGAAGTCAACGTTCCTCGGGTAAGACCTCCTTTTTCCTTCCTCTTCGTTCCACTGCCTTGTTCACTTCTTAGTTTTGCAGCATTTTCCTCTTCAATAACCATGTCCATTTTCACCTGTTAGTACGCATCTGAATACGAACGGATCGAAGGGCTTCATAAATTGTACCACGGCCTTCCCATCCTAATTCTGTCCTTTATTCCCCTCAACGCCTGAGGATGGTTGAATGCTCCAAGATCCAGAACGGACCGGTGATACCTCTTGACAAACTCCCGGAGGGGTTCTCCCTCCCTCTGTTTTATCTCTGACAGCTCCATCATGTCATCTTCGGTGGTCACTGCGCCCCGAAATTGTTCCGCAAATTCTCTGCACATTTGTTCAAAGCTCAAAACCCTTCCTCGCGGTAGCCTACGGTACTATTCCCTCACCCTTCCCTCAAGAGTGAGTGGGAAGGCCTTGTACCTCTGGGCTGCCGCTAGGCCTTGTACTCCTGTCATGTCATTGAACTGTTCTATGTGCACCAAAGGGTCACTCTTCCCTGAGAACCTCAAATCTGGAAATCAAAAGTCCCGGGGGGACTGTGACGCCCATGATCTCCGCTAAGAGCGGGGACTCGTTATCCAGTATTATCCTCCAACTTGGGTCTTTCCCGTTTCCCCGGAGGTCCTCCACAACCTGTGTCAACCTGCGTACTTTCCCTTCAAATTCCTCCGCGCGGGAGGTCGGTGCCGTGTCCTACAAATGTTGACGGGATCCCCTTTCCTCTAGGTTTGTTTCTTCCCTCCCGGCAACATTTGGTGTTTTTAGTCTCTGGGCTTTATCTCCTACATGCTCCGGACGAGGTCGTTCCATGGTCGGACTCAGGGACGTCATTACATGCTTTCCTCTGTCCCTCCCTGAGTTCTTGTAGGATAGATGTCAATGCTTCCATTTGTTTCTCCATCCGGTCCATTCTCTCCTGAATCTCTCTATTTTGAGCCTCATTGGCCACTTTCCTCAAAGTCACCGACTCTTCTGGACTTATTCCCCTCCTACTGTTTCCTCTCATTGTTGTGTTGTGTTTCTTGAATGTGTTGGGAAGTCAGGCTTTTTGAACTGATCCTCACAGACGGCGCCAAGATGTTGATGCGGTTTTCTCCGTGCTCTCGAATAATGTCAAAACTCCTGCTCGTAGGACGCTCGAGCAGGAATGCTTGCCGACCTCAATTCTCTTTTATTCACCAGAACAGCGATCTCCTCGGGCTTGTACTCACAAAAACAAGGTCAGGGGTCGCCGACTGTTTTTTCGGCGAAAATCCTTCGACGTTCAAGTCAGTGGTCGGATTATTCTTTTTGTATCCCTCTTTATTAGAGAGACCGGAGGAATAAAGAATGATAAAAAATGACAATCCTTAAAGAATGGCCGATCCGTGAGAGAGAACAAGGAACTCCAAAATTCTGGAACCCCCATAACTTACACATCGGTTTCCTTTTATTCTTCATTTTTCCAGCCCTTTTTCTCTGAGGTCATCCGCTCCCGCGTTAATGCTGTCTGGCCCCTCTGATAGCTAAGATTACTACGCTATATCCTGGGAATGCTGGATGCCAGGTGGGCACGGGTTCCCATGGCCTGATTATGGTGTCGGGAATGCGCATACGAAATGATGACGCTGTGGGGGCGTGTGCCGCCCATCGGTAACAGTCACGACACCATACTGCGTAGGGTATTTGTCAGGCATCGATCGTCGCGTTGAGTGGCTGGAGAGACGGGTCAGATTGTCTCGAACCGGCTGTACTTGAATCTTACATCTGCTTCATGTCATGGCTAATCGGGAAGGGTCATACTTGGGCATTTGAAGACTTCAAGCAGGAGAAGGAGCTCGGGGCTCTACCAGTCTTGAGGTCCTCGACCTTGACTAGCTTTGACGCTTAGTAAAGCCGTTTTCGTGCCAGCAGTCAAGTATTCTGCTCGAGATAGGCTGACCTCGAGGTCTTTTACTTGAGCTAGATTGGCCGCGAGGAGACCTGCTCAATATTACCCAAATAATCAGTTATATCTTTCTGGACAATCCTCATCACAATCCACTCCTTCATTCACAAGATTCAAAATTAAAGCCCTGGTACTTTGCTACATTGTCTATTCAATATACCGTGGCTTGAGACAAAAAGCTAGCACCATCACAATCACCACCATCAAATCCTGCTAATCTAAACTTTACCTTCCGATTACGGTAATCATTTGTTAAAAAACTGAATTCAGAGATTTTTTACAACCTTACTTTTACACCTTTTGTATTTTTTGTTAAAAAAAAAAAGAGAAAAGAGAAAAAATAGTGAATTTTTTCTTTAAAATAAAAAAAAAAGTTTTTAAAGAAAGTTTCGAAGCTCGAATGATAAAGTATCTTGAACAATCAGCAAAGAGACTACAAAAATTACTGAAGGCATTGTAATCAATTTCATGTTTAATTAATGACGAAACAGAATCTTAATGTTTATTAAAATAAAAAAACAAATGTTTCTGAATAATACAAATTTTATTGAAAAGAAAACTGAATGAATAAAACCAGGGTTTTGAGGCCTTTTATAACAAACCTAAATATCACAAATTTACCAAAATAGATAAATCCGAAATATAATCTTATAATAAAATTCTCCTAAACGAAATAAGAAAGACAAAGAAAATGGAAACCAAATCAAGTTGTAGAAAAAAAAAGATAAAAATCCTAGAAGAATCAAGAAAAATAAAAAAAAAATCTTAAAATCTAAAAACGAATAGAAAAGAAAAGGAATTTTCGGGCCTAGCATGGACAAGAACTTGTCGCAAGATTCGAAACGGTATATTATATGCCAAAAAGGGGCACATGTAGCCAAAGTTATGCTATTCAGAAGGTACCATGCTCGCAATACATAACATCCTGCATCAGTCCCCCTCACTTAGAAAAGAACTCGTCCTCGAGTTACACTTGTAGAACTCCTCATCGTCGAGATGATATTCAAACAAATCAGCCACATTGAAAGTGTGAGAGATATTCTAATTATCAAGTAATTGAAGTACATAAGCATTATCATTAATTTTCCGAGCCATGCGAAATGGTCCATACTTACGTTTCTCAAATTGGGCATGAATGCCCGAAAATCTACTTCGCAGCGAATATGCCATCACTAAATCACCTTCGGCAAATACTTTCTTACGTCGATGCTTGTCCGCTTCATCCTTGTACTTTGCATTAACAACCTCAAAGTGAGCTCGAACTTCTGCTTGAATCTTCAGAACCTTTTATGTCGTATTATCTACTGCCTTACGTTCCCCAACTGTAGCTACTGGTGGTAGAACAGCCAAGTCACAAACTTTTGGAGAACTATTACAAACAATCTCAAAAGATACCTTGCCAGTTGATCGATTCATTATGATATTGTAAGCGAATTCAACCTAAGGCAATGCAGCTTCCCAGTTCCATTACTTGTCACCACACACACACCGTAACATATTACCCAAAGTGCGATTGACCACCTCAGTTTTCCCATCTGTCTGTAGATGGAAAGCACTACTAAACTGCAACTTCGTGCCAAATTTATCGCAGAGATGACAGCAAAACTTACTGATAAATTTGACATCCCTGTCAGAAGTGATAGTCTTTGAAATCCCATGTAAACGAACTATTTCTCGAAAGAATAAATGTGCCACTAAAGTAGCATCTTCAGTCTTCTTGCATGCAATGAAATGCGTCATTTTGGAAAACCTGTCTACTAAAACTAATATTGAATCTCGACCCGTCCTTGTGCGCAGCAACCCTAACACAGAGTCCATGGACAGATCTAGCCAAATATTTTCAGGAACAGGTAAAGGCATGTACAAACCAATATTCTGCATATGTCCATTGCCTTCTTGGCTAATCCGACAGCTCTGTACAATCTTGCGCGCATCCATATTTAGTTGAGGCAAATAATAACGCTCCTCTACGAGTGCCTTAGCCTTGACTCAACCTATGTGTCTGCCTAATACTCCTCCATGCAAATTTTTATTATTTGTTCCCGCAAAGAACTCCGAGACAGACATAACTGGTTGGACTTGAATAAGTATCCATCCTGTACTAGGAAATCCTCCGCATTTTGATTATTAATGCAACGATCCCAAACACGCGCAAAGTCATCATCTTCCACATACAACTCCTTCAAGCACTCAAAACCAGTAACTTCATTGACTAGAGTTACTAGTAAAGTTGCTCGCCTACTTAACGCATTTGCCACTTTATTTTGTTACCCAGATTTAAACTTCAAGACAAAATTGAACTTCTGCATATAACTCACCCATCTCGCATGCATCTTGCTTAGGTTCTGCTGACTATTAAAGTACTTTAGTGCATGGTGATCACTGCAGAGCACAAATTCCTTCTTAATCAAGTAATGCTCCCAAGTCTTCAACGTTCTATGGATAGTATAAAACTCTTGGTTATAAGTAGAGACCACTTCTATCGTGTTTCATTCAATTTCTCACTCATATACTCAATTGGTCGCCCTTCTTGAGAAAGAACAGCCCCAATTCCTTTTCTAAAAATGTCACACTCAACTTCAAATAATTTGTTGAAATTCAGCAAAGCCAATACAGGAGCGGTGAATAACTTTTCTTTTAGTAAAACAAAACTAGCCTCTTCTTCTCCCCATTTGAATTTCCTTTTCTTCAAGCATTGTGTAATAGGTGCGGCTACCGTATTAAAACCACGAATTAACATCCTATAAAACGTTGTTAGGCCATGAAAGCGCCTAACCTCACCCACTTTCTTGGGCGTAGGCCAATCTTTAATGACTTGTATCTTTGACTCAATAGCCTGAATCTCATTCGCACCAATAATAAAACCCGAAAACTCCATATTATTCTGTAGGAAACTGTACTTCTTTAGATTAATGTAAAGCTTGTTTCTTCTTAAAACTTCCAGAACCATCCTCAAATGCTCCAAATTCGTCACCACATCAACAGACTACAATAAAATATCATCAAAATATAGCACAAAAAATTTACAAGTAAATGGTTTAAGAACCTGGTTCATTAAACGCTTGAAGGTACTTAGTGCATTGGACAATCTGAATGACATCATGAACCACTCGTACAACCGTTCCTTTGTCTTAAACATTGTCTTCCATTTATCTCTCGACCTAATCTGAATCTAATAATATCTGCTGCACAAATGTATCTTTGAAAAAATCCGAGCACTGTCCAACAGGTCTAACAAATCTCGCAAGGTCGGAATAGGAAATCGATACTTCACGGTAATATGGTTTATTCATTTGTTATCCACACACATTGGCCAACTTTCATCCTTTTATGCGCCAAAAATGCTGGTACAACACATGGACTCATGCTCTTACGAATGAATCCTTTACGCAACAACTCGTCAACCTATTCTTGCAAAATCATATGCTCATGTGGACTCACGTGATAATGAGACAAATTAGGTAAACTTGCACCGAGGACTAAGTCTATATAATGCTGAATACCTCGCAAATGTAACAGCTCATCCGGCATGTCCAATGGTGTGATGTCAGTAAACTTAGCCAACAATGGCTATACTTCCTCAGGAATGGTCTTCTCCTCGAGTTTATCTTTTTTCTGCAGCTTCTTACATCCATCGCAATCTTCCTCTAGATGGTTCTTGATAATAGCCAAAAAATTCTTTCTTATCTCTTCCCTATGGACTACATCGACATCAAACTGCTAAGGTCTGCCTAATAATACATGGCATTCATCCATATCCACTACATCACACACCACATCACTCTTCATCATCCACTTCATTGTTCGCATCTGCCTCGCCAACTTCAGCAACCACCAAATTCATATTTTTTTAACAACATTCATTCTATCGATGTCCTTTTTCACCACACTTCAAACACTTATTCAATATTGGCTTTGCATATGGGTTGTTCTGCACCTGTGGATGGAAATGCTGCCTTGCTGACTGCTGCCTTAGCTGCTGCTATACTGGTTGTTGTGCCTGACTATTATTGGCCCATACTTTCTGCTTATTTTTAAAGCCAACACTACTTGGTCTGCTCCGTATCCCAGTGAATTGCCCCTGCTGGGCCTAAGAAACAGCACACTGTTTTCGTTCTTCTAATTTTTTTTGCTCTAGCAACCAGTGTACCCATATCCTAAATCGCATCTACAGTCTTATCTTGCAATTCATGTTTCAATCCGTCAAGATATTTCGAAACTGTCCGAAACTCTGGCTCATCCATATTATTTCTTATGTGCAGAAGGTAAAATTCTTTTGTATATTCATCCACATTGTGATTTCCTTACCTACAATTCTGATACTTCACATACAACTGCTGCTGGTAATTTACTAGTAGGAAATATTCCTTCATCAACCACTGCATTCTAGGCCATGACTTGATTAATGGCTTCCCTGCAACTCTTCTTCGATTCTGTAAGTTTTGCCACCATGCAGATGTTGCACCGTTCAATTTGAATTTCATAAGCTTAACTCGCTTATCATGGGAAATATCCATATACTGGAAGAAATTTTCTACATCTATTATCCAGTCTAAAAATTCTTCAACATGCATTCCAGCATAGAAATCTGCGATATCAATATTAATCCTGTAATCAGAACTCTTCATGCGCCTCCTTTCATAATCCTCAGCATTTTTTTCCTCCGAATCGCTTTTTAACTCTTCCCGCATGTGCGGCTGCACTCGCCTCGCAGATTCTAAATTATGAGGAGCTACTTCGTGATTATTGCCTTGATGCACTATTGCTGCATGATAATTATTCTGAGGTTGTTCTTGCAGTTCAATAACTTCCTCGCAGTTGTCTCTTTCCCGCAATCTTCCCTCTATATTGTTTATGAAAAGTGTGAGACCCTCAATTACTTACTCTATCGTTGCCAACTTTGGGGTTTCCGCATTGTCCCTATTTTGCACGACTGCTTCTGCGACCATCTGTCTGATAGTCTCCATAGACGTTGCCCGCATTCCTTGATCAGCGCCATCGAAACGATTATTTCTTTGCTCGTGTGGTCTTACCATAGTGACAAGCGAACTTGCTCTGATACCAACTAATGAAACGGAAGCTTAATATTTATTGAAACGGAAACCAAAGATTTATGAATAATATAAATTTCATTCAAAATAAAACTGAATGAATAAAATTAAGGTTTTGAGACCCTTTTATAACAAATCTAAATATCACGAATTTACTAAAATAGGCAAATCCGAAATATAATCTTATAATAAAATTTTTCTATTCGAAATAAGAAAAGCAAAAAAAAGAAACTAAATCCGAGTTGTAGAAAAAAAGATAAAAATCCTAGAATAATCAGGAAAAATTAGAAAAAAAAATATTAAAATCTTAAAACAACTAGGAAAGAAAAGGAATTTCTAGATTTTGTTCGTCTCGTTGCAAGTTTCGAAATAGTATATTATAATCGAAAACAAATAACTATAAACAAAATTATACCATCCAGAAAGTACCTTACTCGCAATACAAAACATCATACATCACTTAAGGCAGTGAAAAGTTCAACAAGAGAATCTAAAAGATCACTACCAGAGCTTCAACTTAGCCAACAACAAGCCTATGAGCATCAAAAAATAATTGAACATGTACTCAAAATTACATATGAAGAGGCAAATTTTGATATGGACTTGAATGTCAAGCATAATACAGAAAAAAAATATTCAAGAAACTCAAGTTGAAGAGACATCAGTTGTTACCAAAGATAATGTAATTGAAGTTGAAGACTCGATAATTATTCTTGAAGAGAATCTCCTCCTATAATTAATATACTTTTACTAATTTATCTTGAAAATTGGGAAGTTGTACTTAAGAATACTTACCTCAAAAGAAGAAATTTAATAAAGAGCACGTCAAGCAAAGAATGAAGAATGTTAAAAGAGATCTTCTAATGGATTAATTCTGCGAGTCTGCATCTTTTAGAAGAATCACAATAAGCAAAAAGAAATTGAAATAATGGTACTTTCAAGTTTTAAGAAAATTTAAAACAAATTTACATGTTAAAATTGTAATTACTTACTCTTTCACTACAAGTTTTATTTTTCAAATTATCTTTTGTTTTCAGTAAAATTAAAATATAAATTTTTTTTCGAAGAAGAGAGGATTGATATAGGATAGAATATATTAGAAATTATAACGTTTGAATCAATTTAATAAATATATTCTATTTAAATTATCTTATTTTAATAAATTTATTTGTGATATATTTATAATTTTAGTTCAGTTAAGATTCATGATTATTTCTTTTATTTGAAAATAATTATAATTTAACAGCTATTAGTAATAATTATAAGGCCATGCTGTATTACCTTTTATTTGAGGATCAAAATTAGTTCCCCTTGAACCACTTGTCTTTTCAAGAATTAAAGCGGATTATTAAATTTTTTTTTTATTTTACCATTGGGATGCCTCATTAAAACAAGGACTTTTTTTTTTTTTTAATTTTTGATGGACATATACAAAATTGCAATTATCAGTTAATAAACATAAAGCTAATTAAAAAAAAAAGGTTTTGTTAACATTCTCATATTCAATGGTACCAAGTTTGAGTCATAAATTATATTATCATAAATTTATAAATATATTGTAAATTATAAGGTATTAGGGCGCTAAATGAAGTTTGATATTAAAACTGCATGATCTGTTTTTATGTATAATATCTAACGGCTTGAGGCTCTAATTCCAATAAAGCGCAGCCTTCCTAAGATTCAGTTTTTATGTTCAAATTTCTCTAGTGTGGATCTGTTAATTACGAAAATATCACCTAACCATTAATCTATAAAAGGCAAACTATGAGTTTGACACTCAATGTACCTGTAGTTTCAACCATGCGTAAATCACTTATAGCGTATATTTAAAAAAAAAACCTCAAAAATAGAACAAATCAAGGTAAATTTTGATTTATATTAAAGAAAAAAATATATAATTTCAAATAAATTATCTTTAAAAAATACTATTTTTACTTTTTAAATTATATAATGCTATACATATCAAAACAGTACACAATTTAGTACAAAGGATTTAAAAGAGAAAAAAAAAATTGTCTTGTAATGAATTTTTTTTTTTTTGTCTTCTATTGGTTTTTTGTATTTTTTATATACATATCACTGTTATTTTAATATATGTTATTTTAATATATATTACTTTTTTAAAAAAAAATTAATATAAATAATTTTAATATAAATCATATTAATCCTTTAAATTAGCAGAGTAATGCAAAGAAAAAGTAAAAATTGGAGGATTGTTTGGCTTGCAAGGAGGTTATGGTATTTAGTATTATTCTTTGAACAAATGCATTGACGCACGTACTAATTTTTGTGATTATTTAATGTGACTGGTAAAATAAATTTTAAGGAATAAGATGTTTGATTTATCAACAAGAGAATAATCTTGATTTGTTGTCTATATCTCTTTAGGGGTAGTTTAAGTATAAACAAATAAAACGGTCATTTAAGACTTTATTTTTTTAGTACTTCATTAATGATTCTCTAATTAATCATTTTAAAAAAAATAATAAGAAAACCTATTAAACATTTCTCTAATTAATAACTATCCTACAATGAAGAATTATTTTTTAATAAAAAATTTATATTTAACAACTTTAGTGTTAAACAGATATAATTAATAATATTATTTAGCCATTAATTCATTCATTATTAGTATTTTTCAAAAAAAACTTAATTATTTAATGTTAGAATCTTTGATTTTGAGTATTTCTTTTAATTTCTATTAAAAACCTTATAATCTAAAAACTCATAGATGAAAAAATTTCTTACTCTCTTCTCTACAAGGAAAATTATTACATGCATTAGTTTATTTTAAAAGAAAAAAATAGTTTCTTGCAATACAAAGTTTATATTCATTATCTAATTATTAATTAATCATCTCAACTTTTTATATGCTACCATTCTAAATATCCTATTTAAGTATAGTATTATTCTTATTTATTTTTTTATTAAAAAATTATAGTTAGTTAACAATTGAAAGTACAACGAAACTGTAATACAAGATACTACATAAACTAGCATACAGTTGTAACAAAACGTGAATACATATGAATTACAGAAATATTGTAATACAATTCGAAACAGGAAGAGAAGTAAACAAACTGCAGTAAATTTTATAGCCGCAAACAAATAAACAGCAGAAAACAAAAAGCAAAAAAACCTGAGGCCTATTAAATAATAGTCTTCTTAAAATAGATTTACCATCTACAATATATAGTGCTGTTATGTTCGTTGGTATTTGTTTCCCAAGATGCAATGGGAACAAATTATTCATCAAGCACTAACGAATAATTCTAGCGAACAACAGCAGAAGCTCGATCAAAACAAAACATTAGAGGAAGGAAAATATTTAAAATCCTTAATCATATGTAGATGAATATCTATATATAAACATAAATTCTTTAGTTTATTTTTCACATATGGGATAAACTCAATTTTCTTTCAATTTTTTAACTTCAATGATGCACTTTGAGAGTCAATTTTTCATTCATCCAAGTATTATTTTGAACATATAAATATACTATCTCAAAGTATTTACAAATTACTATCTTAACCTTTTCAAATTTTTCACTTTCGCTAAGTGGTTTCCACTTAAAATGTGCCTTCAAAATCACATATTAATATGTTATTTTTTCCACCATTTATTTATTTTTGTAAAATTTCTAATGGCAGTAAACATTTAATTTTTTCTTTTGAAATTTTTAAGATCTTCTTGATCATTATTAAAATTCAAGAACTAAAAATGAAATAAATTTTGAGCTTTTTTATATTTTTTCAATATTAAAGTTACTAAATGAAAAGAAGACTCATAAAAAATATTTACATAATGTCCCAGATACTTTAAATCCGACCATGTATCTCTTACAACCAAATTAGAAGGGTGGGATCAAATTTGTATCACTTTAAAAAGGATTAGGTTCAATTATTATTTTCATTTCAAATTAATTTTTGTCATTTGTCAAGCATTTTAAGAGAATTCACAAAGCAAATGATCAATCATCTAAAAGACCTTGTCACAAATCACAATAACACGACTATTATCATGTACCATACATCAATTCTATAGTTACTATTAACAACACCCGTCTAATTTTTTTTTTCTATTTTTATGTTACTAATTATGAAGTTAATATATAATCCATAATAATGTACATTAATAATTCCCTCATCTAAATAACCAATAAAAATATTAAAAATAATAATTTTTTTTTAAAAAAAAAAACCTAGCTAGCTGCTGCCTGCACAAAGCATCTACACTCGTAACTCTAGAAGATTCTACCTATTAGTCATTTCGTTGTGAAATTTCCAAATAGCACAAGTTTGATAGGCTTAAGAAAGCAATTACTTGGTGGCAGGGGCGGTCCGGACCCAGCACTCTAAATCACCCGGACAAATTTATAAAGTTGTAATCGATATTTATGTGGACGTCTGTCAAAGAAATTTAAATTTGATACAAAGAGATGTAGATAATTTTAAAACATTAGAAATAATTAATTAAATTTCTTAACATAGTGAAGCATGAGAAGATTTATAATATAATTAACATAATTATATTAAAAATATAAATTTAATTAAACAAAATTAATTTTTTAAAAATATTGTTTACAATTATTGTTTATAGTTACCGTTCAAAAATCTATGTTCATCTATATAAAAAAACATTAACTTTGCTAAAATCAATAAATTACAAAATTTAAATAACACGGAGATTTTTTGTGATTCGGATTAATTAATCCTATATCCACAAGGCCACACCTAGATGAAAAATAATTCATTAAGTTGAAATGTTACAACTTATGTAGTTATTAAAATTAAGGCTCTTACTTATAATTTATCACCATACAGTTTAATCAACCTCAAACTGAATTTACTTCTCTTGATTAACTGTTATCCCTCTTGATCAATGATCATTAGTGCACTTTGCAAAGTGATCAATAGCAATTCTTCAATTCTTTAATGTTTAGTTTTCTAAGATCTACATAAACTCTCCACAAAGATGAAAAGAAATGGTCTTGTTACAATATTTGAATGATTAAAACAAATCAATACAACATCATATACCAAATGCTGTATAAGGAGGAGGCTAAATTTTACTTTTCTGCTTTATGTTCTGTGTTATGCGCCTTTAATTGTGAAATATCTCTCTTTATATAAGCATTAGGATTTCACAAAAATTACAAGTCTTAAAAGATTTAGATTCTTTCTAAATAAGAGTTTTTTTACTCTTATAATTCATATAAATCTGAATATGAATAAATATAAAATTCTTGTTTTACTTGTCTCCTAAGAAATATCTAGAGCATTTAATAAACTTTTTGTTTGAACCAATTTTTTGTTCTAAATAAATATTATGAGCCAATTATAAAATCATGTCATTAATTAACTAGCTAAATTAGACATCCGATTAAAGTAGGAAACAAATATTCCTAACAAGCTTACAATGTAAATTATTAAAATTGTACAATTTTTTTAAATCCTTTTTAATTTTATTAATTAATAATATTAAATTTTTGAATAATTTGATATAATAGAAAGAAAATTAGTAAGTATGACTGTAAATAAATTAAACCATGAAATTGTGAAAATGTTAACTGTTACTACATTTTATTTTATTTTTTAACTTTCTATAGTAAAACCTCTTATAGTCATAATATTGGAACCAAACTAATTTAATAACTATAAGGAGATTACAACATAATAGAGATGGAGTTAAAAAATTATTATTTTGATTTAATTATCCTTAGTATAAGTGATATACAGGTAGAGTGTACACTACACTAATAATTAAGAAATGAAACATATCAAATCCAATGTATAGCATTAATAAAATTAATAACTTAATTTTAAGAAACCAATATATATATCTATGTAGTATCGAGAATATGCATAGTCATCTTAAAAGACTAATTATTTGCCTTCTTTTTAATATTTTTCTCTCAATGTAAATTCCATAAATACTATATAAAGATTTGGTAACAACTCTAAATAATAAATTTTTGTCTCAAACAACACTTGAAAAATATTTATTCTAACTTAAAATTTTAGTATAATATAACATATATTTTTTACAACATATCAATAATTATTATTATATGGATGACAAGTTTCTTTAGAGAAGATTTTGAAAAAGTGTAACTTATTACAATATAAAATTTATTCTTATTATATCTAGGAATATTATCATTTTTCCACCTAAGTTATTCTGACATATCAAGTCAATACTATAGTTTATTAAAAATAACATTTTATCACTAAACATTTATACTGTTATCATTTTACCACAATTCCATTATCTGGTTAAAAATTTTATTGACGTCATAAGGGTATATTGGCCATTTCTTGTGATTGCAAAACGTTTCGTTTTGCAATTGTAAAATAACAAGCCATTAGTCATGCATTATAAGGGCATTTTGAACATTTCTTGAGATTGCAAAACGATGCGTTTATGAGGCTATATAATCATCAAGCCATTAGTCATGTAGCCCTAGAAATCGAAATCAACCCCTCTCTCTCTTGCTCCATCTCTGACTTCTCTGATCGTCACCGACACATCTCTCTCTCATTCTCACAGCAGACTAGTTGCCATCTCTACTGTCTTCTACTCTGTCCATTGTGAGTTCTTGACTTTTTTTCTTTTTTCTTTTTGCTTATTGTTCATTACTCTTTATTTAATTAAACTGCTTTGACTTGTGATTACTACTTGGATTTAATAGATTAGGATTTTAATTTTGCGGTAGAATTTGTAATCATCAAGCTTACATGCATTTTTCGTTTTGCTGTAATCTCAGTTATTGGCCATAATTTTTTAGCTTGGATGAATTATAGTGTTTACAGTGGCTTATGGTTGTTGGTTTTTGAATGATAAAGTGTTAATTTTGAAATAGGGTTGTTTTTGAAATAGGGTTGTTACTGCTAAAATGCCTTGATTGCTGGCGTTAAAATGAGCTTGCTAATGTTTAAAAATGGATTGGGCTTGCTGGTGTAGTCTTGAAATTTTTTTCATTGTTTATTTTTTATAGTTAAGTTTTAAATTCTGTTGTTATGCAAGTTCCTGTTATGTTAATTTATCCTCTTGTTTTATTTATTTTGTAGATCATGTTACCAATACAACTGCATATAATCTACAAAGGGGAAAGACATCATAAAAGGTTGATTGACCCGGAAGAATACACTTTACTGCAGATGAAGAATGAGGCAATGAAGATTACAAATAAAGATGGGTTGACTACTCCTCAAAGTGTGCAGTTAGCTATCACGAACCCAGAGAATGAACGAGAAGTTATATAGATTCTAAAGTAGTCTTGAAGTATCTGTTCAATGTACATAACTCATTGAAAGTGACAATGTTTGAAGTCATTGTGTTTCCAGCTCTGCTTCCTGATTTGCCATCGATATCAAGACAAATCAGAGCTCAGAATCAGGTATTAGTCTATTGTTGTTTTAATTACTTTTTCCTGTATTGAGCTTAATTCTTTATTTACATATATGTAATTTTAAATAGGGTGTCAGTGGACCGGGAGAAAGTTCTAATGCAATAAGCTCTTCGAAGAGGACAAAGAAAATGGTAAATGCAGCAAGTACTTGAGTATATAATAATTTTTAATTTGCAGCAGTTTTTGATAATTCATTTATATATTTCAATTTAAATAGGTTGTAGGTGGTGCAGAAGAAAGAGGAGATAATAGAGGCCGAAGGGGTAATAGAGGTCGATGAAGTAATAGAGGCCGAGGAAGTAGAAGAGGCAAAAGAGGTACTGTTTAATAATATAGTTTTTAAAGGGCTATCAATATCTAATTCTTGTATAATAAAGTTTTGTTTTTTATTTTTTTGTAGGCCAATATGAAGCTGATAATCTCTGTCCAGCTAATAAGCTTTCTCAAAATCCAACACAAGGCTCACAAGCTTCACAAATCATATATAGTTAGTGAAGTGCTACCATCAAGATATGTATTTATAATGCACAAACTGTCATAAGTGTATTATGCTTTTTAATGCACAAACTATTATGAGTGCATTAAGCTGTTATGTTTTTGAATGCACAAACTATATTATCAGTGCATCAGGTTGCTGTTATGTTTTTGAATCCACATATTATATTATAGTGCATTAAGCTGATGTTATGTATTTGAATGCATAAACTTTATTATTAGTGTATTAGATACATTAGACTACTGTTCTGTTTTTTGAATGCACAAACTATTATTATTCAAAGCACTTTTAATTACTTTTCAGTTTTATTACATCTCAAACTACATATATTACTTATTTTCTCATAAATAAGCCTACCATAAGGCCACAAATAAAAACTATGACTCATTTAAGCTTCACTTTAATGCATCTTACCCTTTCATTCATCTTCATTTCATTTTCATTTAGGTTTATGTCACGATCAAATGTGTTGTTACAAATTTCTATATCTTCTTTTGCCGCTCATTGCCAAAAATTACACTTTTTAAACCTGTATATCCAAAATAATTTATTTGGATTTCCAACATAGTAGATACCATAGCACAAGCCTGCACTCCGCAGTTGCAGTATTTAGGCTTGTAGGTAACTTTTGCTGGTTTCTTAGCTCGACCCTTATAATTAGTACTCGAATGGCTGCTACTGGAGGCCATAAATGTTTTTTTTTTGAATTTATATGTGAAGGTTGTATGTTTGGTATTGAATGAAGATTAAAATAGGTAGATATTTTGTGTTTCAATGAATGGTGTTGATGATGGTAGCGTGTTTCAATGAATGGTGCTGATGATGGTAGCTGTTGTGTTGGAAATGAGGTTGCAGCTATTTTTTGAAATGGTGCTGATGATGTTGGTGTGTTAAAATGAGGTTGTTTGTGTGTTTAAAATGAGCTTATTTTTTGTTGGTGTTGAAAAGAGGCAGCTGTTGGTATCTGCTGTATTGGAAATGAGGTTGCAGCTGTTTTATGAAATAGTGTGTTAAAATGAAGTTATTTGTGTATTTGAAATGGGCTTATTTTTGCTGGTGTTGAAAAGAGACAGCTGGTGGTAGCTGCTGCGTTGGAAATGAGGTTGCAGCTATTTTTTGAAATGGTGTTAATGATGTTGGTGTGTTAAAATGAAATTGTTTGTGTGTTTGAAATGGGCTTTTTTTTGCTGGTGTTGAAAAGAGGTAGCTGGTGGTAACTACTGTGTTGGAAATGGAGGTTGCAGGTATTTTTGAAATGATGTTGATGATGTTGTGTTTGAAAGCAGTATTTAGGAAGGGATTTTATAAGCTAAAAAGTAGCCGTTTTTCACTTCTAACGGCTATTTTTTAAGATATTTTTGTAGTTTTAACTATTGTTATTTATTTCTTCACGATGGGTAAAATTGTCTTTTATATTTCAGGGGTAAAATTGATTTATTATTTATTTTCTATTAAATACTAACTAATTTTTAGCAGAATGGTGATAAAATGATAACAGTGTAAATGTTTAGTAGTCAAATGCTGTTTTTAATAAATCATGGTACTGACTTAATATGTCAGAATAACTTAAGTGGAAAAATGATAATATCCCTTATATCTAATACAAGTTAGGAATAAAACATTTTATAACTATGTGAACGTTTTTCTTATATATCATTATATAGATATTTATTGCAATATTAATGACAATGTTATAATATATTATCATACTTTTCTTTCAATTAGAATATTTTTATAATAGGTTAAAGCTGTAACAACATTTTACCCACTAATGATTTTAATTTTTTCAATAAATATATAATTTAATCATTTTATAAATTAAGTCACTAACCCCAATTGAAAAATATATATAATTGAATTTGTGACATAATTGAAAACAAAATAAAAACTTTATTATTATAGAAAAATGAATAAAACATAAGGGGACCACGAATGATTTTTTCCTCGACTAAATGGAGAGTTAGGATTGTTTCATGATTTGAAGTTATTTTGGTTGATTAGTGGTTAAATAAAAATAAAAATACTGTATTAGTATACATACTCATTAAAGGCATATGAGATAAAATTTTTAAACAAAAATAAAAATAATTAATTAGTATCCATACATTGTCGTTAAAAATATATGACATAAAATCTTTAAAAACTTGTATTAAGAGAATATTTTAAAATTATTTCAAAGTAAAAGTAACATTTCAGATCTTTTATATTTAATAGTGTGGAGGCTTTTTTTAATATATTTTTTTAAATCTTACACCCTACCTAATGTGAATCCAAACATTCAAAATGTGCCAATGACAACTTTGGTTTAAAAAATTTTGGTAGTTTTTTTTTTCAATTATAAAAATATAAAAGATAATATTCATTTGGTCCTTGTGTTTTAAAAAATATCCTATGACACCTCTATTATTAAATACATTATATCTTCTATAATATTCTCAATATATAAGGAATAAATAGAAATATAAAGACTAAATAGTATTTTTCATAAATTAAAAATTAATAAATTTTAATAAAAAAATTATTAGTTATCGTCCCTCAATTTATATAATTATAAAGATACAATAAAAGTTTGAATTTATTTAATTTTGCGTTCAATATATGTAATTTGTATCAATCTTCTAAAAAGACATAATTACCCCTACAAATTAACAAAATAAAAGTAAGCACAAATTATAGTAGTAGTTATTTTGTAAGGATAATTCTGTTTTTTTTTTTTCATGAACAATTGATACACATACTAAACAATGAGTAAAAAATTTAAATAAATTTAATTTTTTTTAATGGGACAAACTTAGGGTAGGAGGCTGATAATTTTCATTGTAATATAAAGTAAAAAGTAAAAGGTACGTAATTCCCGAGTTTAAAATAGAATCAACTCTTTTTCTTTTTTTTTTTTTAAGGGCGAATCAAATGTTTTGATTCGTAATATAAGCTTGAAAAAGTATATGTACTACAAACTCATGGTATAATTTGTGAATTATAAATTACTAAAGTTTAGTAGAAAATCCTAAACTTAATCTATTAAATTTTATTATTAACCCTAGCTTTTGTTGGTCGGAAAAATTAAAGACCTCTATAGAGCTTCGAAATTCGTTGCAAAAACATACAACAAAACAATTTTTTTTTTTTTTTTGCATCATCCATTGCATTTTGAACAGCAATTTGTTGCAAATGGACCCATCAAACTACTTGCTATGATAATAAATAAATAATAAATCTAAATCTGGACCAAAAAAAAAAAAAGATAATTTTTTATTAATGAGGAAATCTTCTGGTACACTTCTTTCCAAAATTTGTTATTAATCTATACGTCGCCAACATTACCTCATAGAAATCTTGGACCATTTTAATTTTCTTTTAATTGCAGTAAGAATGCAGCATTAAATCGTAATTGTACAATCATGTCATCAATTCACAATGGGGCAAACCAATTAATGGAAGACCAACCCAAGTAAATAAAGACTCATCCTAACTAGATTTGTAGATCTTTCGTAGCAGTTTGAAGAAAGATGCCTATAAATAGCTTAGCATTGCAAATTATAAATTTTTTTTATTTATTTTTAAATAGGAGGGCATATAAGCACAAATTGATTTTTTAACTTTCTATTTTTTTCTAAGATTACAACTTTTGGTTAGTTCGCAAAAAAATAAAACTTAGTGGTTGGCTGGCAAAAATAATAATAATAATAGTAAATGACCGTTTGAAATTGAGGTGTTGTACTTTTTAAGCTACAATTGTTATAGAAAAATATTGTAATTATAAAATAAAATTAATAGTATATAGTAAATATAATTTTTAAATAATAATTTTGACAAAATTATTAAAGATATAACAGATTTTTAATCATACAAGCAAAAAAATTATATCCACATAACTCTAAGTTAGAGTAATTAGTATTTACTAAATATTTTAGTACTATATCTATCCAACCTTAATCCCAATCAGACTCTTACTTGAATATCATTTGGCCAAGTCCGTAGATTATTCTTCCACAAACTCTTAGTAATTTGAAGAGTCATTTGGATTTTAAGTTTTAAACTAATTATTTTACTTAATAAATATTCCCATGGTTTTATTATCTTTAAGTACACAAATGGTAAATGTAATATCTTATGAAGAGAATAAAATTCTATATTTCACTCCATAGTGGTATAAGGGAGTGGTTTTTATACAGGCGTTACATTATAAGAGCTAAACATATATTTTAACTATGGAGAAATCTTGGTGATTATAGAATAGGGGTGTTAACTCGTATAATTGTATAATGTCAAATTTAAATAAACACAAATAAGGCCTATTTATTAATTGGGTTGAAACATCAAAATAAGGATATGACCCGTTTATTAATTATATTTATCCGATTAACATATACATTATTAGAAATTAAAAATTAATTTAGAAAATAACAAATATATCAATGATATTCTTAAAATAGATCATGAATAAGCTAACATGACATAAATATAATATGAATAAATTTATAATATAATATAATTATAGTATGACACAAGTAATTAATTTAATGTTCAATATATATGTTAGTTGAATTTTTTAATAAGGTTACCGCGTATTAATTAATATTTATGTCATAAATATATAATTGTGTTAAATGATACAACATAAATATATAGTTATTTATTGTATTATGTCGTGTTAATTTATTTATTAATTATGTCAATATTTATCAATGCAAATATAGAAAAAATCATGTCGTAACTCATTTTGCCACATGTATTATAAAATCACATCTCGAAGATTTCAATGATCATAAAATTTGATTTGAACAATTATTTTCTTTTAACACTCGCAACCAACAAGCAAAAGATATCTCGCTGCGTCAGCATCTTGACAACCATCTCCATAGAGGTAGTCGAGTCATCCAATAAATACTCAGCAAGAGGGCAAGGGATCTTAAACAAAAAAACCACTAGCAGCTTGCATCCATGCTCACTGATGACAATGGATGTCGTTTATTCAAGAGCAATGACCAAAATAACCCTACTTGAGGAGGTAAACACTATTATTACATAAAAGAAACATTTAAATTTATATTAATTTACGAATATGCCCTCAAGTAACTCTCATAATAACTGAATAAACTATGAATATTTATTATTACATAAAAGAAACATTTAAGTTTATATAATTTTTTATTATAAGTTGGATGTTCATTTAGTAACTTCAGAGAGAAAAAAAATAGTTTGGCCAAAAAATGACTATTCTATTATTGTGATGTCAACATACATAGATGAAGCTCAAACAAAAATTTGGTTCGGTGATACATTTGACAGACCTTAAGTGAAGTGCTGATGATATTGTAAAGTTTTGTGAGTTTTCAAACTTTTGTTAAAAATTAGGTGGACCAATAATAATATCCATTTTGTGGATTATGTAATATGTTAATATTATAATATAGCATATTAGTTGTTATTTTATCTTATTTCATGTATTCGGATTTTTTATTTTGTTAAATTTCATTATCACTAAAATTATAATAAGTACATTGCGTGTTTGAGATTCTTAATATTTTATATAAAAATAAACTAGTTGCTTTTATAAGCAGTTTATAAAATAACCTAACTAAATAAATAATTAAATTTTTAGAGTTCTTATTATAGCATTGTTACTTCAATAAAAAAATATAATTATATCATACTTTTGCCTAACCCAAAATAATGTCCCAATAATTTCACGTTAAGTCTATTATGGTCACTGTACTATATCATAGTACTCTAATAATAAAATTTAACAAAAAGAAATCATTTTTTTCAATAGGGATATTTTTAAATACTCACTTAACCTTTATTGACATATCATTTTACCATTAAAGATTCTAATAATTATTTTTTCCTGATTACTATTTTAGTTTTTATTATTTTATCATCAAATAGTTAAAAGTAACCGGATTTATGTTAAAAAACTATTTTACCCCTTTAACCAATTAAGTGCACAGAAGAATGATTTTATCCTCTAAAATGGGAAAAAAAAAAAACCAAAGACTTTAGAAATTTAAATATATTTCAAGTAAAAAATTTTGAAAATAATTATATTAAGAAACTAATGTTGTCTTAATTGTTATTTTAATATTCATACTTATATCAATTTTGATAATTAATATCAATTACAATTATAAATTTATTAAAAATAAAAAATTATTTTAAGAATCTAATTTTATTTTGGTTGCTCATTCTTTATCGTTTATATTTATTTCAATTTAATATTATAATATTTAGGATGGGGATATATTGACTATATATGTAAACCCACCCTACTCCAAAATAAGATATTTATATCAAGTTCAAATTATTTTAAATAAATAAAAATTAACAATATTTTTGTATAATTAATCAGTTAAATCCTTTTTTAATAAAATTAATCAATTAAATCATTCTTTTAACATTTTTCTTACTAGGTTTTTTTTTAAAAAACATCTTTGACCATTAAAGTTGTTTAACATAATTTTTATTTGACTATTTTACCCTGATAATATAAAATGAACAAATTGCCCCAATAAATATGTGTTATTCTATCTAATAGTTTAGATATTTAATTTTATGAATTATAATATTATAGTTTTAAATGAAATCTTGTAATTTTCAATACCCTACATGTAAATTACAAAAATTCAATAATTTGATAATTTACATGAGTATTGTACTATAAAAGCATTATATTAGTTTAATTAAAATTAATAATCATACTAGTAAAGCTGTATTGACAAATCATTTAGAAATAAGGAGTTTTGTATAAAAATTTTAAAAATATTAAAGTTAAAGTAAATTTTTGGTAATTTTATCTTATAGAGATAAAATAGTTAATTTAAACTTAAGCTAAAGTAACGATAATAGTCAAATAAAAAAATTAGTTGCAAAAAATAAATTAAGATAAATTTAATTAATTAATTTTTAAAATTCTTCTTCATTTGAAATTTTAAAAAGTTATGAGAATTTTTTGTAATTATATTCAAAAAGTGGGGTGGGCTAATAAAAAGTATGGGATGAATGTATCACCACCCCATTATTTTAGGTAGTAATAGTAAATAATTGTACTTTTAATTGAAAATTATCAATTTGCTTCCTAACTTGTTGGGAAATTATCAATTTATCAAATGACATTATTTTTTTGTACTAAATTACCACTATTGTAAATACCTTATAATATCAAAAAAATTTAAACGGAGTCAATGATTTGATGATTAAATGATAAAAAATTAAAACATTAGGTAGAAAAAGTAATTGCTGATTAGTAGTAAATAAGTATGTCTAATTATTTTTTTCAAGCATATTATTTCATAAGCAATAATAATCTTAAACTGACTTTTAATGTTGTATCTTTTAAAATAATTATTGTTAGTTGTACCGTAAAAATAATCAATTGTGAAGGAAATAAGTTAAGCGTTTAATAGGATTTATTTTTAAAAATACTGTAAGTTTTAAAAGTTATTGTATGTGTTTAATAAATATTATTGTTAAACTACTGTAAGAATATAAATAACTGAACTGCACATAATGTTGAATAAAATTGATTTAAATATTTATAAACATATATAAAATATTTTTTATTATGTATGTATAATAATTGATAACTAAAATAAATTTTTTTATTATTAATTTTTATTTTTTATTTTGTTATCTCAATAAAATTGGTAGTAATAACAATCTTTTTAAAGTTAATGAATTTATTTTTTTATTAATAAGAACAATTTTAGATTTCTATACTATATATAAGGATATATATATATAATTGTATTAATTGTAAAAATGATTTTCAAAAGAAGATTTTAAAAAGATATTCCTTATTTATTTTTTAAAACCTGTTGTAGGATGAGATAGTTTTACTAAAAGTAATTTTTTTAAAAATATCAAATACTAAAATTTTTTTATCTTTTTTAAATTACTTTTAAACATGCTAAAAATAATTCCAAACGTGCCTTTATTCTTTTAGATTATCAAAACTTTTATAGTCAAAAGCATATGTGGCATAATACTAATAATTTAACAAACCCACACATTTTATTTTATTATTCTGTATTGTTATTTAATTAATATTGTTATGCTAAATCTGTTTGTAGAGATAATTTATGACTGTAAAAATATTTTTATTCAAAATTATTTTTATAAATATACAATTAAAATAATAAATAATATATTATAATTTTTATCATACAATTAAAAAAAATTCTTTCTAATAAAACATCTTTTACCTAATCGAATCCTTATATTAAAGTATGTACAATTACAATAATAAGATCATGCCATGCCTTGTGCTGCGTCAATCAAGAATACAAACTTTTTTGGGGTGAAATGATCAGAATACAAACTTAGAATCTCTACAACATTGGAAATATGAGAAATTTTTATTCTAATGGGAATTATTGCAAATTTCTGAATTTGGGTGTGATGTGTAGTACACGTGTAGAACAGTCTAGGGTTTGGAATGGAGGTACCCCATGTGCAATAGATGAGTGCAGTTGAGGACAAGCATAAAAGTAAATATCTGCCAACTTTAATTGGAAAAAAAAAAATCTCTCATCAATTAGAAAAAAAAAAAAAAAAAAGCGGCCATAAAAAGAAAAGAAAACTTATGGTTAAGCTTTGCTCCAAACACCTGGCGTTGTGGTTACTGCACACTGACCAACCTTTGCAGTAAATGCCCCTCTTATTGCGGCACGTAAGCCCTTTTGGTCCATTCTCAACTTAACCCTCGCTTCCTGCTTCCTGCTTTCTGCTTCTTGGTTCCAGTTCATTCCAGAATCCAGAGCTTTTATTATTCTGGTGCCATTCAAGAGGGAATATTATCGCAGCAGATAGATCAATTAACATTAAATCATTAACCTATCAGAAAAAAAATCATTAACTCCCTCAGTAATAATTTTGTTATCAGATATTTTTTTAATCACGGATTATCGTACGTGTTATATTTGAATCTGAAATGACCTAGTATTTATGCCTGATATTAAATACGCCTGATATAAATATATATTATCGGCAGTTTTTAGTTTTTTTAATGCAATTTAAAAATTATTAACGGCCATAGTTAATATCCTACCACATATAGAACGCATCGAGTTCTCGATTCTTTTTATTGAATAAATTTATTATTTAGAAAAAATGCTTTATAGTGTTATGATAGTCTGTTAATCAATGTTAAGTAATGATTAATATACTGTCATTGAAAACTCATGTTACCTCAAATTTTCTATTTTTCAAAAAGCATTGTTGACTATATTTATATATAGAAAACGAAATGCATTGAAGTAGGATCACATTATTTTGTCGAAGCTCGTAATTAGTTATGATTTTAGTAAACTCCTATTAGCCACTAGTTCTCAATAATTAAGGAAGGCCACTAGTTTGAGTTCTCACAGATAATTAATTTTTTGTTTTATAAATAGGATAGAGGTAATCTCACTAAACATGAGATTAAAATTTCACGGTTTTTTAGTATTAATTTTTGAGCGATGCTCTCAATAAGACTTATGTATTATTAATGAATTAAGATTTTCTTTTTTTTTTCTCTTAGTTTCTCGTATTCTTTTCAATATAATAAAAAATAATTTAATAATAAATAAAATAAAAAATATTGACTTAATTATTAATATTAAAATTTAAAATTTAATTTTAAATACTTATTTTAGTAAATAGATTATTAAAAAAATTTAAAAAAATCCCCGTTCATTATTGATACGTCAATCTAAATTCTTAATGGACTTTAAATTATAATATTTTTATATTGTAACAATACAAAAATAATATAATAAAGCTCTTATTAATTATTTATTGTGATTAGTGGGCGTCTCTTCTTGATCTGGACATAAAGCGGACAAATGAGTTTGGTTAACTTTTTTAACATAATTTTTCTATTGCTCAAAAAAAAAAAAAAAGGAACAAAATTTCCCAGCACTACGTCAAATCAAGCCAATTATTCTGGATAGGAAGATAAAACGATCGGAAAAAAAGGGGCCCATTGGTTCTCTAATTATTTAATTTATGCCGTTTGTTGTTAATATTGCTAATATTCGGGTGATAAATGGAAACATCCAAAAATGGTTCCTAAAATGCTTTTAATTCACGAATACAGTCGATCACAAAGTCAATCACTATTACAATTTGAAAAACTGGTACTTTTGGCCTGGTTTTAAGTTTATAATCCGAATTAAATTAATTGAACATTTTAATTTTAGAGAAGATAAGGTTAAAATTAAAATGTATTGTTTTTTAAATTCGTATGTTTATCGGCCATAGTTTACGGATGATTAATTTACGCCTACTATTTTTGCAATCATTTCATTTGGCGCTCGCAACAACCAAAATCATAGGCTCGCCATCCATATTCGTTAGCTTTACTGTTGTATTTGTTGAACTCATTGTTTCTGTGGTGAATAATCCAATTAACCTTTATTTGATACTACGTTGCTGAGAGTTATAAGTTCTAGTATTGTAAAATAAGAGCTGTTGTATGGAAAAGTAAAATTAGTTTGATGAAAAAGAGTTTAAAAAAATAATTTTATAAGAAATAGTTATGATATTATAAGTGTGTTATCAAACAACTGTAAAAAAAAATAAATAAATTTTAAACTACACTAATAAATACTTATTAAATAGTTTGAAATTATAGTTTAAAAATTATAAATTTCTAACAACAATATGAAACTAAGTTTGAGGCCCTATTTTATTTTAAAGTGTTGTAATAATATATATATATATATATATATATATATATATATATAATTAAAATTAATAATAAGTAGTAAATATAATTTTAAAATAATAATTTTAATAAAAATAATAAAAATATTATAAATTTTATATTATATAAATAGTAAATCAAATCAACTTATTTTTTAAATTATAATAATAATTATTTATTAAATATTTTAATATTATAATTTTTAAACTATAATCAATCAAATTTTAATGCCCGAATAAACTATGATATGATTTCAGCGGCACAACACATGCATGTACTACGAGTGCCACGCTTTAACACGAAGAAAATGGGATTCATTACTCATTTAGTGGTCATGCCCTAAGAATGTGTGACCAGCCACATGGTATTGGTAGGTACGTTGTCTCTAAAAGAGTAAAGGCCAAATGCCATCGGCATTCATTCACCCAATTATACCAGTCCCTGTTTCTCGTGCTCCTCCCATTCACGAACATTTTTATATCAATTGTTTAATGTATAGATTACGTGTGGTTTTTAAACAATTTTTTTTATTCTTCGTATTTGAATCTTGAGAAAAATATAAAAATTAATTTAAACTTTTTTTTATCGTTTCATATAATTTTCTTTATCATTTCTTTTTTTTTTCTTATAGTAGATAAAATAGTATAATTTTTTTCATTATTTATAACAATATCGTCGCTACATGTCGTAAATGCTCAATAAAACAATTAAATACACAAGCTTCACATATAATAATCATGTTATTACCCCCAAATCCAAAAAAAAAAAAAAAAATTACCAGTAATAGAATAGAAAGCTAATATTTGATGGTGATGATCCAATATAAAATCACCCTCCAATTTGAAGGGTGGTACGCAATAAAGTTACCTGCGATTCAGTAAAAAATTGTATGCTATTTTTTAAGTTATTATTATAAATTTATAATTTAAATTACTTAATTTTTAAGTTTTTTATTTATTATTAAAAATATTTTTTAATATTTATAATTTTAAATAAAAAAAATTCAAAAAAATTATTATAAGTTGCATGTGTATATCGTAATTATTAAAATCCGCAACCGACACTAATTTTTTTTAAAAAAATAGAAACCTATTACAAGTGTGTTGGTATCCATTACGATCCTAAGATTGGTACGTATGATATTAAAAATAATTTGATTAAAGTTAAATTGAACTAGATTCCCTTAATTAGCTCAACGAACAAAAAAATAGTTAGTTACAGTCACGTGAACTGCCGGCTGAAGAAGGTTTAAGTTGGTGCCACGTGTGCGGACGCTAAGACAGATGGCTTGAATAGCCGCGACAAAATAATAGAAAAAATAAACTCATGAGAAGCCCCCGACAAAACACAAAGGTGCTCGGTGTACGAGAAAAAGAAGATCAGGCTACTTATGAATTTTGTACGGACGATCTTTACTTAACGTGTCATCTATATCCGGTCTTTGACCAAACACGTGTCTACGTCCTTATCCATTGAGGTTGACACGACAGGTCTTATTTGACTGTCAACGGTTTTACAAGCCACCAAGTGGCGTTATCTGCAGTCATTGGGTATCGAGATTCGTGTGCTTTGACATTTTCTTTATCTCTTAGAATTAATATTTTATATTATTTATTATTATTTTTTTATATTATTTATGATAATATTAATATTTTATTATTTTCTCCGGAGTTTAAGAAAATGTTGCCCAATTTTTTAGGTTACGTCAAAATGTTACTTATTGTGTCCGATTACAATATTTTTAAGATTTCATTAATTTATAATTTATCTAACTTATAATTTATTATAAAATATATAAAAATTATTTATTTATTATTATATTATATAAATTATAAATTACATAAATTATAATTTAATAAGATTTGTAATTTTAGGTTATAATACTGTACAGTTATAAGCACCGTCATAGAAGTTGAGAAAAGTTAATTGTTTGACAATGACTGTAGGGAGGAGCCAAATCATACTATTGATTTAAGGTTGTCGAAAAGTATATAATAAAGTATTACAAAAAAAAAAAAGAAATCAAAATTTTAAAATTAATGAAAATATTAAATAGTTGTACATTACACTATCTAATTCAATCAATATGTCATAAACGAACTTTACGTTCTTGCACTCTCAACAGATTTTACCTTCTTAAATTTTGAGATATAATTAAGTATATTTTTGAGATGGATGTATTATAATTTAAAAATTATAATTTTTATTAAAAAATTTATAATTATAAAATAAAAATTAATAATATATAATAAAAATAATTTTTTTAAAAATAATTTTAATAAAATTATTAAAAATATAATAAATTTTACATTATATAAATAAAAAAAATCATATTAACATAACTTCTAAATTATAGTAATTAATATTTACTAAATATTTTAATATTATTAAAAATTATAGTTATCCGATCTTAATTCTAAACATACTCTTAATAACATTGGCTCTCGTGGAAGAGAATCAAAGAATTTAAGAAGAAAATTAGATGACTTAACTGGTTATGATATGTGCAATAAACTTAACAAACAAGAAATAAAAGATGAAGGTGTCAATTTTAGTTTCGAATGAACTTGAGGTACAGTTACAGTTCTTTGATGAGAGAGAAAAAGATTAGTTATTAATTTATATTAATTAGTTAATAATTATTTATAAAATTAAAATAAATTGATTATATTATTTTATTAATTAATTGATATATATCATATTATTTAATATAATTATTTAAAATAAAAAATTTAAGATATGCAATATTATTATTTTTTATAAATAAAAAATAAAATAATGAGGACTATAAAATAGCAATGGTATAAATGTTTTTTTTCAACGTTTAGCAATTGTTAGTTATTAATATGTTTCTCAACTTTTATCATTTATTTAATTTTTTAAAAAAATTACATAGTATTAAAAAAAAAAAAACTTCTCAAATTTTGAGGGTTTCCTAGACATAAAAGTTGTTCCGCCATTTGACGTTAGGACATTACAATCATATATATCATACTCAGTCAGTTTAGCGACTTTTAAATTATTAGAAAGTAAATAAAAATGAACAAAATTTAATTAGGGATATTATTAATTTACTATCAAAGCTATTCTGACATATCATATAGTACCATGATTTGAAGAAAAATATATTTTACTACCAATTCATAATTTTATTAATTTACCACTTTCATTAGAAAACGTTAATATTTAAAAGAAAATATGTTGAAAGTCGATTTTACCTCTGTATTATAAAAGATGATTTTACCCTTAAAATATAATGAAATAATAAAAACAAAAATTACAAAAATACTATAGAAAGTAGCACTCGAATGAAATAACGGCTACTTTCTACCTCATAAAATGGCAACTTTGCTCCATTTCAACACTGCAAACGCTCAATTTCAAATACACAAGCTCCATTTCAACACAGCAGCTTCATATCATAAACACACAAGCAACCACCCCTATATACATCACAGCAACCCCATCTCAATACCAGTAGCTCACAAAGACATCAGTAACCACCCCATTTCAAATTTCAAACACACTAGGAACCTTTTTTTAGTACCACCAACCCTATTTCAACACCAACAGCCTAAAAATCACACAACAGCCTCTCTTCTTTTCAACACTAGCAACCTTATTTCATTTTTCAAACACACCACTATTCTTATTTGAACACTAGTTTTAATTTTCAAACACATTAGCATTTTATTTCAAAAATAGCAACAATAATTGATTCAAACATAAACTAATCCACTTGCTTCAATCTTCACATATATAAATTCAAACAAACAGATAGCCTCCAGTAGCCGCTCAAGTGTTAATTCTAGCGGTCGAGCTAAGAAACTTGCGAAAGTTACCTGTTTCCTTAAATAATATAATTGTGGAGTGTTAACATCTGCTATGGTATCTATTACGTTGGAAAATCCTAATAGACTATTTTGGATATACAGGTTTAAAAAGTGTAATTTTTGGCAATGGATAACAAAATAAGATCGAGAAATGCATAACACCACACCTTCTCATGTCATGAATCTAAATGAAAATATAATGAAAATGAATGAAAGAGTGAAGTGAAGCTAAAATTGATCATAGTTCTAATTTGTGCACATGTAGTAGGATTATTTATGAAAAAGTAAGGGAAATTTATAAAAATAGCCAAAAAAATTTACAAATATCTAAAATAACCAATTAAATTTTTTCTATCTTCCTTAGCCATTTACCATTTTTTTTGCCCATAATGCCCATATCTCTTAAAACAAAACTCGGCAATTAGCTCCATTTTTGCCCTGATATAATGGAGCTAGTAAAACAAAACTCGGTAATAACCATTTTTGCCCTCCTGTAACAATCATTAGGTCCATTTTATATTTTTCAGTAACAATCAACGGCAGTTGGGCAGGCTTTTGATAGTGAGCTCATCTTCGACGGTATTTTAAAGGTATTTTTCTCTTTAATTTTCGGTAATTTTCACTTCGTAAATTTTAATTTTTTTCTATTTTGATAAGTTTGATTGGTGAAAAATCAGTGTATGGATGCATATAGATGAGGTTAGGATTGATTGCCCATAAATATTGGAGATTGTTAAGTGAAATTTAGGTTTAAAGAGTGGTACGCGAGGTGCTTGATAAAATACCCCTTAGGCTAGATTAAATAGTTGATGGTGTATGCAAGATTAAATTGTTGATGGTGTGATTGTAAGGTGGAGTATAGGTGCAATAGGAGTATAAATCACACGAGTAACAGGTGAAAATCACCCACGTGGGACAGGCAGCCATCGCGCGCGAGATAGGCAGGCATCGCAGGAGCGATAATGGAGCTAGTAATAGAGCTAGTAAAATGAGTTGTCCAATCGTGCGACAGGCACCTGTCGTACGATTGGACAGAACCTGTCGCTGTGAGACAGGCACCTGTCGCACGTTTTCTGGGTTCGTCTCCAAGCTCGTATTTACTCAAAATAACTCATAAATTTTGATTAATCGAAAAATAAAAAACTACACATTGTGTAAAATAAATACTAACCTCAACTTTTTGCTTTCTAGTTGATGAATTGATGATTAGTGGTTGAGTTTTAGGGATTAGGGTGTGTTGGATTTTAAAAAGTGTTGGTTGAGAATATATGAGAATTGTTAGTTTTGTTTATAGATCTGAGGGTATTTAATTTTATACAAGAAATATATGGCTATATATGATAGAAAAAATTTAATTGGTTATTTTGGATATTTACTAAATTTTTTTGGCTATTTTTATAAATTTCTCAAAAAGTAATGTAATAGACATATTTGAGATGTAATAAAATTAAAAAGTAATTAAAAGTACTTTCATAACCACAACTTATCGCAATTAGTTTCTGCATTTAGAACACATAAAAACCTAATACACTAATAACTTTTTGTACATTCAAACATACATAACAGCAGCCTAATGCACTATTAACACAATTTGTGCACTAAAAAAATATCCAACTGAAGCCTAGTACAGTAATATTAGTTTTTGCATTCCAAATACATAATATCCTAATGCTAAACACTTTACTAACCATCTATGGTCTGTGAAGTTTATGAGTGTTAAGTTGGATTTTAAGAAGATTTTCAGCTTGATATCGGCCAGCAAAAAAGTTATAACTTTATTATCTATGACAACCATTAGCTATTCTAGCATCAAACATCATTAAGAAACAATACCTCTTTATCTCTATTTCTCGTTCCTCTATTACCTCTTCTTTCTCGATTATTATTAAAACTCTCTTTTGGACCACTGACATCCTATAAATATTTAAATTGAAATATATAAATATAGAGGAATTATCAACAATTACAACAAACTGAAAATTATTACATACTCAAATTAGTATTTACCATTTCTTTGTCCTCTTTGAAGTAGTTACTACAGCATGAGAACTTTCCCCCAGTCCATTGACAACCTATATCAAATTACCCATATAAAAAAAAAAGAATTAAAATTAGCACATGCAAAAGTAATTAAAAATGAAAATTATTACTTGATACATAATTCTGAGCTTTTATTTGTCTTGCTATTGATGACCTTAATGGGCATTTCCTCTCATTGCGGTTCATTCCACCATAAAAGAGTAGCAAACATATAAATATCTCATTGGCTCAGTTGCTGCCCTCTTCCTTAATTTCTTTGGTCTTCCAATATTCTTAGTAACCTTTGGTAGAGAAATTTTTCGCCTATCACAAGGTTCCCATGTAATCTTATTAGAAATTGGCTTAAACATCACTGTATATGTGTTTAGGTACTCTTCTTTGGTAAAATATTTTGGTAGGTACTCTTCTATCTTGTGTCTTGCATGACTAATTGCAACCATAACATGAGCATAAGGGAATCCAGCTAATTCCCAATAACTACAATCACGTGACTTGTTTACCAAATTAACAATGAACTTCTTTGCTGGATAATAACTCTTATCCTTAACCTGAAAACAAATCATATTTATACAAATTATGACATTAAGAGAAAATGAAATGCAACTGAAATTAATTGGATGCTTTTTAGTTCAAATAATTAACATCATTGTTATTTATGCAAATGATGACATTTTGAAGAGATGGGTTTATCAATTTAATTTATTCTGTTATTGTTATCAACCCTTGTCTAAATTTAAAAAAAATAATAGTAAGATTTGTGGTTTAGTTTGCCTAGAATAAACATGTCATAACATTATGTTTTTTTTTTCTTTTAAAAGCTTTATAGTGCTTGCTTTATTAAGAGCCTAAATTGTTCGGTAGTAAAAGTGAAATGTTTAAATTCAAAAAATAATTAACTGCTAGAACCTGATATATTCCAGTATTATTACATAACATATTGTTAGGCTCTTAATAAAGAATTATTATACACTAAAGATGAAAGAATTATTCACACTAGATTTATACAAATTTTGCTTTTATGATAAATAAAAATAATAATGATAACTAAAAACAAGTCAGATTTATACCTCAAAGTCATGATCACTAGAAGCCATTGCATTCATTTTGCTTCCTACTTCATAAGAATCATTCAATTCTTTTTTCACTATAGGTGGAATGTTGGACCAAGTTGGTGCATCTTTTTTTTTTTTTTTTCTCTTTGTGGGGTAAGATCCAGTTGTTGAAGTACTCTGAAGTTTTATTACTTATATAGTCCACTTTACAATTCTTATCGTACTCATATCTTGACTAAATAAACCCAACAAGTTTTGTCTCCAAATACTGTCATGCCTCTATCTTTTCTTTTTTTAGCTTTTTTATTGCAATTGTGTAGTCATAATTACTAGTACTACTGACAGCCCTCCAAAAAAGGTTCCTCAAGCTAACACTAGGATGATCTTTACTGAAATTAGCATATATATATGTCTAATACATGGCCTATAAAACCAGTAGGTCATGTATTATGAATTGCTCCCAACAAACCATTGTTTTTATCATTGCAAAAAGTAAACTGATATGCTCTATTATCAAACTATGAATGCAAAATTTTTAAAAACCATGTCTAAGTTTCAGTGTTCTCTATCTCACACATTGCTACTACTAATGAGGTCATTCCATTGTTAGCATCCATACCCGATGCAGCTAAAAGAACACCACCATATTTTAATTTCCAATGACACCCGTCCAATCTAATATAAGGCCTACTACCATTATTAAGTGCATTTTTTGAGTTGGAAATACTATAAAGAACTTCTAAAACAATACTTTCTCTAGTCTAGTTATTACATCACAAAGCACTTTGCAAATTGCACTAGGATCATACTTTTGAGTTGCTACAATATATTGAAAAAGATCGTTATAACCCCTTAAATGGTCTCGATAAATATCTGTTCTTGCCCTCTCTCTAGCCCTATACAGCTTCAAATTCTCTATCTTCACACCAAAGGTCTTTTACACAAACTCATGAAGAACATAAATCTTCACATGAGGATCCACAACAATTTCGTTCTTTACTTTCTTTGTTATCCATTTAGTGCTCATACTCACTGAATTTTCAGTCTGTCTGCAATTATGTTTTTTCTACAACTGTTTGATTACAAATCCACCTTTACCTCTAATTATTTCTCCCATCACATATCACGGACAGTCATCAACCTTGTATTTGTTGTAAAATCTACTACGTTCATTGTACACCTTTCTAATCTCAAAGCCTTTATCTACCATTACTTCACCCAACACACGTCTAAAATGATCAACGTCATCAAATACAACCCCTAACCTCAGCTTATGCTTACCACCATGCCCTGGCTTATATATATGCAATTCAATAAAATCCTTCAGCTGAGTAGTCCCCAGATTATAATCTGGATTAGATGAATATGCTAATAGTTAAGGATCTACGTCAATTGATTCATCATCAATACTAGATATTGCATCATCCACAACTTCTGCACCATTTGTCCTATTTTAATCATTTATGTGACTACTATTAGTACTAAATTCATTGTCAAATTCTGACAACCGTTCATTCTCATCATCAATATCGTGCTAAACATTCTTGGTCCTAATAGTTAATGGCTCATCTTTGCCTTCAATCGTACTAGGTACCTCATCATCATCATTAATCTCATGCTAACATTCTTATTTAGGTCTATTTGTGGCCCATGTGTGCCTACAATTGTAGGTGGTACTTCATTTCCACTATCATTCACCTACGTAATTTGCTCTGCAAAAAGATTAACTCCTAAGCTATGTAGCGTAGTTTGTAGCACTCCACCAAGTGGTAAATCAAGACGTAGAGTTGGCAATGCAGTAACTTCAAACATTGTCACTTCCAATGCATCATGTAAAGTGAATAAAATCTGCAAGGCTTTCTCACAATCTATAACAACTTCTACTTTGTTCTTTGGGTTAGTGACAAATAACTACAACTTTAAAGAGTGGTCAACCTATCTTCACTTGTAATTTTCACTACCTCATTCTTTATTTACAGCAAAGTATATCATTAAGTTCAATCAAACATTTATGATGTCTTTCGCCTTTGTAGAATATATGTAGTTGTATTGGTAACATGATCTACAAAAAAAAAAGAAGAGATTAAATTAATGCAACTAGAACATAAAGAATAACAAACTTCACAACTTAACTGTACAAAACAAACAATGAACAAAAACTATGGCAGATAGCAAAAAAATGGAATTAATAACAAATAATAAACAATAAGCTTAAATAACAACAAAATAAAATATAATAAACAAACAATAGGTCCCTTAAACAACAAAAAATTAGATTTTATAACAAATAGTGAACACTAAGCCAAATTACGGAAAAAAGAAAAAAATCTTGAATTATCAACAATTACTAAAGAATAAGCCAAATTACAACAAAAAAAACAAAAATTACAACAAAAGGCAATAAGTTCAACTTTTAATCACATCCCAAATTAGTTTAACACACAATAAGCACAAAAAAAGTCAGCAACGTACAATCGAGAGAAGTCACTAGGGTGACAGACAGAGAGAACAGAGATGAAGCTTCAATAGAGAGAGAGAAAGAGAAGGTGATCGGAGTTGGAGCTTTATGCGGTGACGTTGAGAGAGAGAGAGATCGGAGATGGAGAGGGGTTGATTTTAGGGTTTCTAACACTTAATCATTTTTCAAATTTGTTTCTTTATCAAACACAGTGCTTTGATTCCACAAGAAATGTCTAAAATGCTCTCATAACAGCTGCAAATTTTTTTGTTTAATTCATTGTCAAACACTGCGTTTTGATTTCAATGTAAAATACTTAAATGCCCTCATGACATCAGTATATTTTTAACTAAGCTAACAAATTTATGGTAAATTGGTAAAATTATAAACGTTTAGTAGTAAAAAATATTTTTCTTCAAACTACGATACTCGATATGATATGTCAGAATAATTATGATAATAAATTAATAATATCCCATTTAATTATTAGGTATTGCTTGAATTAAATGATACCACACTCAAAGATATCGTATTCCAAGACCTGATGATTTTTATATTATCAAAATAATCAATAAAAATTAATAAAATTTAAGGCTATGATTACGGTTTATTTATTTTATTGTAGACAATGAATTATAGTTATATGTAAAATAACAAATAATAAAAAAATTATAATTTTAATCCTGTAATTATAAAAAAATACTTCACTTTAAAATAATTTCAACCTAAAATCTAATTATTTGAAAGTAGCTAAACTGTAGGTGCCGTGTTACATTTGACTGAGTTCTATTTGATAATTGTTGATATGGTGGATCACGAGCTCCTTTTGCACTTAAAATCACAATTTTAAAAGTTACTAATTTTTTTATTTCATTTTATTTCCGATTAAGACTTGAATGTTTGATTTTACTAGTCTTTCTACCCTTATAATTTTTATATATTGAACGTTATTTATGTTTTGAGAGCATCTACGGAAGCTTTCGGTTCATTTAGTTTAAAATATGAAAATGAGCTTCTTTTTTATTCACATGGAACTATTGCGACTACAACTAATATTTATAATTATATAATTATCAAGATTAGCTTATATTAAATATTATATAACATTACTCATAATATTATTTTTATTCTCACTAATATTCGAAAGACGTTTACTCCACTCAAATTTTTATTTTATAATCAGATAATTATTGTAATTATTTTATATTAAATCTTATAATCACTGTTTAAATTTTTATTTTTATATATCTTCACTAATATTTGATGGATGTCTACTTTACTCAAATATTTACTAATATTTGAATGTCATCCACTATATTTATATGTGGTAAGTGAGGATATATTATTTACTTAATTATATTTCAACATATAATTAAAGAAGAAATTAAATCTAAAAATAGAAGAAGGTTGACTGGTTAAAAAATGAGCTTCAAATATATATATATATATATATATATATATATATATATATATATATATATATATTCCTTGGCATGCATGCAAGGTATATAATATGTACACTTGTAGCAAGCCGGCCTTAACGCGATAGTCAATAAGATCAAGAATGATTCGATTTAGACTATCGAGCAAGGCTTTTTAGCCTTTGAACGTGCAACCCTCTTGGATATGTTACTAAATTATGGTGTATTATGAGACTAATTAACTTGCTCCAACATGAGAGAGAAGCAATTCTTTTCTACGTCAATAATTTAATAGGTAAAATATAAAAACTAAAAGAAACCCTATGAGTTGCAGGAATTTGAGATGATAGGGATGACAAAATTTTTTAGGGAGATAGGAGCCTTTGGAAAATTTTTTTATTTAGGGAAGGATATAAGATGATTTTATATTTAATTTTTTATTTAAAGAGAGGATATTAATGATTTTTTATCAAATTTTTTATTTGAAGAAAGGATGAGGATGAAGTAGAAATCCCATCCCTTCCCTATTTTCTTATTTTTTTATTTTTTATTTTTTTAATTTTCTAAAATTATTAGTAAATGAATAATAAAATTTAAATTACCAAATATAAAATATTAGTATGAATAATAAATATCAAAATATTTATATTATTAAACTTTTGAACCCCAGTTATAGTCCTAAATATTTATTTCAAATATTAACAAGGCCGGACAGATCTTGTTGACAAAAAAATTTTGTTTTAATTATAATATTTAGTAAATATTTTAAATTTTTATCTAATAATACAAAAATAAAGCTAAATCGTTAAAACTTAATTTCTAATTGTTTAAGACAAAGATAATTATAATGATGATTTGTATTTTATATTGTAATTTTTATAATTGATTAATTAATCTAATATATGTTATCAAACTTTATTTTTATTTAAATTTTTTATTTTATTGTAATTAAATTAAATGTATAAAATAAAACTGTATCAATTATTCGAAAATTTCTTGTTATTATTTAGAGATGAGACAAAGATTTTCTTAAGTAATTTAGATGAAGACAAAAAGAAGACGAGAACTATACAAAATATCGAAAATAAATATGAGAATATCTCTGCCCCCTCTTCTCATCACCATTCTTATATATATATATATATATATATATATATATATATCAGAGCTTCTGGATTTCGGCTGCACCCCCTATTTGACAATATATTACAATTTTATTTACAATGTTTTATTTTACAAAATATCAAAAAAGTAATGAATATATATCTCCACCTCAATAAGAACACATAAAAGTGATATGAACAGTTACATAAATAAAGACCTCTCTCGCTCAAATGACCTTCAAAGTCCTCAAAAGAACTTTATCAAGTGGAGGATGTCGTAATAATTCTTTGAAATATTTTCAAAGTGGATGGATCAAAATGGCTTGAAAACGAAAGCTACCATGGATATATATAAAGATTATAACTTGTGTATTTACTGTTCAGGGTCATGAAAGTCTCGCTAATGCCAAGACTTGAAAAGAGAAATCTTGATTCAATTCTGATGACTTAATTTGGTGGCATGATCTATCCAATCAAACTGAAAGGGTGAGCTTGGTGTGTACACCGCAGGTGAAAGTAACAATCCTATGGAGAGGTGAAAGCAACGGATTTATATAAATGGAGATGTCAACATTACTGGGATTTTGAAGATCTGCTTGACTTTTCATGTGAGAGTGAATGAGAGATAGTGTGGGAATAATTATTGTGATGTATTTTGAACTACTTCTGGTCGCCCTATGTGTAGGATATTTGCGCGCAAGAAGTGTTGGACGCGGCAAGAATCTTAAAATAAAATATTTTTCCTAGTTCATGAGGTCCACCAATTATTTTTAATGCGAAGCACATTTAGTGATGCTGTAATTTTAAAGTATAATCTTGATTTAATTCCATTATTGTTAAAATATTTCAGGAAGTGATCACTCGTTGAGGAAACCAAAAATCTTTTATTACAACAAGGGGAGAAATTTGAATTGCCGTGTTCTGTATTTTGTTAATAGATTTGATCGAATGGCTAAACTTATATTTTCTCATTATCTTTATAACAGATTAACCACTGGGGAGATGAAACTACTTGTGTAGAAATTTAAATTAACACCCGAATGGTCACCATGAAAGTGTATTATCGATTACCTAAGGGCTTTTTGCCATTTAATTATAACTAAAAGTGAAAGTGAAAATAAAGTGACAGAGGCAACCTTAGGGTAAGCCTCAGGCATGATGCAAAATCAAACAAAGTATATGAGGTCATGAAATGCAGAGAAGGGGAACACAAAATTATCCAATATTTTGATCTGAGGTACCGCGCCTCAGCGAAATTTCAGCCTCATGTTTTTTACAGTGACCAACCCTAGCTATGATAATTTTTCACCCTCAAATAATATAAAAAATTTGAGGTGGTGGTGGGCCGACCTACTGATAGGAAATGTCAATCCAGTTATTACTTATTATTATAAAGAAAGATCTCAATTTCAGATTCTATCTTATCCAACTTTAATTTTGTACTCCATTGATCACATGTAGCTTGTGTTAATTTCTTAGAGTGGACCAATTCAACAATAATTGAGTTCAATATATAGCCTAAAGCTTCGTATGTGGTTTTCGGGGTATGGATGAAGAATGAATTATGTAGTTTGACAGATTTTAGGTGTAGAAAAAAAGTAAATTGGATGATAATAATTTAGTTAGGGGCGGCTTAAGTATAAGGTGAATTAAATTTTATTGTGGTCTCTTAGGTTTTATATATTAAGAATACTTATTTTTTTAATATTTTTATGACATACTCCAACTAATAGATTTTTTAAAGCTACTTATATTAGGAAAGTATATTTTATAGACTTGCCTTTAATTAATAATTATCTTATAATTAAGAATTTTTATATGAATTTTATATTTGATAACCTTAATATTAAAGTTTATAATTAATAGTAGGTTCTGGCTATGTTGGATTATATCTACTCCTTCGTAATTATGTGATTAAAATTATAACGTATTTTTTTATTATTTATCATTTTGCGTGTATAGTTGTAATTTGTTGTCTACAGTAGAGTAAATTTATCGTAACTCATGCCTTAACAGTATTGTCTAACTGTTAATTTATTATTAATTTTTTAGGAAAAATATTAAATTCATTATCTATAAAAAAAAATTAATAGTTTAACATTATAAAATTTTTTGCGCTCTTCTGTAAAAACAAAATTATTATATTTATTGAATAACTTTTGAACTAAAAAAATAATAATAATTTCTTGAAATAATAATTTTAAATGAAGTAAAAAAATATCTCATTGAGCCCTCAAGAGCATGGTTGGTAACTAAAGAATAATGAGTTGTTAGCCTTTAGGGTTCGATTCTTGGGAGAGTTAAGGAAAAAAGTAAAAAATAATTTGGACTTTACCCGTCCCAGAATCTACACGCTCTTGAGCATGAGATTTTAAGTCTCGTGTGTCTGGCACTTCACCACTAAAATTATCTTGAAAGTGAATCATAATCTATAAAAATGATATTTATCTAGTGTAGTGTACGAAATATATGACAAACATGTTTATTTTGTAAGTTTATTGTTAGGGGTGGTTCTTACAAAGGATCAGACTAATCATGTATACAATACTTGAATTTTCGATGTAGATACTATAGAATTAGTTCTCATCTTTAAGAGATTATGAGTTTAATAAGAATATCTATCAATAAAAAGATTACTAAAACATGATCATCTCATGATTATTGAGAACAATTTTTTTTTATTATCTTGTTTACTATTGATATTTAAAATATAATTAAAAATTAATTAAACTATGAGTTTTTTTTATATTTTTTTAGTGTTATTTTTTTGAGTATTGAAACTGTTAAATAAAAGGAGAATCTTTTACCAATGTACTTTAAACCCCGAATTTAATTTGTGTTTTGAATAGAAATAGTCATTTATGTGAATGTCCATAAATTCATATATCCATATCAATGAATGTAGTTCAGGACTGCTGGTCTTATTCACCAACTTATCATCTTCCCGATATTTCTCAACGTATCCTCATCAAGTTAAGTTCTATTGTCCTCTTCTTACTCTGTGATTCTCCAGTTACCGCATTATACTTGTATGCTAATGAAAGGAGACATGGCCTTGTCGTTTATGCACTTAGATAAGATTGGACATTTAAAAAAAAGGGTTAATTTCGGTTTATTCCCTCATCAAATGGTAATTTTTTAGATATTCTCTAAATTATTGTAAAATTCAAATTATTAAAAAATTCCTAACGAACATCACTTCAGTTCACACTTTGTTTGATACAATTTATTGAGCAGAATTTATAGAAATAAAGGTTATAAGAGTAGAATTTATATCAATAGAACTTTTGACAAGAAATTATTAGGTGTTTAGTTGTCGATTAAAAAAACTCTTTTAATTATTAAACTGTTTAGTTCTGTAAAACTAAAATATTTTTGTGTAATTAAATTACCAAAAATGATATTGAAATTAATTTATAACAAAATGTATCTAAGCCATCAATTAACAAAAAAAAAATAATTCAACTATTTCTTCAATACTCAAAATTAAAAACATAACGATAATATATTATATTAAATGGTGACATAAGGGGTTTTGTATATATTAAGTAAATTAAAATAGCAGCAATTTCATTTAAAACAAAAAAGTGAAGTGGTAACAATATGTTTTTAATCACATGGTGGTAATAATTTTTATTATATATGTTTTGTATATAAATAAGTGTATTATGTAATTAAAGGAATGTTTTTAGGGTATTTTTGGTATTACATATATTTAAAAAAGCTCTCTAATCTCTACTCCCAAAAGCTTAAATTTTAGACTTTTACCGATAGAGATTTTTAAGCTTAAATTAGTCCCTACTAAAAAAAAACCAAATGTAGAAAAATTTTAAAAATTTTATGAAATTAAATAAGCACTTATGACTATTAGATAAGTTATAACAAATAGACACTTAATAAAAAAAATCTAATAAAATAATTTTCATTAAAAAAATCATGTTTTATAAATAGATTTTTTTATCAACAATAATATTTGGGAGAACACTATTTTTTCCCTATTAAAATTAGTCTCTTGTACTTTTCCCTACTAGTTTTATAATATCTAATAACTCCTCTGACATTACAATTTTACAGTATTATTTTTATTTCTATTTTTTTTATATTTCTTATAAGTTAGATAAATCAAATTAATGAAATTAAAATTATAAAATATTACATACTAAAAATAAGAAAAAAATTAGTCTTATTTTAATTTATTCTAACCTATTTAGTATTCTTTTTTTTTTATTTGTACTAATGTTTTTAAATATTTATAGACTAAAATGATATTAAATAAAAAATCTGAAAAACTTTTTTTAGCCTTAAATACATATTTTCTTGTAAATATACAATTTAAAAACCTATTTCAACCTTAAATACATATTTGCTTTTCACATAGATTGCAACAAATACATTTTTTGAACTTTTTTTTTCTTATAATAAATGTTCATTTTATATGTTCCAAGAGCAAATATCAAGTAAATAACCAATTTACTTGTCTTTTCTTTTAAATTTTTGGCATTAGGAGATTATTAAATATCATGAACATATTTTTAGTAAGTGTTAATATTGATTTCATTAGGAGGGAATTGGAAATCTCCCGAATATTCCTGTCTACCATTGATTCTTTGATCTACTTAGTGGTGTGATTTAAGAAATACACTAGCACCTTAATAAGTTAATAGTATTGGAACTATGAAAAATTTATTATTTAGTTAATATTAATATATGGATAGAATAATAAGTTATTAATTTATGAAGAAATTAATTATTTTTTTAAAATGATCACTTTTATAATATTTATTTATCTTGATTCAATATTTAATATGTTTTATTTGAATAGTGGTTATTTGTTTTATATTGGTAGTAATTAGATTATTGCAGAGTTTTTATTTTTCTATATTAAAGATGACATTTGGCGTTCATCTTGCATTTGTTGCAAAACGATAATGTAAACTGAAATTTTTACAATTCCAAATCAATTTTAAGAAGTAATAAACAACATTGAGAATGTATTTACAAAAGTCATATGATATATTATGTGGATTTAGTTTTAATTTATGTAATTATTAATTTATACGGTTAGTGGGTCTTATAGGAAAATTATATATTTTTAAAAAATTTATTTTCTTATAAATTTATTAAATTATTAATTTATTACATTTGGATCTAATTTAAGACCGATAAAAACTATTATTTAATTGTGGTTATTAATTTATCTGAGGTTACGTTGTATTATTTGTTTTCCCATATGCCTTAAAATATAAGATTGATGTTGAATGTGTGTTTACAATGTCAATTTTAAAAACACAAAACATTTTTAATTGTGTTTTTAAAATTAAATTGAAGTATAGCACTGATAGACGTACCCTAAACGAAAACAATTCACTATTAAACTATTTCGAAGTATTTTTTACGTTTAGAAAAATTAAAGACAACCCAAATCATCATCTCCTTACGATACAAAACTTTGATTGATAAATAAATTTTCAGATTGCATGTGCTCCTTGTCACTTTACTGACAAAACCAGAACAAAAATCTTTCGGATTTTTTCAGATTTTCAAGACAAAATGCAAAATTCCAGCCAGCATGTTGGAATTCAATGCACTCCGGGAGTCTATTGACCATTCTTTATCTCAATTAAGCTTTAGAAAGTGTTGAACCTGTTGTATGATTGAATCGTTTGCAACAGAAATCATGTTGAATTAATGACCTGATTTAAAATGTGAGGACCAAATTAAAATATAAAAAATGAAAATTTCGTTGTGCTACAATACGAATTATTATATTAGAGTTTATATTTTCTTATTGTGTTAATCTAATCCTCACTTTATTCAAATGAATCCTCTGTCATTTAAAAATTATTTTGCTAAGATTTATTTGCTGAAAGTCCCATCTTACTTTGGACAAGAAATACGTGAAATTGAATTGACCAAAGCAAGTGATATGATATAGAAGAGCACTGCCACCGTTAAATGTCCCAGTCAATTGAATAGGATATTAATTTTTCTTATACTACATAAGGTTAGGAATTATGTATGTCCTAGGTTTGGCTATCTTTAATTATATAATTTACCAAGGAAGATACGTTTGATGGATACATATTTTATTGTTTTTTATAATGACTTCATTTATTTTACAAGCTGTCGACTGATAAGAACAAAAAATTTTCAGCATTTTCAGGAGGGAATTCTGGCCCTTATATTATTTTATCAGAAGTTACTACTTGGCGAAGATGAAATTACTATAAAGAGTGATAGAGACAGAAAATTAAAAGTCTTTTTCTAGTGAAATAAAATATGATATACGAACTTGAAAAGGAAAGAAAAGTTGGCATTTTAGTTGAAGCTGTCGGATCTAAGCACAATGTATATAATTTGAAAGAGTAACAAAACTATTAAAATTATTGATAATTCTGCCACTCCCATAATTTTAGTTCCTTTTAAAACAAGCAGCAGATTCAAGTCATTGCTCATAATTTAAAGTTTGAAGTGAGTTCAAATGAATGCTATCTCCAAGCTGTAACCCACAAGTTGTTAAAAGGAGAAAAATAAAAAAAGGATTTGTGGGTAAGATTGTTTGGCATGTTTTTGGTTTATGGATAAACAAAGTAGTAATATTTATTCAAAAGCAATAAATTCATTTGGAAGCCATGGTTTTTGACTAAAAGTTTTCTAAAGGTGCCTTCTTCGTAAAGATTAAGCCTGTAAAAGTTGATGTGAGTTTCCTAGCGCAATGATTACTTTTGCTTAACCAATTGTTAGAAACAAATATAAACTTTTTTTTTCCAACTTTAAATCTTTTCTTAAATTGAGACAAGTATTGATTCCACCAAGCAACTTGGAATTGTGATTTTGATTATATGAACAGATTTATATTTTCCAGTGACAGTTGATTGAGAGTGTATGAGAGAATAGGATCCCCCAAGCAATAGGCCTGATCCTGGCAACGATGTACGAGAGACCAGACCTCAGGCTCAGCCATTTTATATGGGCTTTTTCTAGGCCCAAATATTATACGACAAAAAGAAAATTCGAAATAAGTGCACTATTATGTAATTCTACGGCTGTTAACAAATTAAAAATGAAATTGAAAGTTTACGATTAGGATTGTGCCCAGGAGCCATATAACGTTATGAGCAGAGATATTCAGGAAAAAACAAAAAAAAATTAACGTAACAGAATGTTTACAGAAACAAGGTAAAATCAGGATTAAGTTACTTACTTTATTCTATTAGCATGAAAAAGATAAACATTAACAGAAAGTACAATCAGGCGGTGCCTGGATTTTATTTCAATTGGCAATTACAGGCTTTATAGCCTAAACAGAGAGTACAACTGCATATAAATGCTAGGCGTAGATAAAAGCTTGCTTCTTTCACCACTTAAGCTTTTCTAGTAAGTCCTGAAAAAGGAATATGAAAATGAATCAGAAAAATAACAAAATCTGTAATTTCAAATATCAATGTATATAAAATAAAAATTAAACTTCTTGATGAGGGAGAGATAGTATGGTTTCACTTCTTCCTGATTCATCTTAACCTTGCTCTTGCTGTAGAGGTCATATTTGCTGTCCCAAATCAACAAATTAAGATACAACATATAATTAAAATTTAACTTGCTATCATATCATACATATTATAAAATGAAACAACAGTATATTTAATGTTTCTGTGCAATGTGACGCATTATCTTATACATACATATATGGTGTAATAACGAATCCGCACTTAAAGAATTGTTTATATATGTGTAAAATATTTGATATTAAAACTTGGAGCCACTTGAACATCGCCTTGTCTTCATCGTTCCTCAGGAAAGTATAAGCTCCGGTGAGGTACATTGCTGTTATATATATATAAGGAAGGTAATTAATCTTACAATTAATTATTTAGTTTTCAAAAGAACTTAATTAGTATTTAAAATTAAAAGAATGAGACTCAACATAGAAGGAATGGAACCTGATAATGAAGAGACCGGCTGGAGGCAAGGTTGTGTTATTGGCCTTTGCCACCTTTTATGTGTATAGATCAATAAATTGAGTATTGTTAAAAAAAATATCTCACATTTACTGAGTATTAAATTTATATTAAGTATATAAGATTTAAATAACTCTCAACTCTTCAGTTAATTTTTTAAATGAGTTAGGTTTGTAAACTTCTATATAATAACTTTTAATTGAAAAAAAAAAAAGAAATGACAATAATATATCTAGTACATGTATTCATCGTAACTCTATGGCATGGTTATGTTATCAAGTTCAATGTTTCCGGAGTAGATTCCAAACTTGAGCTAATTTTTGGGATGAGTTAAGTGTGTAAACTTTTATACGGTAACTTTTGATTGAAAAAAAAAAAGAGGAAATGACAATAATATAACAGGTATATGTATTCATGGTGACCCCATGACATGGTTAAGTTCAATGTTTTCTGAGTAGATTCCCAGCTTGGTTGTTGAATGCTGGGTTCCGAGAGTTCGGATTTTCCTTGAAAAACTACATGCAATTATAAGTTAATTATAATTTTCATCGATATTAATTAGTTTCTCAAAACTATGACTATTATGCCAAATTTTCATTTGGGTTTTGTATAATTTGTAGTAATAATTAATTATTTAATGACCTGGTGACGCACAATGTTGTTATCGAAAGCACAGCCGAGGGGGAACGTGTCACCTGAGAAATTTGCATATGGTTTATAAAGGCAATGATTATTCATATTGAAAAATTTTGACAGAATTCTGACAGTAACGAAGCTCTGTTATATCTCTCTAGTATTTTTCCAGTTATAATTACATGCAAAAAAGTTAAGCTGAGTAAAAACCTACCGACAACACTCCACTGAGGCTCCCCTCCGAGTGCAGGGTATAGCAGGACTTTTCCTAGATCTGCCACGCGTGCACATGTCAAATTTTCCAAATTAATTAATTAAAATTAGAATCACACGGCACATTTGGAGATGCAATGCAGCATAAAGAAATTTATCACCGCGGATGAGTGCAATGAGATGCAGCCAATGTTCACGAAGATGATCCCTTCTGATGGCCTCAGCAGTCTGCAGCAGATGGTCGATCTGGGGCTCATCGAGATCAGGGTCACTTTCGTCCACGTATTCTTTTCGGAGCTCGCAGCATTCCCGTATGCTCATTTCTGCCCTGTCCAGTTTCCCATATTCCTCCCTCTACTTCTTTGCCTGTCAATTAAATTGAAATTATGTTATATTCATTAATTACATGTTATATATATAAAATTAATTAAAAATATTTTAATTAAAATTCTTGACTATATTAAAGTAAGAGACAAATTAAAAAAAAATACAAATTCTCATGCACTACACTAACTATCACATAAAATTCTGCATAAAAAAAATGATATAGAGACCGAAGATTGACAGAGTGCTGATAGAAACAACAGAACTCATAATCTAGTTTATCTTGTTAATTGACTATTTTTCAATTAATACATAAGGAAGAAATTTTTACAAATTCAAAGGTTTGGTAGATACGATTCTTTCTGTAGAGCTCTTGAACGATTGCATTTCGCTTACTCTCTCTCCCGTAGTCCCTGTAAAGCGATATTAAGTCCATCTATGAGTAGGAGTTAATGGAATATTATATATACAGATGTGTGGTGCCATGTAATTAGATGGTCGTGAAGTTATCAACTTTGTTGGTAAAATGATAATTAATGAAATCAATTTACCTGAAATCCTGGCCAAAAGCATTGCTCCTAGGGACGTCAAACTCGCCATCCAGAACAGTCTTACTTTCGGTATTGGAGCTCTCGTTAGGCTTTGGTCGCAACAATGGCAGATAAAGGATTAAGAGTTATTAAAACAACATTCTGAAAATTTATTCATAACGTTAAACATGAACACACAGGCGACACAATATTGCAAGTAAAACAATACAAAATAGTATTCAACAAGAAAGTAAATATATTTATATTTTATAGTAGTAAGATAACTTGGACAGCAAAAAATGAACAATGCACCAAGAACTATCACTGTCATGGTGACAGTGAAGGCGAATAAAAGATAAAAAAAAAAAAAAAAGACAAGGGAAAGAAGATAAAATATTGAGAGAAGATGCGGTACTGTACTGTACTGGTGAGCTTAACACAATTAGGGCTCCTTTTTATAGGCTAAAGTCTGCTAGGGCTTTAAGACATTGAAATTAGGGTCTACTCTTCTCATCAAATTACATAAAGGCCATTAATATGGTACAAGGTCAATCAAATTTTATGGCGCTGGTTACATTTCACTGTGGTTGTGGTGAGTTTTATTGTTTTAGCTTACGGGTGATAAAAATATTCATCGGGACTAGATTTGGCTTGGACTTGGTGATGCTGTTTGAGTATTATTCGGTGTGAAAATGAGTTCGATTCAGATTTAGGTATCACTTGAACAATTTAAAATTTAAATTTTGTTAAAAATATTATAAAAATATTTTATTTTAAATAATTATATATTTTTATTATATCTATTCAATATATTTAAATATTTAAAGTTCATATATCATGTTTAATTTCATTAAAATAATTTTAAAAATTATAAAATAAATAAAAATATATATATAAATATAATATTTTAAAATTATATATATAGAAAACCTGAGCTTAAAAGCCTGACTCCAAATAAGTTCAGGTTGAGTATTAAAAGTCTGGGCCTAATCCGAGTATAACAATACCCAGACCCTGTTCGAACTTTTGCCAACCCTATTTTAATTTATGTGTGCTATGGATGTTTATGAGTGTGACTCATATTTTAAGCTAACTCAAGAGTTAATAACTACTTTAAGTTTATGTTATTAGCCTAGTGGGTAACTTAGAAACTATTGAAACTATTCTCAATAGATGTGAAATAATTTTATACTTACTTGAAGTTAAGGTCTTGTTCTAGTAGTAACGAGGGGCCTTTAATGCTAGGATTCTAATCTTGGGTTTGAGTTTCAATGAATGCATGTGTTATTAAATATAAAAAAGTATTATGCTTGCTTACAATATACAATATATCCTACTCGAAATATATAATTTAATTAATTATAAGAGTCTTACACGTTAATTTAAATTCAGTATTGATATAAGTTGTGTTATTGTTTAAAAATCTTGATTGTGCATTTATAAATATATATCCATAATTTAGATTTTTACACTTGTGTCCACTTCCGATCACGTGAGTTAATTAAGTTTACATATCTCACGGAAAACTCGTATAAAAAATAGTATATCGTTTAATATTAGAAAACTGATATTAAAAATTAGGTTAAACATATTTGTGATAAATAGAGTTTAAAAATATTTTGTGGCTTTAGAAGTAAAAGTTCTCTCATTCTAAAGAAGTAAGAGAGAATTTTTTCACAAGAATCATTGAAGTAAGTATTTCCCCTTTTTTTAGTTTGTTATACAGTCCAAATATTGTTAGTCACAGAAGAAAAGGATCACTGATGAGCTAGTCGAGATCACTAACTACTACTAATAGTATACAGAATACTAATGTAATATCAAACATTTATCTTTTCTGTGTCCTTATTACGTATGCTTTCCATAGGCTAATTTCGTTTTCATCTCGGACTTATGCAAGTGATCGGATTATATGCATTCATATCTCCTCAAAACAACATATGTAAGTGGTCGAAAGGATTTCGAACAACCAGTAAAACAAAAGACAAAGTCCTTTGGAGAATGAATAGACTCAATATCGATAATCTTTAGTTTTATTGTTTAAAAATTTTGAGTAATTTAATACAAGTGATTTAGATGTATATGTCGATTCATAGTACGTTTTTAATTATTTTAAGGTACGTCCGTGGGTTAAGATGTAATGAGTTATTAGGTGATTATGCTTCATGATATTATTTGATTAGTCTATAATTAATTTTGACATTATTTATAGAGCGACACAAAATTATATCACATGTTCAAGTGTTCATCATTAGGGAGATGATCCTCACCGATTGATTTTCCATAAATTATGAATACTGTCATTGAAAATGGATATTTTCTTATATTAGAAAAGATTCCAGAATATCTTTATTATATCACATCTATTTAATACATATACCATGCATATACATTTATTTTAAATAATTTTTATTTAATTGATAATTATATTTAATTCATGCACATATGCGCTATATGCATTCAGTGAGTGTAGTGTTTGAGGTGAATAGCTGGCAACAATTAATGACGGCAGTCTTGTAGTTCTAAGAACACAAGTAATTGAAGAACAAAACAACAATGAAGGGGAAGATGGCAATTAAAATGGTCTTATCCAAGGTTCAATTCAAAGAATGGGTGGAAATAACAAGTCAGATATTTGTCGTTATGCAAAACTACAGGCATCTACTCAGAGCCTCTACGTGTTCATACATAAACTGTAAGGTGCAATCAAGCCTGTAAATCTTCCGGTACCTTGCAAAACGCAAGCTTCTGCCAGTAACGCCTGGCACTCCTGTTTGAATCATTCTATGTTCTTTTTTCTTTACACAGTATCACTTTTCCATTTTCATTGCCACAATTTTCGGTTGCTGCAAGAATTAAGAAAAGGTTTAAATGAGAAATTATAGATGCATTGCCACAAATATGTAAGCAAATATATTTGTTGATTGCTTCCATGATCTGGGAAGTACACATCAATATTTGACCCAAAATGCACAATTTCCTCGCATTGCATAATGGTCGAACCAAGTGTTGTTATCAGCTTGTCAGCAGTTAATTACTGATATTTCAATATATATGTATCTTCATATATATATATATATAAATATATATATATATATATTAACTATATGTGATCACAAGAATTAAATTGCTAACTCCCTGGATTTGATGTGAGAGATATTGATCTTTAATTAAACTACTACTCTAATACATTTTGAGCATCAATTTGATTGTAATCTTGAAAAAACAAAAAATTCTAGTTCAGTGTGCAGCTTTATTATTATTATTATTTTTGTAATTAAACCATTAGATTTAGTGGAAAAGTTGTTCAACGTCATCGATGTGTTTGCTTATTAACATTGCAGTCCCTTCCTTCTTGTTTGTTGAATAACCAGAAAAGATAAGGTTTATATATAAATATATTTCAAATTTGTTGCTCTTAGGTCCACTTCGTTAAAATTAGTAATGTTATCTAGAGTTACCATTTATCTCGTTCTCAAACTCAAAGTGAGCTTCTAAATTCTTTTAATTTTAATAACCGTGAATAAAATTTTACTTGGCCAAAATAAGGTTTCCAACAACTGGACCTAAGTGCTAGCTAGACTCTTTTAATTAAACGTATATCCTACAACAGTGCTCTCCTCAAGCAGAGTTTCTTTGATTTATTCAAGCTTTCATCCTCCTCTAGGAGCCACCACTATGCACTTAGATTTCTTTACACATGGTGTTAGATTTCATTTTCATCATATTATTAGATACACGCTTAGTTGGTTTTTATGTGCTCAATGCTTTGGCCCAACTCAGCCCACCCATTTGGTGTGCTGTAATATTCTTGTACTTCTTTCGAAATAATGAAACCTTCCAAGTCCCACATTCTACCAATTCCAATGGTTTTATCAACGTATCAGCATTTTTAACTTCAATAAGGGCCCTTTTGTTATGGGTTGGTACTCTGTACGCACCTAATCTAAACATCCCCTTTTGATCATCCAAAAGTAATCATGTGACAGGTTTATTAGAGCAATAAACCTTTGGTGAAAATTATTATCTAAAATTGAAGGATATTCATATTATACATAAATAATCAATAATTGAATATGTAGAGACATACTTGAATATATAATATTGAATTACTCTTTAAAGTCGCATGGTTTATCTTCTAGATTAATACATATATTATCCTAAAGAATCCGTTAAATTTTTTTTTGTACTCTCTCTGATGATGAGATGTCAGAAAATAATAGAATGTTTCGTGTGATATAAATACTACAATTACTTATATAGATAACTCTCCTATTATTATTAGATATTCTTATTTCTGTCCATCAAAGAAATTTAAATTATCTTAAACCCTCTATATATTAAAAGTCTATACCTTATTAAATACATTAAAACGTAAATTACTAAAAATATTAATAAATCACTTTTAAATAAGCTTAACCTTAAATGACAGTTTATAACACATAATTATTCATATACAAGACTAACGTTTGATTAAATATCTAATAATCTTCCACTTGGATTATATGTGTAATTTTATAATTTTACTTTGTAAAAATAACTATATGAGCTCAACCTTATTGTTATTACTGAAATGTATTTATAAACGATCTGGTCCATCAATCATATCAACATAGAATCAACGTGGCTTTTGTTATAACTGTCATAATTCGAACCATTCATAGTCATTATACAAATACAATTGAATGACATGGATCACGATGTAGATTTATAGCATGAAAATTTTATATAATGTGATCTCAACGTGCTTATTTCTAATTAGTCCACTTTAAACCTTAATAAGATTAATCCATACCAAAATTAAAGTGTAAATAAACCAAAACTTTATTTCTATAATAAATAACTTTAAATATCTATAAATTGAAATAACTAAAAAACAACTATATCATAAGAGCATCTAAAATCACAAATTTTGACTAAAATTGAATATCTTTTAATGACACAACACCTATACAGTTAATGTGCTTATGAAATTTTAGGCAGCAGCCCCTTAGTACATAGATCTATAATTATGAATTTTGGGCTGATATGCTCTATAGACAACTGTCCATTCTGAACTATTTTTTTAACAATTAAGAACTTGATGTTTATATACTTTGACTTCGTCGAGCCCCTATTGTTATTGGAATATAGCACTATAGACTTATTTCCATAAATAACTTGAGTAGTGTATCAATAACATATACTATGTACAACTCTGTGACAAAATTTCATAGACACATCTTATAATTGGATGCCTTATAATATGTTATGAATTTTATTGTCATCTTAGATGTGGCTATAAAAGATTGTTTAGCATTCTTCCAAAAGACAGTACTTTTAACTAGCTGATAAATGTTGGGTATAGTAGACTTTATGCTATCTTGACATATGACAATATCAGAGTCAGTATAACTAATGATTTCAAGTTGATCCAACCTTCGATATGGGAGCTTATAATTTTTTATTCTCTATAAGTACTCCAAGACTCATTTAGATACTTTATAATTGTCTACTCTCGGAGTAAACAACCAAACTATCGTCTATCCATTACTTTCTCATTCGGCTTCATAACTGATTTCTTTTACTTTCTCATTCGGCTTCATAACTGATTTTTCCTGGAAATGCTATCTCTACGCTAATAGTGGCAACATGTGACTTATAAATAAATAGTTGTATTGAATTCAGCAAATAGTCAAACGTGACTTATAACCAATAAAATAAAAAGTAAATAAATTGCAAATAAAGTACCGTAGTTGTAGCGAATGAAGTGATGTGGGGTTATTTGAAATTTGGAGGAAGGAAGAGTAGTGTGCTATTTTCACCACTTTTTTGCTTTTGGAGATGCGAGAATAAAAAGATGCTTTGGGGATTTTCGATGGGTGATGGGTGCTGGACTGGTGGTGGAATTGAAAAAGGTAAAATTAATAAAAATTATTAATGAGTTTGCGGGTTATTAAAAAATTATATTAATATTAATATTTATAGGCTTGATTTTAATTTGCAAAATCCATCTCTTTTGATTTGTATATAAAAATCTGGTGGGTAAGAATGTAAGTGTAAATATATACAGGGGGTTTGAGTAAAAATTATAGGGGATCTGAATACAATTTATTAGGAATTTTAAGCAAATTCAATCTACAATAAATCCGCCCCTAGTTCACGCCATCCCTTTTTATATAAATTTACTCTTTACTTTCACTTAATTACTTGGCAATTTACATGCAATGGCCACTTCACCAAGCATACGTGACAAGACACCCATGATATATAATTCCTTTAAAAAAACAAATATAGAATAATTATCATTAGCTAATAGTATTGATAATGAAATCATAATTAACTCTTTCATCTCTGCTTTCTCTAACTTAACACTTGACACTGCTAGACTGCTTGTGAAGGCTAGCGGGTAAATAACAAACCTATCACGCTCTCTACAGAAAGAAAACTCCCCAGTTCACCTAAAATGTATTATTTATTGTCAACTTGTGAAAGCTCAAGAACATAAACAAATAACTGGTAATAAGGTGTAAAGTTTGTGGAGGCCAGGCCAGATGTTACAAGGACAGCACCTCATCACCTAAGCAAAACGTGTTCCAGATTTTACACGGCTTCTGTTATGTTTTTCGTATTCTTGTTTCTTTCTTTGGGCACGCAGCTTTCGTTTTCAAGCAACTTGTGTACTTTTCTTTAAAACACATCAAAACAATCTGTCACTTTTGGAAGCGACGTGCGGGTCATATTCAACTATAGCCGGCGTGCTATTAAGCTAACAAATATATTTCACTGATCTTGCTACGGTGCATTAGTTGTACCGTGTAGCCGCCACATGTTTTCATTCAGGACCGATTGATCGGGCTGGGCTAAATCGTTAATGCATCGCATATATGTATATTTGCGCGAGCGTTAGTCGATGTACATATTTAAGGTATTGCTACATCAAGAAACTTGCTCCACAAAAAATACATATATTCAATAAATATGCAACTAATTCTAATTAAAATGGCAATACACTTTTTCAGTTTAAACTTTAAAAGGTTTCACAAGAATAAGGTGGTATTTATTTTTTACGTGAATTTAGAATGGTATTGAATATTTGAATTTGAATAACACGTTTGTTTTTTTAAATTTCATTACCAAAAATAAGTATTAATTTTTTTTTTTGAATATGATCCTCTCATAATTTGAGCTCTATTGAACTTTAAAAATTTTCTTACATATATCTTTTAGTGGCACTATATGGATAAGATTTTAGCTTCTTTAATTTTTTTTTTATTTCTTAACTATCAATCAATATTTGTGTTATTTGGTCGGTCTATGATCAGATTATGAGAAACTACTAAATTTTTTAACTTCAAAAGAATTGAAAATCAATATTTTTTACATTTTTGTCCTCATAAATTATAAATATTAAACATATCAAAGAATATAAATAATATACTATATTATCATAACATAAATCATATTAAATTTAATAAAACCTTTTAATATTCTAAATTAGTATATGTTAATAAATTTTATTGGAGTTTATGATTTTTTTATATTAAAATATTTACAAAAATTTATAAAAATAAATAATACTAATTTGAAGAAAATAAAAAAGTAAAAATAATAATAGTCTACCACTATAGTCACAAGTTATAGAGGTGAGTAATGTTAATACTAATTAGAAAAATTTATTTATGTAAATGCTGAAAATTAATTAATTAGATAGAGATATTTTGGAGAATATTTTTCAATGACGTAATTCAGACTTTTTAGATTAAGTAAAAAGTTTTAAAAAATTAGCTTAATCACTTAATAAATTAATGATTGAAAATTTTTATTAAATTCAAAAGATAAATGGACTTAATGCCTTAACTAATTGAAATTAAGTTATTGAGTTAAAAAAAAAAATGGTTCATAAGTTAATTATAAAAGGTATTTTAGTCATTTTAGTAGAGATTAATTTAGGGGCAAACTTGAGAAAAAAAATGAGAACTTTATTTTTAAATAAAAAGTATCATAAAATTTAAGTAAATATTTTTAAGACTGGTTTAATCATCAAATAAGTCCACCTCTATTTTTACTTTTCAATTGTATATAATAAATTTTTTGTTATTAGTAATAATATATTATTATCAATAACAAAAATGTTGCAAGTATTATGATTTTCTCCTAATATATTATTTTAACTGAACAAATATATTTACAGAATTAATAACTAATAAATGATAATATAATAATTAAGTAAAAACATATTATATAAAAATAAAAATACATGTGCAAAAGATCGTATCCTCTGACGAGCCAAACTTGCCATCTCTACCCAATTAAAACTAGATTACATGCGCATATTGTCAACTTGATGACGTGGCAAAACCCACACCGTCGATGGCAACTCGTAACTCGTTAATCTGCATGCTTACAGCTTAGCCGTTGATTGCAATTACAATTTCTCCCCCCACCAAGAAAGTCAAAATTGGTCGGTGGTGACTAGACGCTGCGTCGGTTACTCCCGGTTGGCCTTTATGATATGATATCCACGTAAACCTGAGTCAGTATCTACTCCGATTTCTTTTGTTTTATTTTTGGGTGCTGTTACCGTATATGCATCCCAATGTAATTTTTGTACACTATAATTAATTTTGGAAATTCAATTAAAGGAATTCGAACAAGGATGTGATGATATCAGGCTGTAAAAGGAATTTAATTGATTTCAAATTTTAATATCCTTATCACAAAGTTTTTGGATAAATATTATCCTGCGTGTAAAATGTTTGTTATATATGGATATATTACGTGTAATCTGTTTCTTGATTAACGCGCGGCTTAATTAGAGACCTGTTCTGATTGGAGGGTGTTGAGCACGCGCGTTTGGAGGAGTGAGTGTGGCAATGCAATGCAAGTAACATGTTTGGATTGTTGTGAGTTACTGAGCTGTGATCCGAACGTTGCTCGCGGATAAAATAGAAATAGTTAGTGAGTTTTATTTTTTATTTTTTTCAGTTGAGGGCTCCAAAGCTTTCTTTTTATGATATTGAAGGACACAAAACATTCCAAATTTCAAGGAAGGACTTTTTAGGAGTTACTATAAAAAGCCCACCTCCCCATTTCATCACTGCTCAGCCACTCATTAATCAATCAAGCTTTCTTTTCATTTTCTTGTGTTTCGTTTTCTTTGAGCTAAGCCCAAGATGACTATCCTCATTGAGCAGCCTGATCTTATTGGTACCATTTTGTTCCGAGCTCTTTTTTTTTCTTGTGTTTATTTACCAATGTATTATGATTTTATTGACGGGTTGTAATAAAAATATGCATACCTCCAATATATGGAAATTAGCCAGAATTCGGTGTTCCGATGAGTTTGTGCTAAATATTGTTGGAGCATGAGTTTCACCCAACTCATAAGCATTTAAAATCTTTCTTATTTGTTTTTGTTAAAACTATATATTCAAACTTTTATTTGTGAAATCAGGGTCACAAAAGGAGGATCAAAATCTTCAGGAGCAAACAAATGAGTTGGTATTGGATGGAGGATTTGTGGTGCCAAAAACTAAGCCAAATGATGGATTTGTTGCACCAGAGATCAATTCTTTTGGCCAAACATTCAGGTTTTTTTTTTTTCTTTTTTTTGGGGGGGATATTTAACGCTTAATTAGATAATTTATTTTACATTGAAAGCGACCTGACATGGAGTATTGGAAATGCCTTGTAGGGATTATAATGCAGAAAGCGAAAGGCAAAAGTCAGTGGAGGAATTTTACCGGTTGCAGCACATTAACCAAACATATGACTTTGTAAGCAATGTTTCATGCATAAATAAAACACAAAATTTAATGTGAAATCACATGTAGATTTTGATGCGACTGCAAATTATGTTTAATTTTGGAATGCATGCAGGTAAAGAAAATGAGGGAAGAGTATGCAAAATTGGACAAAGCTGAGATGAGCATATGGGAATGCTGTGAACTCCTTAACGAAGTTGTAGATGAAAGCGATCCTGACTTGGATGAGCCTCAAATTCAGCACTTATTGCAGTCTGCTGAAGCAATTAGAAAAGATTATCCTGATGAAGATTGGCTGCATTTGACTGCTCTCATTCATGGTAAAATATTCTGTTAATATTCTTTGATTCTCAAATTCTCATGATTAATGTCCATATATATATATATTAATGTCCATTCATATGGTATGGCCCACTCAGTCTTACACTAATTATATAAGCACTTGTTCAGAAGAGTAGTGCAACTCAAATTAGCACCGAATTCAAATTGTTAATCCGCAATTATGAATTGATTAAATTGTTCTATTCTTTCAGATCTTGGAAAGGTTCTTGCTCTTCCTAAGTTTGGAGGGCTTCCCCAATGGGCTGTTGTTGGTGAGTGCTCTATTGTGACTATAGAATTGAAACTTTTACAACTACTTTCAAGTGAGTAATTTGAACTTCGTTAATTAATGGTTAATTGGTTTCAATATTGTAGGGGACACTTTCCCTCTTGGATGTGCTTTTGATGAATCCAATATTCACCACAAGGTTTCTATTTTCTCCTACAAGAATTATCTTACTAAATTTTGAGGTTGTGGTAATCATAAATAATTGATATACTAAGAAAATTTTTCCAATTTTTTTTTTCTCAGTATTTCAAGGAAAATCCAGACAACAACAATCCTGCATACAACACCAAGAATGGAATTTATACCGAAGGCTGTGGATTAGACAATGTGATGATATCATGGGGACACGATGACTACATGTACCTGGTATTATCTCTTACACTTCGAACTTTGAACTCATCCAATCACAATTGTGCAGCAACCTATCCATCAAGACCAACTAAAATTTAACTCATTGATCGTGTTTTGAGTGCTGCAGGTCGCCAAGGAGAATGGAACCACTTTACCTTCTGCTGGATTGTTCGTTGTCCGATTTCACTCCTTCTATCGTAAGCATTATGAAACCAATTGATCTCCTCATTCCCGCAGAATGGTACTCGATACTATTATGTACCCAAATAATTACAAAATATTTCATTATTGTTCTTGCAGCTTTACACAAGGAGGGAGCATACACACACTTGATGAATGAGGAGGATAAGGAGAATTTGAAGTGGCTCCATGTATTCAAGTAAGTGGTCTCATTATCTTTTATCATTTCTTTAGAAAATTACGTCAACCTTACTTACTGATGTTAATTTTGTGTGTGTGTGTGTGTGTTTTAATATCGTTTGCAGCAAATATGATCTCTACAGCAAGAGCAAAGTCCTAGTCGATGTCGAAAAAGTGAAGCCTTACTATCTTTCCCTCATTGAGAAAGTAATTTCTTGTGGCTCAAGTCATCTAAATTTTCACCTTCATTTAGTTTAAATTTTTTGTTTGCTAATTAATCTGTTTTATTATTATTATTATTATTATTTGTTGCAGTACTTCCCTGCAAAGCTGAGATGGTGAAGCTTTCTCAATACACATACCTATCATATTGATTGAACTAGAAACCGCATCCTGAGAGTGTATGTATCAACTAAAGTATTATGAGTGATGTACAAAATAAGCATGAGTTTTTCCTACTTAATTTGTCACAAACACTGAGGGTTACGGCATATTGTTTGGAGGAAGTTGTGGTTTTAGCTTCTGTAACAGTAATTATTGTACTATTTTATGAGTTGTGCAATAAATAAATAAAGTATTTGTATATATATTTTGGTTGACCTTTTGCTCCTACTTTGTTATTATGATTGTGGATTGAAAACCACACTGGCCAAAATTTTTATAAAAAATTATATGTTCCCTTATTTTTTCACTGAGTAATTAGCAGAAAAAATATCCTGGAAAATTAAGAATAATCTAATTTAACGAGGAGAGAAGATATAGGAATATTATAATTAAGAGATTACTTAAAATACAAATTAACATCGCATCATCCGTTGGAAAGCAGAAATATAATAAGATATTGTCAGTCAGGAGGTTTCGACCGGTAAGATACATGAGGAAATGACAAGAACAAAAATCCAATGAATGAGTTATCAATCATCGCTGCAGCTTTATCTAATGAAATCATTTGGTGCAATACTGTTTTTGGCTTATTTGTACAGCGTTAAATTTAAGCAAACACGAATACCATATATTAATTAATCACATCAAAAAAAATAAAATATAAACACATTAAAATATCGATAGGATCAATTTATTAATCGTGTTAAACTGTTTAATATATTTTATATAAAATATTAAAAATAATAAATATGTCAATATTTTTTTTAAAAATAAATTCTAAATAAGTTAACATAATATAAATATGATATAAATAAATTTATATAACATAAATAATTAATGTAACAAAAATGAAAAATAATACCATTTATCCGCATGAAATAATTATTTCGAATTTTATGGATTATACGTCAATGTTAACCTGTCTTTTGTTATGGGCCAATGACGGGGGCCCAAAATGAATCCACAAAGAAGTCCGACCTGCTCCATGTGGTGTATGGTCCATTTAAAACAAAAAATGAAAAAATAAATAAAGACCGCCTATCAATATTACACGTGTACTGCACACGTGCTGCTTCTGAGCTTGCATCTGGCATCCGTTCACCAGAGAGGGCACTCTACTCATTCCTCTTGTGTTCATCGTCTCCCTGTTTCAGTTTCCCATAGTACCATACCATTGATCATCCAGCTAATAACTTTCCAAACCGACCTCGTACTTTTCTTTTTTACAGTCTTTACCCAATCCCTGATCCAAATTTTCCATTCAAGTCCGCTTTCTTCGTTGTCAAATTCATTCACAGCTCTTACGTCACTCTCTTATCAACTCTTCACTTACACAATATTTCTTTTTTCTTTTGGCTCTATGTAATGAGTTTCTCTTCTCTAAATGGCTCAAAATTTCCTCATATTTACTATTTTGATCTTCTTCACACTAGAACCTTCCGTATCTCTCGATCAATACGATATCCCGGCGATCGGCTTCGGCGCTGATTCATTGTTTCACGGCGATTACACGCCTCCGTCACCACCTCCACCTATAGCGCCACCTCACCCTCCGTCTCTGTCATGCCAAAGGGACCTTGGCGGTGTCGGTACTCTTGAAACTGTTTGCCTGCTCAATTCTAGCTTAACCTTCGAAAACGACGACGTTTACGTGGAAGGTTCGGGAAGTTTGCACATACTTCCAGGTGTAACGTTACGCTGTCCTATTAAAGGTTGCCTGCTAACGATTAATGTTACTGGCGAATTATTGTTAGGTAGAAACTCAGCGATAATTGCAGGGACGGTTTATGTTTCGGCTTTGAACGCGAGTTTCTCATCTGGTTCGGTGGTGAACGCAACCGGCTTGGCGGGGGAGCCGCCGGCCGAGACGAGTGGGACACCTGATGGAGTTCAGGGCGCTGGTGGGGGCCACGGAGGGAGAGGGGCAAGTTGCCTGGTGGATAACTTGAAGTTGCCGGACGATGTGTGGGGAGGAGACCCGTACTCGTGGTCTTCGTTGGAGGAGCCCTGGAGTTACGGGAGTAAAGGCGGGACCACAATTAAGGGGGAGAATTTTGGGGGAGAGGGTGGTGGTAGGATTCGGTTGGAGGTTGTGAATGAGATTGAGGTTAGTGGGAGTTTGTTGGCGGATGGCGGTAATGTCGGTGTGAAAGGTGGTGGAGGCTCCGGTGGCAGCATTTTCATCAAGGCTCAGAGAATGTAAAGTTTAGTGCTTTTGCTTGTTTTACTTTGATGCAATGGTTTTGTATTTCTCTTGTGAGTATTCTTTTTTTATTTTAATTATTGATTTTGGTTCAACGGGGGTTTCAGAGTTTAAATGTTGCATCCATACAAGTTGTTTACAAATTTGTGTACTTTCTGCGTTAGCTAGCTATGTTGTGAGTAATTGGCTAGGAGAGAAAGTAAATACTATGAAGAAGAGACTTTGAAAGCAAATTTGACTTGATGTAGAAAAAGTAATGGGGGAAGCAGAATGTATTCGAATTTAATTATATTTGGATGTGGATTTTTTGTGGCAATCATGATAAGAACTTGATGAAATTATATTTGGGCTACAATGTATGTTTTTGGGTTGGAGTGAAGTCTGTTAGCAATGAAATGAACTTGACTTGAATAAATAGAAGCAAACATATTGGATAATCTTAGGAAGGGGAATATTGTGGCATCTTGGAAACTTGTGTTAGCATGGAGCTCTAACTAATTGTATCAACTTATGAGAATATTTCTTATCATAGAATTTTCTACGTTGCTTTTGAATAACTACTGGACATATGCTTGTTTTAATGAAATCTGTTTAAAAATCCTGTCAAGATAGTTGGGGATTTAAAGGATTTCTTTTTCTGGTCTCTCTATCTCTCTCTTCTGGAGGTCAGTTTCTTGGAAAAATATTAAGGTAATGACTAGTTTCTAATGTCTGGTGAAAGAAAGATATAAACACAAAAAATCTTGGTTTTACTTTACTAGTGGAATGTTAGTATTGATCATGGGTCTCTTATTGATTTTTTTTTTTTTTTTTTAAGACTCGTAGAATAGCCAACTAGAATTTCACTCAATTTATAAATTTCTTCTGTGAAGAGCAGGACGGGAAATGGTACAATAAGTGCCTCTGGGGGAAATGGATTTGCTGGAGGTGGTGGTGGTAGAGTTTCTATCAATGTTTTTAGCAGACATGATGATGCTGAAGTTTGTGTTCACGGTATGGCTTAGGCATTTACTTTTTTTCTTCACTTTTTTTTTTTTTCCGCTGAAAGAGGCACATATGTATTGTTAAACTTGTTGTTTTGGTTGATTTAGGGAAGAAATGTTTATATGTAAATGTGATTTTAAAGTGTAATTGGAACTGATGTTTGTAACTCTTAGCAGTCTGCATTGGCCTTCTCTTTGGGAGACTGCTGTTCTAGATTGAGTTTCCTTGCTCCTATTTTATGGATTTTGCACTTGTTGAGCAGATGGGCTGAATAAAATTTAATTTTGATTTCTACTGCTTCTACAACTTATGTTTGATTTGTTCCCTTCTGTTTCCATATCAATTGTAATATAGCATGTGCCAACTTTTTAAAGCTTTTATATAACATGAAGCTCATAACAAATTTCATTCATGAAATTCCACTTATACAGCAATCCAGGAAAGTTGATTAAAATGATTGTTGGGTTTCTTTTACTATTTGATGAAATGAGCCTGCAGTTGTTCACTCTCTCCCTCAGAGTCTTGGAGGAGCTTCATCTCATCCTGTTTGCTATATTCCTCTTTAAAAGATGTTAAAATATATATATTATATTTCTGGAAAATAAAAATAGTTGCTTAATAACCATATTTTTCCCAACATTGCTTGTTATCTTGTTTTTTAGGTGGAAGGAGCTTTGGATGTCCTGAAAATACTGGCGCTGCAGGGACATATTATGATGCTGTGCCTCGAAGGCTTATTGTAAGCAATGACAACCTGCCAACAAATACTGACACGCTTCTTTTGGAGTTTCCTAAACAGCAACTTTGGACAAATGTTTATATTTGGGATAATGCCAAGGCTTCTGTTCCTTTGTTTTGGAGTCGTGTACAGGTGAGTAAAGAACTACCGTCTTGTTTCCCTGTTTGGATTTTTATGGTTATTGGCCATTTTGGGTGATCATGTTTATTTTTGTTGGGTTGGTATTATTCAAGTCTTAATCCTTGTTAATTGCACAGGCTAAGACAGCATTTATGATAGCTTTTTTGGTTACATTTAGACTCACTCACTGAGTTATCTAGGGATGTTCTGTATCATTTTTTAGATATACATCATGTTCTTCCTTTTGATGTATAAATAGGTTCGAGGAAAGATTCATCTATCTCAGGGAGCAGTCCTAAGTTTTGGGCTTGCACACTATGCTACATCTGAATTTGAGTTGCTGGCAGAAGAGCTTCTAATGAGTGATTCCATTGTCAAGGTGAGTTACATGCGCCTCTCCACTCTCTATCATCCGAGCAAGATGGTATTGATTGCAAATTTGTTACTCTTTATTGGAGTTTCATATTTAGTCAACCAAATATTACCTCTCAATAATCGCCCCATCATAGTTAGTTTTTCTTAGTTTAACTTACTCCCTATGCTGCCAAATATCTCCGTTTCTTGCTTTCTGAAAATTCCTTTTGTATTCTTTTTGGCTTCTAAAAATATTCCTTCCCATGTTTGTGTAGTTATTAAATTACTGTTTTCTTCTGAATGCATTTTTATCTTTTGAAGCTTTTGTCATAAGTAAACTTTTGTGGTGCTGATGTTTTCATTATTGCTACAAAATGATATAATTCTCTGTAGGCACTTTTGTCCATACTTAATTTTTGTTCTGTGGCCTTTGTCTCTTGCCTTACGTAAAGCTGCAGACTATAGGATCATTATACATTATGGTTATCATATTCTTGATAATGGTCTTCACTAATATTACCTGCAATTGAAATTAGATATATGGGGCTCTTCGTATGTCTGTCAAAATGCACTTGATGTGGAATTCCAAAATGCTTATAGATGCTGGTGATGATGCAATTTTGGCGACTTCCTTGCTTGAGGCTACCAATTTAATGGTTCTCAAGGTGTGTTATATCTTCTGTGTTTTCTTGTTTACTAGGTAATCTTTTTTAATATTCTAATGGAGCTGTATTTGTTTTTCAGGAATCATCTGTGATACGTTCTGATGCCAATTTGGGAGTTAACGGACAAGGTTTTCTGAATTTGTCGGGACCAGGAGATATGATTGAGGCTCAGCGTCTGATCCTGTCACTATTTTTCAGTATCAATGTAAGCTCAGGCCTTAACATGTAGTATTGAATTTTATGTTGTCTTCAAATCAGATTTATTAGTTTACAGATGAAATTTTCAGTTAGAGATAGAAATTTGCTTTGATCAACTTTATTGGGAAATTATTCATTTTTTGGTTTTACTTTGCTTCCCATGAAATGAAGGTTGGACCTGGATCTGTTTTGCAAGGTCCCTCGGGAAATGCAAGTAACAATGATACGTAAGTTATGAGTTATATATTCATCATTGAACATACTTTTTATAATAGATTAATAAGTTTTTTTACAAACTGTAGGAAACCACGACTTTATTGTGACCGTCATGATTGCCCAGTGGAATTGCTTCATCCTCTCGAAGATTGCAATCTGAACTCGTCATTATCCTTTACTCTTCAGGTATCCCATTAGCTAAATTGGACACTAGTACTCATCTTCGTCAGATTAGTGTATGACTATTGTGCTGTGATGGGTTCTGGCTTTTGGGTTTCTTACACACTATATTTTTGTGAATTGTTGCTTCAGATCTGTCGAGCTGAAGAGATTAATATTGAAGGCATTATAAAAGGATCTGTTGTTCATTTTCACTTGGTTAGAACTGTTGTTGTCCATGCTTCTGGAGCAATAAGTGCATCTGGCCTAGGTGTGTCTAACTCTTATCGATGTGTCTAACTCTTATTGATTTAAAATTCCAGCATGATCGGTAACTGCATTGCTCACATAGAGTTGATCTGTAGAATGTCTTCTTCACGCCTTTCCTTTTTGTCTGAGAGATTCACAAATTGAAAGTCTCAGATTATAGTGTTTGATCAAAACTGTTCATTTCCCGGTAAAATTGTGTTTTATGAAATTTCATGTGGATGTATCTGTAGGATGCACTCATGGAGTGGGAAGAGGAAAAGTATTTGACAATGGTCTTGGTGGTGGTGGTGGGCATGGTGGTAAAGGTGGGCAGGGATACTTTAATGGAAGTTTCATTGATGGCGGTACTACATATGGGGATGCTGATTTGCCTTGTGAACTTGGTAGTGGCAGTGGAAACGATAATCTGGCTGGGGCGATTGCTGGTGGTGGCATAGTAGGTAAATTTGTTAATTTGATAAGATAGTGATTCTGTTCTTAGTTTATTCGTCTATGCTGCAGTTGAGATTTGAGGGAATCTGAAATCAAGTGCAAAATGAAGGTTAAACTGTAGAGGCTCATGCATGAATTACTGTCTTGTTAGGAGTTTGGAGCAAATTCTATTTATATCTACTGATTGCTTGATTTAGATTCGAGGGATCTATGCCTTCCATTTGCATTATCTTCTCTCCCACTTTGCAAATTTTATGCTTTTGACAAATTTGTTGGAAGCATTCACTATATGCCATGCTGGGTGTGCTGAAATTAATGCATACTTCTTTCCTTTTGAAGCTGGACATCCTGTTTCCCTAGTATTGGGTCACAGCCTAGGCCTGGTCTCAAATAATATGTTCTCTGACATGACTACCTAGAATCAGTGCTTTGTTTTCCGGCCAGTGTACTTGTTACTTTTAGAAATGTTGTTTAATGTTATTAGTAGTATCATTCTTCCAACTAATTCTTTACTGGGAAGATTCTTAGTGCAGACCAACCACCTTGTAATGGAGTGGTTGGGGGCTCAACCTCCCAACTTAGGGGGAATGAGTTCAAGTATTCTTTCCCACTTCCAAGTGTGGGAGGATACTTTCTTCTAAGTATAATGGAAGCATATATGGCCTACCCTACTCTAGTAGCAGATTCTTGGTCCATGCTATAATTGAGCTAATTCAGGAAGTGTTCCATTGGATTTTGGATTTATGATTAACTAATTCAGGTAGAGTTCCCCCATCGACTAATTCAGGTAATATCTATAGATTTGTATTATTAATTTCAAAAGATAGAGAAAAAAAAAAAAATCCTTGGTGATGATTTATGATTATGATTCTTTCCTAGTGCATGTTTCAATATTGGTGCAGTAGAAGTGGTGTAAGAAAAATATTAGGTCCCTGGCATGGTTTATTGACTCAACTGTAAATATATTTATTAAATAAGGACAGTGTTCAAGTTTGGCTATTGCTTAGCTGCCACTATTCAGTTGATTTGAATTACATTGTGGAATTTTTTTTTTTTTTTTTGGTCCCTTCTTTATCATTACTTATCTTTTTCTTTGGACAGTGATGGGTTCATTGGAGCACTCACTGACAAGTTTATCTGTTTACGGTTCAATTAGAGCTGATGGGGAAAGCTTTGAACGAGAAATCCATCAGCAAGATGGTAGGCTTATCTCAGCTGTAGGTCCTGGGGGTGGATCTGGTGGAACCATTCTTTTGTTTATTCATGCATTAGTACTTGGTGAGTCTTCTTCTATCTCAGCTACTGGGGGACATGGCAGTCATAGTGGCGGTGGCGGCGGGGGTGGTGGAAGAGTTCATTTTCATTGGTCAGATATACTAATTAGAGATGAGTATCTCCCCTTGGCAAGTGTGAAAGGAAGCATTCATGCTAGGTTTGTACCCAGCAACTTGTACTCTTTTCTTGCATTCAGTTCCTGGTGAATGATTAGACTGCTTGTTTCCGTATATGGTTTGTCTAGTTTAATGCCAATGGTCCTTCACCAAACATTTGCTGCTTCATCTGGCAGATTGTTGAACATAAACAGTTCTGAGTTTGGTCCTATTAAATATATCATGCAGTTGGAAGTATCAAAAGCAACTTTACTTTCAAGCATATTTCCTACACACTGTTATGGGAAATTTTTAAGTACTCTTTGACACAATGTTTTTCGGCATTTTAAAACTTCTAAAGTATGATGTCCGACTTGTTGAATTCTAGAAGTGATTTAGGTGAGAACATAGCTTAGATTTTAAGCTGTTGTTAAGTCACGAAAGACTCTTGACTACTTGTAGAATTCATACTTCAATAACGTCCAAGATAGGTATCTGTTCAAAGGCCTGAAGTGGTTGTATTCTAAGATTCTATGAATATAATTTGCATAAACTTTGATCCCACTGCTGAGGAAGACATGTTGATATGCATGTGAGAATCCTGTGCCTACTTCATTAATGAGGTTATTGAAAAAAGCACCGATAGGAAATGTACAAAAATCTCTGTTAGTGCCAACAGAGAAGCTTCATGGTGTCATATAAACCTGTCATGAACACAAGCGTGTGTTCCTTTTTTTTTCCCCCACCAAAAGGACACAGTCAAACATGAATGCATATCTACAATATCGAACGTTTGTGCTACAACATGATTGTGTGTGTGTGAAACTGCTATAATACTTGTAACCAGTTTGCTTATAAGTGGAAATCTCATAACAAAATTTGTATGACTCCTTCAATTTGTTTTTACACATTTTAGCAAATGCAGAGGCATTATTCTGTAGCTGCGTGTACCTCAGACACATGGACGTGAATTTGTATTTTTTATTTTTCCAACCAACCACCTTATAATTGGACAAGTCTCCTACTGACCCCAGCAGCTTGTTTATATGTAACCATTCCATGTGTTCTTTTGGCTTTATGCTGATGTTTTTTTCATCTTCACCCTCAGCCATTTTCTGTTTGTTTGGTGATTAACCATGGTAAATTGTGGATTCTCAATGGAATTGGTTAGATTTTGAACCTTATTTCCCTGATGCCAGGGGAGGACTTGGTAGAGGTCAGGGTCTTGCTGGTGGAAATGGGACTGTTACAGGGAAGGCTTGCCCTAGAGGTCTTTATGGTGTCTTTTGTGAGGTAGCTTCACTTTTTTATGTCTTGTGATATTTCACTCGTTTCACAGCCTATAATAGTTTTGATCATTCTATATTATTTGTGCAATGTTACATGTAAAGTATTTTAGTGAAGTAAGGAAAAACTTTTGACTTTTTGACCTCTAACCTGTACCCATATCTAGTTATTTGTTTTCCAGCAATATCTTTGTACTCTTTTAATGCTGATACTTTTCTGTTATCTTTCCTTTTAACTTGTTGATGTGGTAGTCCTTACTGTTTGAGCAATTGTACTGCAGGAATGCCCTGTTGGGACTTTTAAGAATGTGAGTGGATCCGATAGAACTCTTTGTCGTAATTGCTCATCTAATGAGCTTCCGCATCGTGCTTTCTATATTCCTATCCGAGGTATTTTAACCTTCTAATTAAGCTTCTTCTGTATGTGAAAGAATTGTTGTCTTTGCTTTATGTATTTCTTTATTAGTTGCCTGTAAACATTACTTTTTCATCTAAAAATCATTGAAATTGTCTTAGGCTGGTTAAGGTGTTTTCTCTGGTTAATTCTGTTCTTAAATTTGTACAATATGTTCAACAGGTGGTGTCACTGAATGTCCTTGCCCATATAAGTGCGTTTCTGAGAGATATCACATGCCTCACTGTTATACAACGCTCGAAGAGTTGGTATACACTTTTGGTGGGCCGTGGTTGTTTGGTCTTATTCTCTTAGGTCTTCTTATCCTGTTAGCTCTTGTTCTTAGTGTTGCACGGATGAAATACATGGGTGGGGATGAATTACCGGCTCTTGTGCCAGCTCGTCGGATAGATCACTCCTTCCCTTTCTTAGAGTCTTTAAATGAGGTTGCTATTCAATTTTATTGCTGCTTTATTTAATATTTCATCTTTTATATGGAACCAGTAGGCAGCAACATTAGGATGCCATTGCAATTTGTTGCATTATTCCAAGGATGATAATTTGTTTCTTTCAGGTTTTGGAGACAAATAGAACAGAGGAGTCACACAGTCATGTGCATAGAATGTATTTGATGGGGCAAAATACTTTCAGTGAGCCTTGGCATCTGCCCCATTCTCCCCCAGAACAGATAATAGAAATTGTGTAAGTTCTGTTTTCTCTCTAAATATAAAATGACTTTGTTAGGTGTTGCTCGTTTTTAATATTAAGTTACAAATTCTTTGTTTCTAGTAGCTCTGAAGTATTTTACATATTTAATAATTTGTTGTTTTATATAATTTAGTCTTTTACTGTAATTTGTGTTCTAATATATCATTTGCATCACAGATATGAGGATGCATTCAATAGATTTGCAGATGAGATTAATGCTTTAGCTGCTTATCAGTGGTGGGAGGGTTCGGTTTATAGTATTCTTTCTGTCCTTGCATATCCACTTGCGTGGTCCTGGCTACAGCATTGCCGGAAAAATAAATTACAACAACTTCGTGAATTTGTTCGGTCAGAGTATGATCACTCTTGCTTACGTTCTTGTCGCTCACGTGCTCTCTATGAAGGGCTTAAGGTTCAATTCTCTTAAATATATTCCAACTTGCCTCTTTATTTATTTATTTTCATTTTGCTCTCCTTAAGTTTGTCATAGAAATTTGTTGAGTTATTTGTAATTATTATTTTGCGTGATTTTAGACAGCATTCCAACCACTTATCTTTTTCCACTTCAAAATTTTAAAATCTAAGGGTTTCAATGTTACAGGTATTTTAGGTTTTGGATTTGATAAAGACCTCTGAAATTGAATTGTGTGTTTCCAGTAGGATTATGATCTTGTTCACTACTGTTGAAATGCTGTCCTGAGTGTACATTACCAAACTTAGTTAATAATTTATTCCCAATATCAATTAGATCTGCTGCCTGCAAAATTTAGCAAAGTTGGATTTGTGGTACTGAATGCTAAAATTTAGACTCTTTAAGTTGGAAGATTTTTATTGTTTGGTATTGGTTAATGTATACAATACTGCTCTTTTGTTGTTGAAAAGCTTAAAATCTTCTGAAGTGATATGGATGAGAAATGATCAGGAAGGGCTCAAGTGGACTAGGAAGATCTTTGTTGCATTGAGACTGTCCTGTTCTGTTTTACCCAGGGCATTCTTCCTGCAGATGCTTTGAATCCGTCCTCATTTATTGTCCCAACAAGCATATATTGTGTTCAATTGTAATGGAATCAGCAAATTTGACATTAATGCACACTGTATTGTATCGCAGGTAGCTGCAACTGCTGATTTAATGCTAGCATATATTGACTTTTTTCTTGGCGGAGATGAAAAGAGAGCTGATCTTCCTCCTCGACTTAATCAAAGATTACCAATGTCTTTGTGTTTTGGGGGAGATGGAAGCTACATGTCTCCTTTCTCTCTTCATAATGATAACATTGTGACCAGCCTTATGAGTCAGGTTAATGATTTATTAGTTTAAAAGGTTGCCTCTTCGTAATAAATTTTATGGTATTCCTATATAATGAGAATTATTTTGTTCGCATTTTCCAGTCTGTTCCACCATCTGCATGGTACCGACTAGTGGCTGGTCTGAACGCTCAACTGCGGTTGGTTTGCTGTGGACGTTTAAAAACTACTTTTGGTCATTTTATCAGTTGGCTTGACACTCATGCAAATCCTAGTTTATGTCGATATGGTATACGTGTTGATCTTGCTTGGTTTCAGCCTACATCTTCTGGATATTGCCAGTTTGGAGTTGTGGTACATGCTACTGAGAACAGAAGTCTGGCACATGCTTTGGAAGTTCAAGATACATCTTTTCCTTTGCTACATGAGCAACAGTCAGGGTAAATTTTTTAAATTTATTTTTAACTTTTTTTTTTTTTTTTTTTGGAAGCAACTAATTTTCTAACTATTGTAATCTGCAGTCTGCTTATAATCCGTGGGGAGGATGCCATACGTTATTTGAGAGTCAATGAACATCGAATGACGCGAGGACGGGTATTTGGAGGGATTTTGGATGCCAAAAGCTTACAAAGTCTTAAGATAAAGAGAGCTTTATGTTGTCCCTCTTCCTTTATTGTTCATAATTCTAAACCTGTTGGTCATCAGGTAGGTGACATACTTTTAGTGTATACATTGATAGAGCCATTTTCTTTTCCCAATATTTGGCCAAAGCTTGAGATGGTATTCTAACTTCTGTTTATCTCATTTTGCAGGATCTTGTTGGCCTGGTTATCTCTGTACTATTACTGGCGGATTTTAGCTTAGTCCTGCTTACCTTGCTACAGATGTATTCTATTTCACTTCTCAACTTTTTTCTAGTCCTCTTTATCCTTCCTCTTGGTCTGCTGTTTCCATTCCCAGCTGGAATAAGTGCTCTATTCAGCCATGGACCTAGACGGTCAGCAGGCCTAGCCCGTGTATATGCTTTGTGGAACATAACATCCTTAGTCAGCGTTGTAAGTTAAATCTCTGTCCATCTTCTAAAATTATTTGATGCTTGAAAGAATTGAATATTTGCTGATCTAGGTTGCAAGAAACAAGCATCGGCCATATTCTATTTAAGAATGGAACATATTGTTTTTATTTTTTACAATAACTTGTCTTATCCAATAATGGAAATATGGATTCCTGCAACCTAGTTTTTAGCGACCTTTCAGTCTTCTTTCTTCTCTGTTGTTTTTTTTGGATAGTTCAGTCTTATTCGTTTTAATCCTTCATATACAATGTGATTGAATTTGAACACCACACTGTTGTTTGTTCATGTATTCTCAATCCAATTTATTTCTGGATAACAGGCAACTGCATTCATATGTGGATATTTTCACTATAGAGACCGATCAAGTAAAAAGAATTTGAACTTCCAGTCCTGGAATTTTAGCATGTAAGTATATTTATTATTCGCTGGGATGTCAATATTTATGGGAAATTGAATTTGCTAAATGTGCTAGTGAGTATAATACAGACCGAAAGGCTGACATATGTAATTATTATGGGCGTGTTTTTGGGTGCAGGGACGAAAGTGAATGGTGGATGCTTCCTTCTGGATTATTGTTGTGTAAAATTATTCAAGCGCGCTTGATTGATTACCATGTGGCTAATCAAGAAATTCAAGATTACTCACTCTATAGCAAGGATCCTGACGTGTTCTGGCAGGCATGAAAGGCATCCACTGGATAGGGTAAGGATGAGTGTTAAGATGTGTTAATCTTTTTTTCATATTTTTGATTTGTTGAGAGAATAGTTGAGTTAAATGGTGTACAGATAGATAGCATAGGGAGGGAGGAGAGGAGAGGAGAGGAAGTGGCATTCATATTTTTGTAATGTAAATAATAGTGTGCAGTTTGCGGTGTCCATTGATTGTTGGTTTTCTTTGTCCAATATCATTTCTCACTTTTTTTTTGTCTCTCGTTTGATTTTTGTTCTTTCAATGAACTGTAAAAGCGGGTGAAAGACGTTGTATTGTTTGTTGATGTCGGTTTCAGCACTTGGTTATTACATGACCGCTCTTCGAAGTGACCTGTTGTGAGCAAATAGATGCCACGACTCATTAGACGTCACTTTCAGCGTAAATTTTTCTGATTTAAATTGCAAATAGCTTAGTCAATGACTGCACTTAGAAATAAGGTATTTTGAGCAAATCGATGCCCATGACTCATAAATGATCGGTGATAGGTTCTGACTGGATGAAGCACCATCTTAATTTATATTTTTATATAGGCTCACCAAACTCACGCCAAGCACACCAACTGATTAATGGCAAATTTACTGTTTTAAAGTTTAGAATTTTGTAGACATTGCTTTAAGAAAAATAAGTTTTTAAGAGTTTATAAATTAAAAGTATAATTGATTAATATTATAAAAAAATTGAAAGTGTGATCTTTTTTTATATTAATACGCTGGAAGTGGTTAAATCTATAGATTTTCATTAAAATTGAATCCAAAAATATAAATGTTCTACAAATTCAGTAAATTTTTAATTGAAGTCTACTAATTGATAGAATTAATTATTTTTTTTAAATATTAATTATTCGGAGAAGCACTTGCTACTGTATCCAATTCCAGCCATTAAATCATCAAAAACCTTCAATTTCAATTTGATGACTCCACCAAAGCCATCTAACAACAATTCAACAACTAAATTAGTCGTCCTAATAGTATAATAATTCAGTTGTCGGTTGCCTGCTTCTGAGAGGTCATTTTCTTGCTCATGATGGAAATTTTTGAATTAATTTTGTAATTATCTTGTACCAATTTTCATCTTTTATATTACTTTAAGAAGTGAAAATCGACGTCGGTTAAACCTAATTACAATTACTTTCGGTTTCACATAGATAGTGTTTGTAATCCTCTTATCTATGTCCGTTAAATCTGCGATAGTATGGCGGGTTAGTGTGGTTGTGTGTGCGCGCGGTGGTGGGTGGTAGGGCTTGCTTGCAGGAGGCAGTGGCAAGGGTTTGTTCTTTGTTGATTACGGTGGTTAGGTGTTGAGGATGATTGGTAGGTGGCTATGACGGAGGTTAAATTTAGTGAACTAACAGTAGTGGTTAGAGTTTGTGAATGTTTGTAATGATGGCTACGATTTGTGAGCGGTGGTGGTGGTTGTGATGATGATTGTAATGATTGTTAGAGTTTGTGGATGACGGCTAAGGATTGTGATGGTGATGGTGATGGTGATGGTGATAGTACTAGGTTGTGGGTGGCGGCAGCTCCTTATACTTTTAAATCTTAATTACGTTCAGGTGCATTTGGATCATCAACAATAAAGTGATTAGTTAAGCTGTTGACTGATTATTCTTTGATTAAAAAATAAGTGTTATTTGCAGCCGTTAGATTGAATGATAAAACATCCAACAGTTCTGTCAAATACAAATAAAAAATATGGTATGGTGCAACTATTGTAACATTGGTGGATTCTTACTTATATTTGTTATCTTATTTAGATTCACAGACGGTTCTATTTTCAAAATTTCCTAGTTGAAATCATGAAAGAAATATAGAATTTTATTTCACCCAGTCAATCACTTTCTTCCACGAGTTGTTATACAACGCAGGCCCCAGCAGCCAACCGCTCTTTAAAAAATTTTACAAAAATGACGTAATAGCCAACGATCATTTGTTTTTACAGATTTGACTATCTCTTCTCTCTGTTTGGTTCTCCTACGGAAACGAATTCTAATTCTGGACAAGCTAATTTACTGCGCTTTGGTGACGTGGCGAAATTTGATTGCGCAGGCGAAGGAACTAAGGAAATCCCCACTTCCCAGAGGATAGATTCCATCGCTGACATTCCTGCCCATACATGATGCCAAAATGGAGGGAACAGTACAGCAGCCAACCCTGCTAAACCACACTCTCCTCCTCTTTGTTTCTTAGAAAAAAAAAAGAAAAAAGCTCTTCTCTTTCAGCATTCTCACTTCAGTTTCTACAGAATTACTATGAGGCAACAAAGCGCAGAGGCTCCACTTTTGAGCAGTAATCATATCAATATTCATGTGTCGTCAGCTCCCAAGAACAGAGCTCTGCGCCTGCTTGTTGTGTTCTTTGCCATATCGTCAAGTTTGTTTATCAATTCTCCTTTTCCCTCATTTATTTTTTCTTTCTTTTTCTTTTTTTTTTAAGTTCAATATTCAGAAAGGATGATTTTGTAGAAAAATTCCATATCCATCCTTCATGAAGCTGAAGGACCATATATTAATTTGTTGACTTTTGGGAATTAATTTACCATATATCTCTTTTTTTTTTTTTTTTTTTAGTGGTTTTTGTTTTGGACCTTGGTTACTATTAGCAACTGACATTCATTGATTGTCATTTAGTTTCTTTTATTATTATTTTTAATGTGGGTATATATATATATATATAAATCCTGATTATAGTTAGATTTGTTCATTTCTCCCCATTTTTTATAGTGATTTTATTCAACTAAGTAAGAGATGAGCATCTTGTTTTGTTGGCAATTCAGTTCTAGGCCTCGTAGTCAAAGACAACAACTTAATTTGTTTTAATGGAAGGCTCAAACTCAAAGTCAATGATGGGGTTATTGTGGAATCAGAGCATGGTGTTGTTGCAGCTGATGATGGTCGTTGCTCTGAAGTTGGAGTGTCAACGCTTAGACGTGGTGGCCATGCTGTTGATGCCGCAGTGGCAACAACATTGTGCCTTGGCGTTGTTAATCCAATGGCTAGTGGAATAGGCGGCGGTTCATTTATGGTTGTGAGATCTTCAGCAACCTCACAAACTCTGGCTTTTGACATGAGAGAAACTGCCCCTTTAGCTGCTTCACAGGTAATTAAAATTAATCTTTCATCAAACAACACCCTTATTCAAGTTGGAGCTATGGACCTGATGATGTAATGTAACTGCCATCAAACAGGATATGTATGAAAAAGACACAGAAGCAAAGTATACAGGAGCTCTATCAATGGGAGTTCCTGGTGAGATAGCAGGTCTTCATGAGGCTTGGTTGAAACTCGGGCGTTTGCCTTGGAGGGCTCTGTTCCAACCTGCAATAAAGCTCGCCAAAGAAGGTTTTGTGGTTGCTCCTTATCTCGGACAATACATAGCGGACAAGGCAGAGATGATCTTAAATGATCACGGCTTACGACAAGTGTTTGCACCAAACGGGAAGTTGTTAAAACCAGGAGACAAGTGTTATAATGTTGAGCTAGCTCAGAGCTTGCAAGCATTGGCAGAACAAGGGCCACAAGCCTTGTATAATGGAACTGTTGGTGAGAAGTTAGTGAAAGATGTTAGAGAGGCTGGCGGGATTTTGACAATGGAGGATTTAAGGAGTTACAAAGTTGATGTAATGGATGCAATGACTGCAAATGTAATGGGCTGCACTATATCTGGAATGCCACCTCCTTCAAGTGGAACTGTTGGGATGACAATGGTGGGTAACAAATTTTCCTCAATTCTGTTTATAAATTTCATTTCAGAGGAAGTATGTTAAGTGATTTAATTTTCTAAATGTTGATGATTTGAAGCAGATTCTAAACATCTTCGCTAGTTATGGAAGTTCAGATTCTGCAAAAGGAAATCTCGGTCTACATCGATTAATTGAAGCAATTAAACACATGTTTGCTGCTCGAATGACCTTAGGTGACCCCAAGTTTGTAAACGATACCAACACTTTGTCTGAAATGCTTTCTCCATCTTACGCCAAGCAAATTCAGCTTAAAATATTTGACAACACTACTTTTCCACCAGACTACTACATGTACAGGTATAATATGTAACTGCAAATATCAACGAAACATCATGCAGTTTACTTAAATATATAACTGATATATAGCCATGTGGTCATCATGATTCTTTGAATCTCTTTTGAGTCATTAATGGCCAGGTGGAGTCAGCTGAGAGATCACGGAACAAGTCATTTCTGCATTGTCGATGCAGAGCGAAATGCAGTGTCTGTGACAACAACGGTGAACTATCCTTTTGGAGCAGGGATTCTCTCACCTTCTACTGGTATTGTCCTCAACAATGAGATGGGCGACTTCTCAATACCCATGGAGATATCTCCTGACAAGCTACCACCTGCTCCTGCAAATTTTATCAAACCAAACAAGAGACCCTTGTCTTCCATGACTCCACTTATTATTACTAAGGCACATAAGTATTCACTCATGTTCATGATTCTTACTCAGATCATTACGCATTGTCTCATTCTTGTTTACTTGCGTTGCAGGATAATCAACTAGCTGGGGTTATTGGTGGTAGTGGTGGAATGAACATCATTCCAGCAGTAACCCAAGTTTTTATAAACCATTTTATCTTGGGGATGGAACCTTTATCTGCAGTTCAGAATCCAAGAGTCTACCACAAGGTTCATGAATAGTCTGGAATTCCCTCATGATCTGAATTTTTCCTAAGCAAAATTCACGTGGGTTATTAGTGGTTATACATCATCACTAAAAGACGTGATACAAAAACTTTAAAAGCTTAGGAGAGCTTAGATAAGAGAGGATCTGAGAGCTCATAAATAACTGGTTCCAATGGTTATATATACATGTAGCATCTAAAAATTTCGAAACATCATGTGATGATTTTTACTTTGATTTTGTGCAGCTGATACCAAATGTTGTTAATTACGAAAATTGGACGGTGATTGATGGTGATCACATTGAGATTTCTGAGGAGAGCAAGCTTTTCTTGGAAAAGAGGGATCACCAATTGAAGGCTAAGGCAGGGGGGGCAATAGTTCAGTTTGTTGTTCAAACCCTTCAAAATCCCATCAACAGAGTCCGAAAATACGGAAAAGGTATTGACAATGCACAAGTGTTGCATGGAATTCTTACAGCAGTGAGCGACCCAAGAAAGGATGGGAGGCCTGCAGCTGTTTGATTTGTTAGTTATTTCAGATGGAATTACATAAGCCCAGCTGTTGTGGATAATGTTATTATTTTGTAAAGTATTGTGATTTTTGTGTAAATCAATAATGTATGCACGGTATTCATCTCCTTTTTATTTTTTGATAAAAATAATATCAAGACAATTTTTTTGGAGCAATTTTATTATTAATTTAAACTTTAAGGATGTCCATCAAGATATCTTTAACTTTTGTTTGTTCTTCTGTGGGTTTGAGATAGGGATGGAGTTGCTTGAAATGTTTTTTTAGTTTTTATATTTTAATTTAAGTGTTTGTTTAGTATTGATATTTTTAAAATTACCTCAAAAAACCCTTACAGTTTTATATTAGGTTTTTATTCTTTTGTTCTCTTTTACAATAATATTCTTTCAATAAAATTCTTGACATTAATTAATTTATTTATAAAAAAAATTAATTAGCAAATTAACCAATAAATATTAGTGTAAAAGAACTAGTATTTTTTTTTATACCTGTGCAACAATGTTATTAATAACTATTTATAAATAGATAAATATCAATCAACTTAAAGTAATGTTTAATATTCTTAACAATAATTTTACTAATAATTACTTTATAAATAAATTTACTAATTTAATTCTAAAAGTAAAATAATAATATAAAATTATGAGTAAATTTTTATTTTTTTATGATTACTTTAACAAATTATCTTTTTTTAATTAATATTCCAAGAATATTGATGCAAAGATATTATTATAAAAGGAAAGAAAAAGTAAGAGTAGGAGTGTAACATATTTAATAATAGTAGTTTGAGGTATTTTATTAAATATAATGGCTGAATGAATACTTCACTCAAAATATAAAGACTAAACGAGCATTTATTCATTGAATAAGTAATCAATTTACTTGACAAATAAGAAACCTATGATGAATATTCCTTTATCCCACACTCATTTGATTTTTTTTTTTATATTTATAATCAGAATTTTTTTCATTTTGTATTAACAATAAATTTTTTTTTGATACAAATCTAGATCGATTATATTATGGTACAATCCAAATTTCTAATCTCATATTATCATGTATCTATCCTTTATATTATTATTAATATATATTTACTCTACTTGCATTTGCGAAGCGAGAGACATAATGGGATTGGCTGATTTTGGTCTGGTGGCTTTCTCTTTTTCTTTTTTTCTTTTTTTTTTAAATAAAACATAATGAGTTTAGAAAAATGCTTCATTTGTTACAGGGGTGTTTGTAAATTGGATTTTGTGAATTGGACATCAATCCATATCTAATTCCTTATTTTACGGATTATAAAATTTTAATCCAATCTAATCAATGGATTGATGAAGTTCAATCCATACATATATGGAATGGATGTAGATTTGACCTAATCCATATCTAATCCACTATTTTACAAATTGATATGCAAATTAAAAATATATAGTTCTATCTAATCTACAAACTAATTAAACAAAAAAAATCTAACATAAAAATAATTTTACTACTAATCAAATTTAAATTGAATAAGATTTAAATAAATTAACTGTTTAGACAAAGTACATTCAAAATATAATGAGTTAAAAATGAAAAATCTCACTTGTTTAGATCAATACATGAAAATTAACTAAAATTATAAATTTATATCTATACTAAAATTGAAACTTAAAAGCTTAGATGATCTGTCAAAATGTCCACCACTAATTTATATTTTGTAGGTAATATAATTAATTATTTAAATATTTAATTATTTTTTTATATTATTATTGGATAAGATATAAAGTAGTGTTAATGTAACTATATTTTAATTTATTTGTTTATGAGAAAGTAGTAATGCTAAATATATAAGTGTTACTTTTTAATTAAATAATTTTTTTTGTGGATTCATATGTTTTTGTGGATTTACAAAAATAAATTCATATCCAATTCACCAGATTTTAAAATTTTTAATTTAATCCAATCCATCAATCCATAAATTAGATTTTTACGGATTCAATTTTTACTGATAAGACGGGTTAAATGAATTGAATTGAATTCTGAACACCCCTAATTTATTGTTATCTTATGAGAGAATATATCTAAGTTTTAGATTATCAGCTATGATCAGTCGATAATTCCAAAATAAAATAAAATAAAATAAAATTTATGTGCCATTTGCCATCGATGATTCGACTGTGCAGGAGAAATCAACTTCAAAAGCAATGGAGTTTAAAAAAAAAAAATTCAAAAACTATGGTGATTTTGATTGTCATTGTGATCAAATAGAGTTATCGCATCACACGACTGCGATTTAATTATGAATCATCACCGATATTCCCATACAAAGTGTTGCAAAATCTATAATTTTTTGGGGCCACCACCTTCGCGTTACATCGAAAACGCCACTTTATAAAAGTTACAAGTTATTTAACAAAAAAATAAAGGAAATGCCTAAGTTAAGTTTTACATAACTTACAACTTTAAAAAAATATATATCAATTAAAGTCCTTGAGAAATTGAACAGTTATGGATACAACATTGATAGAATTAAAAGAGAAATTATTAAACTTAAAGGAAGAAATAAAAGAATTAAAGTAAAAAATAGAAAAATTAAAGATAGAGATAATACTTATACAAGTCAGTAAGAGAAAAAATAAAAAATTAGAAAGATATAAAATAATCAAATTTGATTTATTTAAAAAAATTTGAAATAGATACTTCTAAAAAATCTCAACCAGGAAGCTTTGATGAATGGTTTATGGCTAATAAATATCTAAAAATAATAAAAGATACTGAAAATTTAAAAGAAGAATTTGAAGAAAAAATTGGTAAAGGAAAAGAAAAGATAGAATTTAGTAAAGACAGTAGTTTAGAATAATCAATAAAGAAATAGGGAAACTTATAGAAAATTTTTCTAAGATAAATTTAAGTGATTTAGAAGAATTTGAAAAAGAAAATAAAATAAAAATGAATACAAACGGTGGACTAGAAATGAAACTAAACATACATGACCCTAGCATATCCTATAAACAAAATAATAAAAGAAAAAAATATAAGCCTTTCTATGAATATACACCCTTAAATAAGAATAAGCCATGGAATTCTGATTATAACCCTAAAGATAGTGAATTATTACAAATAAGTAATGCATGAGCATTTTTAGACTTAGATTGTAGAAAAGACCCACAAAAAACTTTAGTAAACTGGGGAATACAAATGAGATTATTTTTTATGTACAATGGACATAAAGATGATTGGAATGTAGAAACATGAGACCAAAAAATAAGTATATTCACTGAAATATTAATAGCAAGTTTTGTAGAAAATATTTTTAGTTAGTGGCAAGGACTATCTCTTAATATTAAAGAATTAATAATAAATGCAACTAAATTGGAATTTTTAAGAAGTAAAGAACAAGGAATAGAAACAATTATTGAATATATTTCTAATGAATTTCTAGGAGAAATATGGATAGAAAATAGAGAACAAGAATTAAAAGATGAAAAATTAGGAAATAGATTAAAATTAATAAACCTAAACATATGTAATATGTGTTATGTAAAAGAATATACTTGTGAATTTAGTAAATATTATTATGCCCAATATTATAGTAATGAAGACCAAAACATATATCTTAATTTATACTATTCAAAATTACCACATCCTTGGAATACATATTTCATAAATGAATACGATAAATATAAAGCAATAAACCCTATGCCTGAAACATTAGGATCAATGATTAGATTTTTAAATCAAAGATTAAGTGAAATATGTATGCAAAAAAAATCATTAAAAGAAGTAGGACAATTGGAGACATATACTGTCACAAGACAGAAATGCCAACACAATGGGATGTCAAACCCCCTATAAAAGTCATAAAAAGTACAACAAGCCAAAGGAAAAGAAGTATAAAAAATACAAACATTTCAAGAAAAAATATACCAAGCCACATAAGAAGTTCTATAAAAGAAAATATTAAAAACAAAATAAACAATTTGATAAAAATAAATGCAAATGTTAGAATTGTGGAGAAATAGGATATTTAAGTACAGAATGTAAAAAAAAAAGGTTAGAATACTGAAAAAAATAATTTAATAATATAAAAGATGAGTTAGAATTAATAAGTGATTTATCTAAATATGAAGGAAAAGAAGTATACATGTCATAAGGAAATACAACCAATGAATCAGTTGAATAAGAATAAAGAAGAAGCTAATATTATTGTAGAAGAAAATGAAGAAATATATAAGATAGAAAAAGAAGAAAATATTAATGGATATAGTTTAGTAGCAACATTTGATAAAAATAGAAATAATAAACTCTTAAAAGCAAAGCTAGAAAGGCCAGATTATAGAATTTTATATAAACTTAAAGATATATTTAAAAGAAAGAAAATAATATTACATGAATACTATGAACAAGAAAAAGTAATAACAATAACTCAAGCTGAAGGAAATATAAGATTAAGTTTAATAAATTAAAGAACAGTTGACTTAGCACTTAGAAAAATAAAAAAAGAATCAATCAGGAAAAAAATACAATACGTTTATCTAGCAGAAATCCAAATATTAGTAAAATCTTTGTTTAAGAAAGAAATAGATAGTCCAATAGTATTATCATTACATGATCAACAATTTAATGATCCAATGGTAGGACATTTAGGAACTATACAAAGAAATTTATGTTATACTAAATTATTATTTACATGTCATCTAAAGTATTGTGTACATATAAAAGATAAAAACATAGATGAAATATTAAACCTCCATTTTAAACTACTAAGAGATAATTTAATGAAAGAAGGAAATAAATTAATGACATTTCATTATTCGGCCTTGTATAGCTTTTGCAATTCAAATTATTGATAAATATATTGTGATAAACCATTAATAGAAATTAATAAAGAATGTGAAGATATAACCACTTTGATTGAACCAATGGTACAAGATATTAAAATACCTATAAATTATGGATTAAGTATTGATGATAGAAAAGAAATAATAAATACAGAAAGTAAAGAATCATCAATAATTCCTATAAGCTTTAAAGGTAAAATATTATTAAGAGGAAATTCATCAAATAGAAATTATACAACAAGTAAACAACTAATCAATACTCCAACAACAGGAGTAATAAAAATATCAGGACAATATTTTGATGGATTAAATCATATAAAAATTTTCATATATTATAATAGATACAGGAGCCAGTCATAATCATATGAATCATAACAAAAATAATGGACTAATAGAAAAAGAAATAAATGAACCTTATGAATATATAGATTTCAATAGAATCAAATATATATGCAAAAAATAAGTAAAAATACTAATAATAATTAAAGGAATAAGGATAATAGTAACCTGTTTTATAGATTCAGACATATATAATGAAAACCATATATTATTAGGTAATAATATTTTAGAAGACCTAGAATATTATAAAATTGAAAAACATGATATAACCTTATCCTTAGAAGGAAATGAAATCTTCTGTAAACGATGGTGAATAAAGCATATTTTAAATACCCTATGTCAGTATATATACAAGTTCATATAATTGAAAAAGATATCCATACATGTGCACTGATTGATACAGGAAGTGAAATCACTATCATGAAAACGCTTCTTTCTAATAAATGGAAACCAGGCAGTCAAATTAAAATAACTAGAATTACTGGTGATAAACAATAAGTCATACTGTTCAAAAATATGAAATAATTTTAGGAAGTAAAAATATCCCTATCTCTCAGGTGTATAAATATAACCAGATAGATTGTGATATCCTCTTAGACAATGACTTCTTACAACATTTTCAATATTATCAACATAATTTATTTTTAATTACTTTAAAAATTTTTTGTAACCATATTCTTCATATCCCACGAAAATTTCATCTATACAAAGTTCAGCTAGGTCAATGTGGTGATAAATATGAAAAACATTATTTAATACAAAAAGGACACATATACAATATAAATTTAGAAACCATTAAACAACAACTAAAACAAGTTTATAGTGAAAACCCTTTAGCATTATGGAAACTTGGTCATTCTAGAGCAAAAATAGAGTTAATAGAAAATAAAATAATTAGAGTAAAGCCTATGATGTACACATTAGAGGACAAGGAAGAATTTAAAATTCAAATAAATGAATTATTAAACTTAAATTTAATACAACATAGTAATAATCCTCATAGTAGTCCTGTTTTTATGGTCATGAAAAGAGTAGAACAATTAAGAGGAAAAGCTAGAATGATAATAAATTATAAAGAATTAAATAAATACACTAAATTTGATGGATACTTTCTACCAAATAAAGAAGTATTAATAAATTTAGTAAAAGGAAAAAATTATTATTCTAAGTTTGATTATAAGTCAGGATTTTGGCAGATAAAAATAGAAAAAGAAAGTATAGGATATACTGCCTTTAGTACACCACAAGGACATTACGAATGGTTAGTAATGCCCTTTGGATTAAAAAACGCTCCACAAATATTTCAAAAAAGAATGGATAAAATATTCAAAGGAAACAATAATATTATGGTCTATGTAAATGATATTTTAATAGTGTGTCAGACTCATTAGAAGAACATAGAATATATTTAAAAAATTTTGTAAATAAATGTATAAAAGAAGGAATATTGTTATCAGGAAAGAAAGCATCAATTGAGCATAAAAAGATAGAATGTTTGGGAATGATTGTAGATAAAAATAGAATAAAATTGTAAAATCATATTGCACGAAAAAATAAGATTTTCTTGATAAATTAGAAAACAAACAACAAATACAAAAATTTTTAGGATGTCTAAATTATGCAGAAGGATTTATAGAAAATTTTCAAAGAAAAGAAATATCCTTAAAAAATTGTTAAGAAAAAATAATACATGAGGATGGAGTATAAAACATACACAAGTAGTAAAAGAATTAAAAGAACATTGTAAATATTTACCAGAGTTAAGATTACCAGAAGAAAATGATAATTTAATTTTACAAACTGATGCCTTTGACTTATATTGGGGAGCAATACTTAAAACAGATTTAAATGAAACTTGTAGATATACTAGTGAAATCTTTAATAAAGCATAGATAAATTATTCAGTTCATGAAAAAGAACTATTAACAATTTATAAAGGAATAAAGAAATTCTCATTATTCTTATTACAGAAGAAATTTACTGTAGAAACTAATAATACCCAGGTAAATTCCTTAATACATAAAAATTGGTCAAATGAGCCACACTATAGAAGATTACATCGATGGCAAGCATATTTGTCTTATTACAATTTTAAAATTATAAATATGAAAAGTGTTAATAATTTTTTGGTAGATTTTCTCAGTAGAAACGTAGAGTTCGCCTAGTAAATTATGGAGAAAAGAATAACAGATCTGGAAGCAGATCTTGTAGATCTTGAAGAAGTAGTAAGCATTCTTGGAAATTTTGTAAACAATCTCAAACTCTCTATAAAAAACTTGAGAGAAGAGTTTGAGGAAAGTAAAAACGTAAATCCCTTAAGTGGGTAATCAGTAAACTGTGACATAAATTCACCAAGTGGAAGCAGTGGAGGATCACACCCATATGGAAAAGCTATTTGTGATGAGGATTATGTACAAATCCCATTAGGTAAAAAAGTGATAGTAGTAAATCTCAGTAAACCTCCAATAAAAGAGCGAATCATCGCAGCTGTAAAAAGAGTAAATTTGAGAGGAGTTGAACAGGTAAACCTCCTACCAAAAGAAAGAGAATATATGAGTTTTTCTGAATATATCTACAATAAAACAGAATATTCGGAAAGTAGCTTTAGAAGTAACAGTAAATTTATATATCCAAGAGTTGTATGTATAAAGGGATCAGATCCAGAATTTGTTAAAAAGTTAGCAGATTTTGGATATCTCAATCTGATATATCCTGATGTAAAATTAAGTGAATTATTTTGTTTTGATCCAACACTTGTAAGTAAAATAAGCCAGTATGCCCAAAAGAAGAACGTATGTTTAAAGTTTTATACTATAAGTCCAGAGTATGATGATGAAGAAGAATATAAAGCCATCCATTTGATCAGCCTCAACATTGTAACTAACAGTTTTAACCTAAAAGTTAGCCAAAGTAGAAGAAAAGAACCCATCTTTAGCAAAGAATGGACTGGGTATAGAAGAGCTGCTGGTATAACAGTTATAAGATCGCTAGCATCAAACTTGTATGAAAAAAGGTACAAAGTCCTCATATAATAGAACAATTTTATCCTCTGTACACTAGGAACAGGTGTCGGCAGATCTAGAGTGCTAGCCAACTTCATATCTAATATTGACAAGCATCACATCCCATGTAGGCCCAATACATGACGTGTTGCATATGAAAAGATGGAGCATTTGACATGCATCTCATAAAGCCATGTAAAATTTTTATTTTTTTAACAAATGTAGGCCATATGTCGGCCATTATAGAATAAAGTCATGTAAACTTTTTATTTTGTCAACAAATATAGGCCATCTATCAAGTGTCATGATGTAAACTTTCCAAAAGGAAATGACCTTAAGTCGGATAAGCGATAAGATTTCATCATGAAATCTTATCACTTTAGAAAAGGTAATAAGAAAAGGGTAACACCTGTAAACCTTATCAGATTGTAAAAATTCTATAAATAAATGAAGGGCATCAGATCTGAAAAATCAGAGAAGGAAGCCATTTTTTTGACTCATCTCAAGTGTTACTTAAATATTCAATGAAAAAATAAAAACTCTCTCTCCAAATCATAAAATAGAAATAAAAAATATCAAAACCTCTAGAATAGGGAAAGAAACCTAAAACCTAAAAATCAACTGGAGTTTTAAAGGTCCTATAGATATACAGCTGATCCCATTTGCAGAGCTCGTTATGCCGGTGAAGCCAGGGTGGCGTTAAGGCAGTTGGAGCATAGCTGTAGGAAAAAAGGTGACCGATCAACAGGACTAAGAAGTTCCAGAAGATTTGAAGGTATAAAAGTGATAATTCTGAACCTATATCTGTTGGTGGAGATTGTTGTTGGTTAAAGTTTTATTGAGGAGGAGAATTGTTTTTAATGGAAAAAGCCTATCATATAATAAGTTCCATTGAAAATATAAATTTTGAAAATACAAATCAATTAGAACAAATAGCGAATGAATTAGAAAGTAAAATACAAAATATAACTTGGAATCTAAACCCATAGAATATGGATTAAAGATTTATAAATTAAGTACAATTAATAATGGAAAAACGTATTTTAAAACAAATAAAAGAAGTTATAGAATTTAATATTTATATTTTTAGCGTTGACTAACCAAATAAAATCAAATAAGAATTTACATAAGATGGAAAGATATCATGAAAAATTATGTATACAAATGGGTATGATAAATAAAAAGTGGTTAAATGATGAAACAAAAATCATATATAACAATCAGCAATTAATGATAGGATTTAAATGTAAAACATACCAATATCACAGTATGATGTTTAAAATAAAAGATTTTATACCAAAGACCGAATTAGAAGCAGTATGTAGTATAAATATACTTAAAGAACTAAAAAGAAAAATAATACAAAATACAGAATGAGAAAATTTTAAAAGTATGATAATACAAACTTTTGTAGAAAAAGGAATAAAGGATTTAGTAGAAATATGCGAAGATTTTAATATATTTAATACAAATAATTTTATATTTGAAAATTCAAAATATTGGAAAATAATAAATAAAAAACTTGATGGAAACCTATAATTCTTGTTCTGACAATATCAGTTCAAATATATAAAATTCAACAATATACAAATTAATTATTTTATTACATAGTCAATATTTTGGTATTTGTCAAAATAGTATCAGTTTATTTGCTTATTAATTACTTGTTAATCTGTTTATACTATTTATTACATGTTTATATTTAGTCAATATTAGTCTAAAATTTTAATATATATAGTCAAAATATGTCCAAAATATAGTTAAAATCTATCAAAAAGGCTAGGCTGCCCCCAAAATGGTATAAGAGCCAATGCCATAAAAAAATTATGAATCCTATACAATAAATAGTAGATTCATTGTATACTTTAAAAATAAACGATAAAAACGAGATAAGAGATTTAATTGAGTATATAGATGGAAATCTAAATTATATAATAAAAATAGAATTAGATTTAATACAAGAAATGAAAGAACGGTCTCAAGTTATAAATAGTCAAAGAAATAGAAAGTTTAGAAATTTAAAAAATGAAAATAAGATTTATAAATAAATTTATAAAATTCTTAAAATTATGGTTTAAAAATGAAATATAATAGATAATCCACATAAACAATTCTTAGTTCAACAAGCATTAGAAAGAGTATAAGAATTATACTCAAGTATAGATCATATGTTTTTTGGATGAGAAAATAGAATAAAAATATATATAAATTTATTAAATCAAAAGATAGAGTCTTTAGAATTAGAAAGAGCAATGTTAATAAATATAGGATAATAAATCTATAGAGAATTTATAGATTTATATGAGTTTGATAATCATTTGTACTTAAATACAAAAAACTATGGAAAAAATGAAAAATATGTGTAGATGTGATGGTAGAGCAAATGACCAAATATAAAGTTAAAAAGAATAGAGACTTGCATAAAATTAACCATACAAAAGACAAATAAAAGTAAGTTATATAAGTTGTAACTTAGATGGACCCAAAAATAAATACATAAAAACATGTACGGAGATATATATTTGGACAAGTAAATTTTGGTGATGGAGAGAAATGCAAATTTTAATTTAAAGAATTTTGCTGAGGTGGCAGAATTTAATTGGTGAGAAAAGTAATGGAACTTCGGACAAATCAGCAACAAGACCTCACAAAGACACTAACTTTGTTGTTTTTAATCACTTGTACGCGCAAGTGGTTTTGTAATAACAACGGCCATACCTGCCATCTTGTCGAGCGAGCTAAGCAATCCAAATAACACCTCTCCTACTTTCAGCATTCTCAGTTTCTGTGCTGTTACAGGAGAATCATGGAGCCAAATGGCATCAAAGATCCATTTTTGGGTAGTTATTCCTCAAATAGCCAGCACAAAAGCTGGAGCAAACTTCTATGGATCCTTCCCGTACTGTTAATCATATCAAGTTCGTTTATTCAAAAGCCTGTCTCCCCCCCACCCCCCTCTCTTTTTAATTTTTATTTTTCGGGTGGTGTGGTTTGCGTTGGGGTTAAATTGGTTTATTATTTTTTAATTTGTTTATTTCAGTTGTAGGCCTCATATACAGCGAGGAAGTAAGTTGTTGGGTGTTGAGAGAAGAAAACCATAACAGTGGAAGGTTCAAAGTCAATGGTGCAGATATTGTGGAGTCAGAGCAAGGTGTTGCTGCGGCTGATGATGGCCGTTGTTCCGAAATTGAAGCATCAATGCTTAGACAGGGTGGCCATGCTGTTGATGCCGCGGTGGCAACTGCATTGTGCCTTGGCGTTGTTAATCCTATGGCAAGTGGAATTGGAGGCGGTTCATTTATGATTGTGAGATCTTCAGCAACCTCAAACTCAGGCTTTTGACATGAGAGAAACTGCCCCTCCAGCTGCTTCACAGGTAATCTTTGAATAATACACCATCCGATCTTAAGAAAATCTTGTACGAGAAATTTCGTTTTCTTGGATGTCAATATTGAAATTTTCATCACAGGATATGTATGAAAAACATCCTGGAGCCAAGTATGCGGGTGCACTGTCAATGGGAGTTCCTGGTGAGATAGCCGGTCTTCATGAAGCTTGGTTGAAACACGGGTGTCTAGCTTGGAGGACTCACGGGTGTCTAGCTTGGAGGACTCTCTTCCAACCTGCGATAAAGCTCGCCAAACAAGGTTTTGTAGTTGATCCTTATCTTGGACACCACATAGCTAACAGCGGTGTGATGATCTTGAATGTTCGTGGCTTACAACAAGTGTTTGCACCAAATGGGGAGTTGTTGAAACCTGGTGATAAATGCTACAATGGAGAGTTAGCTCAGAGCCTGAAGGCAGTGGCAGAACAAGGACCGCAAGCCTTGCATAAGGGAATTGTTGGTGAGATGTTAGTGAAAGACGTGAGCGAGGCCGGCGGGATTTTGACAATGGAGGATTTGAGGAATTACAAGGTTGGTGTTGTGGATGCAGTTTCTGCAAATGTTATGGGCTACACTATATATGGAATGCCGCCTCCATCGGTTGGAACTGCTCGGATGGCTATGGTGGGTGATAATTTTTCCATTTGTCCTTGCTTTTCATTTGCATAATCACCTGGTATGTTCACTGTGTCTTCTAGCTTTGTAATTTGTATGAAGACCAATAAGCTCATTGATGAGGATTAGGAGTTCAGGAATGAGCCGATTTTCGGATATTAGTAGAGGTATGTTAATAGATTTACTCCAAACATTGATGTAAAACAGGTTTTAAACATCTTAGATAGCTATGGAAGTTCAGATTCTGCAAAAGGAAATCTTGGTCTACATCGAGTAATCGAAGCACTTAAGCACATGTTTGCTGCTAGAATGAACTTGGGTGACCCTAATTTTGTAAACATAAACTCAGTATTTTCTGAAATGCTTTCCCCATCTTTTGCCAAGCAAATTCAGCAAAAAATACTTGATAATACCACTTTCCCTCCAGACTACTACATGAACAGGTACAATAACAGAGAATATCAAAGGTTTAATTAATATGACTGCTAATGCTGTTGGCACCTACTCCCGACTAAATTTCTGAATCATTTTTATGGCCAGGTGGAGACAGCTGGATTGAGATCACCGAACAAGTCATTTCTGGATTGTAGATGCAGAGCGAAACGCAGTGTCTATGACAACAACTGTGAACTATGCATTTGGAGCTGGGATTCTCTCTCCTTCTAGGGGTATTTTCCTTAATAATGAGATGGGTGACTTCTCAACACCAACAGATAATTCCCCGGACATGCTACCACCTGCTCCAGCAAATTTTATCAAATCAAACAAGAGACCGCTGTCTTCCATGACTACACTTATTATCACCAAAGTACTGATGTTTCACTCAGTTCATATTTCAAAGGTAGAAAAAGATTGCAAATCAATGTCTGCGTGTAAACTACGATTGTACTCTTCTTAATAGACAAGATTTCGCTAACGATTGTACTCTTCTTAATAGACAAGATTTCGCTATCCTTGTTAAGGTCTCATTCTTTTTTTTTTTTTGCATGGCAGGATAATCTGTTGGCTGGGGTTATTGGTGGTAGTGGTGGATTGTAAATAATTCCAGCAGTAATTCAAGTTTTCCTCAACCACTTTATCTTTGGTATGGAACCTTTAGCTGCAGTTCGAAATCCAAGAGTTTACCACAAGGTTCATAGTTGATTCCTATACGTGCGTGTATCTATAAATAAATGTATTATCTAAAACTTACAAGAACATCCTTTGATTTAACTTGGATTTTCTACAGGTGATACCCAATGTTGTTATATATGAAAACTGGACTGTGATTGATGGTGATCAAATTCAGCTAGTTGAAGAGACAAAGCTTTTCTTGGAAGAGAGGCACCACCAGCTGGAGGCCAGGGCAGGGGGGAGCTATCGTTCAGCTTATTGTTCAAACTCTCGGGAATCCAATCAATGAAGGCCAAAAAATTAGAAAGTATATGGGAAATGCACAAGTGTTGCATGGAATTCTCACTGCAGTTGTTTAATTTTGTTAGCTGTTTCGGATGTAAAAGCATAGCAGAAGGAAGAAAGGGTTATTGTCTGAACTGGCTTACTAAGCTCTATGAATTTTGTTAGGCAAGGACTATACATTGTGTGTATATATATATATATATATATATATATCAATTGGAGTTTTCACTATTGATCTTGTCTGCGTCAACCAAGTAAATAGTTCGATTACATCATTTCAAACTATTTCATTAGTTGATTCTTGAATTGAACTTCAGTCAATGGGTGTCAGAAGTACCATCTTCATTCTTATTTTGTTATTCATCTGCATAATATGTACAAGAACTTCAACAAAGCTTAATCAAAATAGTTTCTTTAGAATCCAAAATTGTTCTCTCAGTTTCCCCCACGTCAGGGAGTCACACATAAGTATCGATTTCAGTCCTTTAGTATGATTAGAGTACACAGTTATTGTTAGAACAAGTGACGTAAGATTTGTTTACAATTTCTTTAGGGAGTCGCAACTGCGTGAGTATTAGAGAATGTGGGTCCACACATTATTCTAGAGTCGAGACTTAATATATACTATATAAATGTACATCTATGGACATATCTTTGTAATGCAAATTATTTAACTAGATCTTCTCACACACAGCTTTTTGTACGAAAATAATCCGATAAATGCCAAACAAATCAAAGCTTGGGGGAGGATGTGAAGAACACATGAGACCATCAACCTATGATCTATACATGTTTTTTGGGAAAACACATTGGCAAGATAACTTATAATTGCACATTAATACAATCAATGATTTGTGCGTCTACTTCAAGTTTGTATAGTTCAAATTCAAAGCTACACTCTGATTCTTTGGCTAATAATTCTGTGATCTTTTAATTGGTAAACAGACAATGAGCTACATGTTGCATTCAGATTTTCTTCTTTCATCCACCCAAGCATTATCTAACCATTGCTGAAAATGCAACTCGGTAATAACCCAGTCGGACCAAAAAGAGTGGTACAATGCTATAAACAGTATCACAATCATATAAAGGAAAATTCAAAAAACTGTATCAAATCTCAGATTTTACTATTACTAGTGTTAGAATAGAAAGCATAGTTGCAAAATTACAGCTATTACAAGTCAGAGTCTAGCATCTCAACACAAGAGTTTAAAATGTTATCCCTCAGAAACGTAGTTAGGACCAGGTAACTTAAAAATTGGTTGAAACTATAAAACAAGAAATTCTGGTAAAAGAGTAAAGATATCCTTGTCAGAAGACATATAAGATATCATTAATACAGGCCAGAAACCATTAAGCACAGCAAAAAGTCATATTATGTTTGTACAGTCTGATAGATCTCCAGTTATAAAGAACCCAAATAAATAATTCACAACTTAAATTAGTCCAACAATGAATCAATACAATCAGATAGTAAAATTTTTCATTCATTTATGAAAGAAGCTACAAGATTTTCATGATGTTTTAAACTTAATTGTACAATAGGAACCAACCAACATAAACAAGAGGCAAACTTATAATGAATCTCGCACAAAACACTAGAGCACTTACAATATATTTCAAGATGTTTTCTCCATCAGTTGTATCGGTGCCAGAATGTTTGACTTGCTTGTCTCCACAACACAACCATTCATGACCATTTCCTCCAGCATAAAATGGGCTTTCTCCAAATGGAACATGATGTCTAGCTCGCACTACAGTACATATTAAGTAAAACAAGAAACTAAATCAACACCCCAAAATCAACCAGCTCAGTATTTTCGAGATGATTCAGAAACTTATTCATTGATATCACAAGAGACCTTACCACATTGCCAAAGTGACGATCCATGGTTTCGACTAACAAGTGTATGAACTCCAAAATAGCAAGCTCATTCTGCAACATGAACAAGAAAACAAAAATCAAACATGCGTCTTCGCACAATCATTTATTTGGCAGATGATGGTTATTACCAATCCGTCAAAACAAAAATCAAACATGCGTCTTCGCACAATCATTTATTTGGCAGATGATGGTTATTACCAATCCGTCAGCTCATAGCTACCTACTACTGATCAGATCTCATTCTACGGCAATCAAAAAAAGCCATTAATTTTTCATTAGTCTTTCAATTCAATTCAAAAGCAAACGAAGCAGACGAAGACTTACTTCATCATTATCCACCCCGACCAAGAAAAACAGAGATGCATAGCGCCTGTACACAATTTTGTAGTTGCGATGCTCAACAAAAGAACACTGTTGTAATTTAATTTATCACAAAGCAAAAAGCAGAAACAAAATGATATTAGATACAATAACAAAACCCTTAATGTTTGAATCAAATACAAGAAATCAGAAAAAAAAAAGAGACCTGTTGTTCGGTGCGGGCGAGGCATTTGCGAACAATTTCGCCCTCAAGGGCGCGACGTTCTTCGAGAGTGAGCCATTCGTAGTATTGGGCAAGACGAGTCTGCCCTTGTTTGTTCACCATCAATATGAATCTGATCCCCATCTTTCGTCCACTCTCCCTTCCTTCACAAGTGCTAACAACGACCAATTAATTGAGCTTGCCTTGTTTAGTTGCTTCTGCCCCCGCCCACTTTAGATTTTACCTAAGTTTTTTAAATAACTGAAAGTATTGTTCACGTTCGGTGTAAACAATGTGGACAACATTTTAACTTTATGTTTAATAAATCTAAATATTTAAGGGTATATTAGGTATTTAAATAAATTTGTTGAGTAGAACTTAAACTTTTAAATTTTAAAGGTGAATAATTTGATGAATTTAAATTAGATATAACTATTTTAGGGATGACAATAGCATCACTCGCAGTGGATTTATTATTACTAAGCTCACACTTATATAAAATTTAAATCACTAAATCTATCCGTAATCCGCAACGAATTTTAAATTTTTTTTTAAAAAAACCTATCTGCAGTAGGTTTTGATAATTATCAGATCAACAATGGTACATGATAGATTTTTTACGAGTTTCTACTTTCAAAATAACAAATATTTAATATTTAAATTTATAACAATAATTAAAGTTTCATATAACATACCAAATTCTAAATTTAATCAATGTATATGAATAATTAAAATTTAAATACCAAACCATCACAAATTCTTAAATTTAAATATCAAATATATAAATTCATTAAAAAAAACCACAAACTAACATAAAAAATACCACTACTGCATCAGTAATAATTATCATTTCAAATTCTCATTTAATATAAGTTTTAAGAGTTAAGATCTTTATTCTATTAGCACTCATCCAATATGATTCATACAATAATGATTAAGATTAATATTTTTTAAAGAATAATACTTTTTAAATACTAATCCGAATAACAAAATTATAATAATAAAATAATCTATACATTAAGTTAAAAAATAATAGTTTTTATAAAATTATAATAAATATATAATAATCCAAGCATTATTATATATTTTTACTTAGTTTAGGTTATGACTTTAGTTAAGGCTTAGGTTTGTTATAACTTATATTTATATATTTAAATATTTTTTAATTAAAATTAAATAAAAAATATTTTAAAAAAAGTTGTGGGTTTTATGGATATCTATGCAGATATCTGTTGGCTTTTTAACTAATATTAAACCCATCCACAACCCAATGCGAGTTTCAATTTATAATATCAAACTCACCTGCAACCTGCAAAATTACTTATAGTAGGTGAATTTTGACAGGTGAGTTTGAGTAAATTTGTGAGATTGTAGATACCATTGCCATCTCTAAACTATTTTTTTTTTCTTGAAAGATGTAATTTAGTTAAATTGTTAATTATTTTAAAAATTTAGCAGTCATTTAAATTTCTTATTTCTAGGTAAGAGGGTTTAAGTTAGGATTTCAACTTTAGACTTAGAAATTTTCAAAATTTAATGTATACAAATGCCTGAGTTATGCTATTTTTATCAAGTCAAAAAAAAAAAAAAATAAAAGTAGGTAGAGCAATAAAAAAATACCTCGATACATTGATTATTGGGGTTGGCAAGTAATTATCGACGGATGAGGTATTGGCTTAATTGTCATTGGATGATGGCTTCGATAGAATATTCATTTTTTCGCTTGCTTTACATGCCATATACCACATGAGCGGAATTTGATATCTAAATCTCATGTAGATTTTATCATTAAAATTAACACGTTCTCGGAGGTAAAAGAACAAACAATAATTAGTAGAGTAGAGCTATTCGCACCATTTTATTTCCTCGTAAAACTCCTTTCTTAAAAGAACTCCATATAAATAATTAAACCAACAATTTATTTTGAAATATCTTTATTTTAATGTTATAAATATCCTTAATTCACCTTATTTTAATAAAGATATGTTTTAGATTGAGGTGTTATAATTTTTAAGTTATAGCTGTTGTGAAAAAAAAAGTTTTAATTATAAAACAAAAATCAATAATATGTAGTGAACATAATTTTAAATAATAATTTTAATAAAATTATTAAAGATATAATAAATTTTTCATCATACTAGTAGAAAATCATATTAAAATAACTTCTAGGTTACATGAGCTAATATTTACCAAACACTTTAATATTGTAGCTTAAATCTACAACTACCCAACCTTAATCCCAAACATACCATAAATCTCCATATTCATTAACGCATTTTTTTTTCTTATTTTTAAGAGATTTTGTTTTACACAATCATTATTCTACAAAACAATCAATTTAGAGGTATTATTTTAGATTCTTTAACTATTCTATTTTCTTCCTTAAAATAATAATAATAATATATATATATATATATATATATAAGAATTTAAGGAAAATGAATGTGATAACACATAAAAAAGTAGAATTTTGAGTTGTCAATTATGTCCTTTATGGGAAGGGCAAAGCCGCTGGGGAAATTTCTAATACAAGTATTCAATATATATGATCATAAATAATGATGGAGCGAGATTCGCACTCAAATACCAGTTGTGAAAAAAAAAACATAAAACTAGTAAAATCTATAAACAACAATATGATTAATAGAATTTTCATTCATTGAAAGGATTGAATTTATGTTTTATAAATCTAAATAATTGTTACTTTAGTTTTTAATCTTGGAACTTGATAATTGTTACTTGTTGACAATTCCCAAGTTAAAACAAAGAGAGAGAGAAAATGAGACTTATTCATATGAGTATTATTTATAATAAGGTGAAGTCTATGAAATGATAAACTTAGTTAATGGCTTAATTGGGTGCTTTTAGAAAAGGGGTTGTAAAACAGTTTTGAAGGGGTGCCAATAGTCCAAACTCTAATTAATAGTCTTTTTTTTTCAATTATTTATGATAGTAAATTGTAATATATTTATGTGAGGCTCATTAATACTAAGACTTAAAATTACAACAATTAAAGTATTTTTTCAATAATTAACAGTTAAGTATTTGAATTAAAGGTTACAAGACTCAAGTTGTAACTATGAGTTCGAGGGTTCAGGGGAGGAAGGTTGACCCCTCTGGGAATCATCAAACTAGCTGTGACTATGAGTTCAAGGCCTTTTGAAAATAACATGATGCTATATTTCATGATGGTGGATGAAGTCAGCCCCTACCAAGCAATACTGGGAAGACCCTTCATGAGGATATGTCAATCGGTGTTATTCACCCATTACTTAGCCTTGAAGTATCGAGTGAATAGAGTCATAGGAGTTGTCAAGGGCAATCAGAGGGTCGCGATGAGCTACTATGTTGTGGTAGTAAAGGAAACAATGCAAATAACATTGTTGGACTTGAGGGGAGAGTTGAAGAATGGGAGACAGGAGCTCGTTGAGGAGCTGAAGGAAATCAAGATAAGCCCAGACGACCATGAGAAGAAGGTTCGGATTGGCTCTGGTATTAGTGGGCCGTTGAGAAAAAATCTGATCGAGTGTTTGCGAGCACACTCTGATGTATTCGCCAGGACACATGAGGATATGCTTGGGATCGACCCGGAAGTGGCATGCCATAGGTTGGCGATACAGAAGGACGCGAAGCCGGTGAGGTAGAAGGGGAGATGTGTTAACCAGGAAAGGTATGAGGCCGTGAACTGCAAGGTAGAAAAATTACTGAAAGCAGGATTCATAAGGGAAGTCACCTACCCTGAATGGATCTTGAATATAGTGTTGGTAAAAAAGGCGAGTGGGAAGTGGAGAATATGTGTGGACTTCACAGATGTGAATAAAGCTTGTCCGAAAGACAGCTTCCCATTACCAAAGATAGACCAACTGGTGGATTCCACAGCCGGACACGGCTTGCTCAGCTTCATAGACGCCTTCTCGGGCTACAACTAAATTCCTATGTACAGGCCGGATGAGGAATGCACGGCCTTCATCACCAACCAGGGCCTATTTTGCTGCAAGGTCATGCCTTGCGGCCTGAAAAAGGCGGGGGCAACCTACCAGAGACTAGTGAATAAGATTTTCAAGCCACTAATTGGCCATACGATGGAAGTTTATGTGGACAATATGATCACTAAGTCCAAGGACGCGAAGGAACATGTGAAGCATTTGGAGGAAAACTTCGCGCTCCTAAGGAAATATTGAATGAAACTTAATCTAGAGAAGTGTGCCTTTGGAGTTGGTTCGGGAAAATTCTTGGGCTTCATGGTCAGTTATAGAGGAATCGAGGCCAATCCAGAGAAGATAAGAGCAGTAGTAGAGATGAGGTCCCCACGCACTCTCAAGGAGATACAGAGCCTCACTGGAAAACTGGCATCCCTCAACAGATTCATCTCCCGAGCCACAGATAAATGCTGCGTCTTCTTCCAGGAAATGAAAAAAGGGAGAAAGACAAAGTGGACACCGAAATATGAGGCGGCATTCCAACAGCTGAAGGAATATTTACTGAAGGCCCACTGTTGTTAACACCGCGAGCAGGGGAAGTTCTGTATTTATATTTGGCTGTGTCACAATGGGCAACGAGATCAGTTTTGGAAAGGGGAGAGTCGGTGGTGCAGTTCCGTGTACTACACGAGCAGAGCTTTGTTGGGAGTAGAGACTCGGTATCCGCTAATGGAGAGGTGGGCACTGGCCCTAGTAATAGCAGCCCAGAAGTTGAGACCTTACTTCCAAGCACACTCGGTAACAGTTTTAACAAACCAGCCGCTTAGGCAGATCTTGCACAAGTCGGAGACTTCACGCAGGTTGGTGAAATGGTCGATAGAGCTCCGTTAGCTACCAACCCCGAACTACAATACGGGCGCAATCCCTAGCAGACCTCGTGGTCGAGTGCACAGAGAGGGACGAAGAAGCGGGCAACGAGAATCCAGCAGGCCCCTCTGCCTCGAGCAACGCATGGACAGTCACAGTGGATGGGTCATGTGGGGATCAAGGAGTAGGAGCAGGGGTTGTGCTTTTCAATCCTAAAGGGGTGGAGGTGTAATACGCCGTAAAGCTCGAATTTGAGGCCACCAACAACCAGGCCGAGTACAAGGTTGTAATAGCAGGATTAAAGCTCGCTTTAGTAGTAAGAGCAGAAGAGGTAAAGCTTCAGACAGACTCTCAGCTAGTGGCAAATCACCTCAATGAAAGCTTCCAAGCAAAAGGCGAGAAGATGGAGGCCTACATTCGGAAAGTAAGACAGCTGGTAAAGAAATTCTGAATGGTCGAAGTGGAACAGATCACGAGGGGGAAGAACTTTTGAGCTGACATGATAGCGCGAATGGCCGCTATATCCGATCCCAAAATGCCGAAGTCTATCCCGTTGCAGATCAGAACCTGCTCGAGCATCGAGCATCGAGCAGGAGGATGAGGTAATGAGCTTAATATCGAGCAGCACCTAGATGGACCAAATTGTCTCTTATCTCAAGGAAGGGACGTTGCCTATCGATAAGAAGCAGGCAAGGAAGCTAAAGTGTTAAGCTATATAGGCGAGGATACACTCTCCCGCTTCTGCGGTGTCTAGACAAAGAGGAAGCTGATTATGTCCTCCGGAAATATACGAAGGGATTTGCGGGAACCACTCCGGTGCGAGGTCTCTGGTTTTCAAAGCTTTAAGGAAGGGGTACTTCTAGCCCCGGATGCACTAGGATGTGCAAGAGAAGACCAAGAGCTCCAAGAATTGTCCAAGCTTTGCCAACTATATGACCCAGTCGCCCGAGAACCTCACAGTGATGAACTCACCTTGGCCGTTTGTTCAATGGGGGATCGAATTAATTGGGCCGCTACCAAAAGGCAGAGCGTCTGCAACACACGCTGTGGTGGCAATTGATTATTTCACCAAATGGGTCGAAGTAGAAGCTTTGAGCAGTATTTCAGAAAGCAGAACCACTGACTTTATTTAGAAAAATATGATTTGCAGGTATGAGATCCCCCACGCACTGGTTACAGACAACGGGAGGCAGTTTGACAATCACAAGTTCAGGGACTTCTGCAGGATTATAGGAATAGAGCTAAAGTTCTGCTCGCCATCACACCCGCAGGCCAACGGGCAAGTGGAAGCTGCAAACAAGACTATAAAGCTCCTCTTAAAGACCAGACTTGGCGAACAGAAGGGAGCTTGGATTGACGAACTACCTGACGTCTTGTGGGCTTATAGGACCACGCACAAAATCGCCACGGGGGAAACCGCATTTTCCTTGGCATTCGGGCATGAAGTAGTGGTCCCTACTGAAATAGGGATGGGGACGCATCGAACGGAACACTTCAACGAAGAGTAAAACGATGACCAAATGTGCGCAAATTTGGACTTGCTGGAAGAAAAAAGGGAAAGGCAAAAATAGCAGAATACACGTAGAGGGTGGCCCGCTATTACAACCGGAACGTACATATCCGTCGATTTCAGGTAGGAGATTGGGTGCTTAGAAGGGTGAATCAGAATACCACCTTAGGCGTGTTGGGCCTAAACTGGGAGGGCCCGTATAGGGTCTCTCAAATAGCTGACCTACCCAGATGGAGGAGAAGTCAAGAGGTCGTAGAACGCGCAGACATTTAATGAAGTATTTCCAGTAAGTCTCCTTGTAACGTGAGCCGTGATGCTTGGTTTTATTTGACTTTTCCTAAAATATAAATGGGTGTAAAACCTTGTACATAAATAAATGTGAAGACAAACACTTTCAATAATAAGTCAATATGAGCAAGTTGGAGCTTATAAGAAACGCAAAGGCCAGAAGTCTTAAAGCCTAACTTAAGGCGAGACGGTGCCAAGCGTGAGCCAAGAGAAGGCTCGAGCAGAATAAGCTCGCAAAAGAACGCAAAGGCTAGAAGTCTCTAAGCCTAACTTAAGGCGAGACGGTGCCAAGTGTTAGCCAAGGGAAGGCTCGAGCAGAATAAGCTCGTAAAAGAACGCAAAGGCCAAAAGTCTTTAAGCCTAACTTAAGGTGAGACGGTGCCAAGCGTGAACCAAGAGAAGGCTCGAGCAGAATAAGCTCGCAAAAGAACGCAAAGGGCAGAAGTCTCTAAGCCTAACTCAAGGCGAGACGGTGCCAAGTGTGAATCAAATGAAAGCTCGAGCAAAATGGGCTCGAAGAAGGAAAGCAAGGGCATAAAGTCTATTAAAGGTTGCTTAGCAAAGGCCTGAAGTTTACCTCACAGAAAATTACAAGACAAAAAATACAAACACAAGGGCAAGATAGCAAATATATGAGTACAAGGAAAAAAAAAAAACTCAGGAGGCCAGAGCTTTCGGGCTAGCAGTGAGGGCTGGGGCCTTAGAGGACGGACCACCTTCGGTGATGGCAGCAGCAGCGGAGGAGGTCTCGGCGGTAGGAGGAGCAGCTTCTCCTGACCCTGTAGGATCCTGAGTTGGAGGGTCCCTTGGCTCTTGGTTTTGGGCATCCTGCTCGAGCATATACGCATCAACACCTGCTTCGAGATTAGATATATCCAAGTTGGGATATTCCTTGCCTAGAACGGACATGAGACATTCATAGCTGAAGGTCACCCCATTGTTGTATTCCACCGCGAGCCGGCCTTCCAGGGAGTCCACCTTGCCTTGGAGGCGGGGAAGCCTCTCCCTCCAGGGTCCTCTCGAAGGAATACCTTTGCACGTCCAAGTCCTTTCGAGAGTTCATCAGCTCATCCCGGACCACAGACAGCTCCTTCTCAAGTTGAAGTGCTTTAGACTTAGACAGGGCTGCCTTCTCCTCGAAGGTAAAGATCTCAGTGCGAAGCTTCGCTGCCTCCTCCTCCTTCTGATCGAGCCTCTGCCTCAAGCTCTGATTTTTAGCCCTAATCTTCCTCTCAGAGTCCAGGGTCTTGGTCTTGAAGGCGGTGGCAGCAGCCGTAATATGAGACGAGAGGCGGTGGAGCATACCAGCCAGCTCACTAGCATTGGAAGCCTCCAACCCCTCCAAGAATTTCTCTTCCATGTGCCTGGAAAAATCCCTGACATAGGGGTTGGCAACGTCAGGCTGCTGCTGATCCTGAGAACGTCCAGCTCGAGAAAAGATAGGGGTGACAGTTCTCGAGCCCCTCCGGGTCGCCCCTTCTGCTGACCCCTCGGTCTCTCGAGCAGGAGGAGCAACCCTGATTGGCGAGGTGGCAGTATCAACTCGAGACCGCTTGGGCGGGGTAGAGGAGCTGTTCGGACAGTCCGCGGTGCTCAGGGGCCTCTTCAGCCGAGAGAGAATACCACTCATTTCCTCCTAAGAAGCGAGGTCGAACTCGACGAGATTGTGAATTGAGAGTAGCTCCCGGCACGAGCTCGCGATGTCAAGGGTAGTATTGACATGCGATTGAAGCTCCTCCCCAATCCGATGAGACGCGCTCCAAGATACTGCAACAATAGCTAGGAAAGAGTGGTGAGAAAAATGCGAGCAGAAAAAATTAAAGTAAAAAATGCAATGAACAGCAGAGGACCTGGGGTGTAAAAATAAGAGGGAATTGGGGGAATCCCCTCAGCGGCAGAGGCTGCTCGCCTACAGTCTCCTACGACAATTAAGAACTTGCTCTTCCAGTTGCCACCAGAGGTGGGGAGGTCAGTGATGGATTTCTTGCCCTTCAGACTGGAGGTGAGATAATACCAGCCTGCATCCTTTGGACTGCTCTTCAATTGGTAAAGATGCTTTATCTCCTCTACCGATGGCTCACCCAAATTACTCCACCTCCACAAAATATAAACTCAGACAGAACTCTCCATCCATTGGGGTTCAACTGCCTAGGGCTAAATGTATTCTGGGTAGGACCCGGACAGAATAGGGTTGAAGAGGCAACCTAACGCCCCACTTGAAACACTCCAAATACAGGATGACGTACCCTCGGGGAGGGCGGCTGGGCATGTCACCTTTGCTAGGTACACGTAGGTCCACGCTGGCGGGAATATGATACGTGTCCCTAAGCCGGTCTAGATCTGGGTGTGAAGTCTCACACCTTATATAGTCAATTGCAAACCACCCAGCCTCTGACCTCTGACGAACCCTCTCCCCTTGTTGTGGCCGGGTCTCCCCCATGACCTCGACCCTTTCGGGGCTTGGGTCTCTTACCATAACCATCCTATTTGACTCGGAGTCACTCGAACAAGATGATTCTTCAGATGACATTCGACGGGGTTGCTGTGTATCTGACATATTTCCTATGGACACAATCTACCAAATGGGAACCAGAAACCCAGAAAATGAAAAACAAAACGAGAACGAGAAGAAAGAGAAAAGTTATACCTGATAAAAGGTCGGACGACAGCAACGGCAGAAAAGGAAGTAAGAAACGTTTACAGGTGGCTTATTTTGGTGTTAGCAGAGATTGGAAACAAGAAGCACAGTGAAGAAATTGAGGGTTTTTAAAGGGGAAAGCACGTCATGTCAATAGACGACACGCTACTCAAGGGACGCGACTGTTCAAGTAACCGCCTCTTCAAAATTCAAACAAACGGCCCAGATCCACCCACGCGTCCTGCATTAAACGTGAAATGACAGAAAAGATGGACAGCTCAGCAGGAGGAGATAAAAAGGCGAGGAGCCTGTTCAAACAAGAAGTTTCCAGTCTTATCTCGTTTCACTCCGAAAGACTAGAAACTGGGGGACTGGTGTTTGGGTAATATCGAGCAGACCCCCTCGAGGTCAACCCAGCCAGAGCAGAAGACTTGACTACTGGTACGAAGATCCCCTCGTTAGGTGTTAAAGCTGGTTAAGGTCGAGTGCTCTAAAGTTGGTCGAGCCTTGACCCTCTTTTCCTGCTCGAGGTCTTCGGACCTCCGAGTAGGATCCAGTCACATTGTAGAAAATACGAAAGGGAGGAAAACTCGAGCAGAGTCGGCTTAAGACAGGATGACCCCTCCTCTCGACAACTTAACACGATGATCGATGCCTGGCCGACACTCCACGCCGTAGGGCTTCGTCACTATTACCGATGGCCTACGCACACCCCCGCAGTGTCATCATTTCATACACGTATGCACGGCACCATCATTAGGCCACGGGAACCCACACCAGCCTGACATCTCACATCCTCAAAGTGTGCCGCGGTAACCCCAGCTGTTAGAGTGGCCTAGGTACTATTAATGCGGAGGGCGGCTGTCCCGACAGAAGAAGGGCGGGAAAATAGGAGGATAAATATTAGCCGAGGGACAAGGTTAAAGGGTCTTCTTTTTTTTTTCTTGGGAATCTTTGGGATTTTCTCTATCATTTTTACACTTAAATCATCCTTATTTTTCTGGTCTCTCAAATCAAGAGGGATATAAAAAGAATCAACCCAATTACTGACTTGAGCATCGGAGGATTTTCGCCAGAAAAACACCCGGCGACCCCTGACATTCGTTCTTCGTGAGTGCAAGCTGAGGGAAGCCATTGTTCCAGTAAACAGAGGAAGAAAGGGATTAACGAGAAATCCTGCTCAAGCATCCAGCGAGCAGAAGTTCACAGCTTTACTTGGGAGGGAGCAGAAAATAACATCAACAAATACTATTCATTTCTACGTTGAAAATATTTCGATCGAATTATTTTAAGGGGATATTCTGTTCATTTAAATGCTGCAAGTATCTCTCAACGACAGAAGTACAATATATGCAAACTTAGCATTATTAACTAAGTCTGTTATAATAATACACCATCCCAGTGCATAATATGAGATAAAACAGCTAAATTTTCCTTGTGCACATACTAAAATTGAAGAAAAACAACCAAATCAATCAGCAGTGGGTGTGGCAGGATCATCCCGAGGGTTGAGGCTACACTAAACGTAGGCTAAACAATGATAATACTTATGTACATAAATTTTGTGATACTAATTTTGATCATATGCAGCTAATCTCTTTGTTCACCAAATTGTCATAAGTAGAAATGTCATTATCCGATATCTAGGTTGGTAGTTCTTCCTCTTTCTTGTATTAAATGACATCTTTAGCACTCATAAAGCTTGGCTGACTTTTTGAAGACAGGAGCCTCGCCCACATTCTATCGGTAATCACAACCTTGTGCTGTTTCTCAATTATCCGCTGCATAGTGCATACCAACAATTCAACAATTAATCAAAAGAAAGATAAGAATGTTTGCTTGTAAATGTAAGGAAGGTTAAAAGACAGAAAAGGTACAAGAAGAGAAGATGTAGCAAGGGACATATCATACTTTGAAATTTAAGTCATAATTTTGCTGAAAACCAACAGATATGTATTATGTAGAGGAGGAACTCACATAGAAGGGTATGTAAGTTTGTCTACCATGGACAAGACCAGATGTATAACCAGTGTACCCAACCATTACTCCATGTACACAACTTTGAGCAAAAGAGTGCAGTACACATTATCGGATGCATTGCTTGGAACAACACGGATCATGTATGTAGGACTTGCTAGAAAATATGCAATGCATAAACACACCAGAAAATAAGATCCCTCGAGTCAAATGTTTTATGAACATAGTTAAAGTATAAAGTAGCAACGTATATGTTTAAGGTTGATGGGCATCTTCTTTTCTTTTGCAAAATGATCCCGCAAAACAGAACGAGACTTATAAAATTATCTGAAAACATTTCACATTCCATAAACTAGAATAAATTAAGAAATAATAAGAAAGATTCGGCATCTTGGGCTTGAAAGCTGAAGTCTTTTGACAGTAGTATAAATTAGCCCTCAGGTGCGAAAACTCAAAAGTTAGGCAAAATCTAAAATCATGTTCTTAAGTACCACCCAACCATATGGTCAGGTGGTACCAACAATGGAGGACATGGTTCTGAGTCTTATAATGGAAGTAGATATGTGTCCATTCTGGATAAAGAAGTTTGGAGGTTGTATTATAATAAAAATGATTCAATTAGTTATAGTAGATCTCTAATTGTAAATATCAATTAAAAAAAAAAAAAAGATATCATGCTCTTAAGTATGCAAAAAGATGAAAAAGAATTAGAATAGAGAACTCATTCTAGTTGATATTGACCAACAAGGAACAGCGAAATAAAGAGAAACTAGAAAATTAGAGAAATTACCTTGATCTTCTGTGATATCTACGGCCTAACAACTCGGGGGAGCTTGTTTCCTGAAGCATCTTATTGGGTTGCTGATTGAATGCTCTCAGCACGCAAGTCCCGTCCGGCACCTTCAGCTATCACAATAACCATGTGCCCATTTTCTTTCAGTCATGCCTCAATATATTCAAAAAGTCCACCAGGTTTTGCGAGGTAAAAGGGCGACTCCGGAATTAAACAACAGTCCACATCTCGGCTAGCGAGAGTAGTATACATTGCAATAAACCCTGCACAACTTATCAAGTTTAGTTTTCAGGAATGAGAAATTATCAAACTTTTCTCTCAATTAAGGAAAGAACTGCATAAATTTGATTCAAAAGGAACAGGTAACAGGGGGAAACTCTATCGACAAGACAACCAGGCATTTAAATAGTCAACAAAAACTTGAAACTAAACATTATACGGATATGAAGTTCAATGGGAAAACCTTCTTAAAGTTATTACACCTTGAAAACCTCTAAAATTATGGAAGATTTTAAAATAGCAGAAATTAGTTTTATCACTAGATTCACTGCAGATGCTAACACTCGAGCCAAAATATTGAGGAATTTGCTTATTTGCACTAAACGAAAAAATAAAAATGAACACAAAAGCAGGAGCGCAATAATAGTCCCGGTAAGATATTAATAAGAACGCTGATTAAAAAGGAAACGAAATATAACAGAACAATCATGACAGTTATATAGACTATATAAGTTGTCTACCCATATAATGTTGATGTGAGAACCACTTGGACATGTCATCCAAACTTTTTATGCACTGCTGAAAGCCGAAAGGCTGGGGAGAATGCAGTGAGAATAAAATGTTATACATAGCTAATTTAGAAAATGGATGTGTAGGAGCATTTAATTTCTTAAAGAGATACAGTTAAATGCTCTCTATTAGGTATGGGGAGACCTTAATGCAACTGAATGCACACGCGCACATGCTATTAAGGTGACTTCAATAAGAAACAGAAGCTTATCACTGTAACGGCCCATCAGCTTCCCAAGTCCAATACAATTCTCACTACTTTCAGCTTCAAATAGCACGTTGGCCTCTTCAACGGCAGTGCCGAAGCCAAAGGACCTGTCAATAGCCTGTCGGGCAATATACAAGGTTGATAATGTAAACAGATTTGAGGTATGAGGTGTCATATGCAGACAACAGTTTACCAGTTGACAGCCTAAAAGAGGTACTGGAATGTCATTATCAATGGTTTTGGGGATCCTAGCAACCACATTTTCCAACTATTGTAATCTGCAATTTGCTTAGAATCCATATGGAGAATGCTGTACATTGTTTGAGAGTCAGTGCATGTCTAATGACACGAAGATGAATATTTGAAGGGATTTTGGATGCCGAAAGCTTACAGAGTCATCAGACCAAGAGAGCTATATGTCCTTTTTCCCTTATTGTTGATAATTCTAAATCTGTTAGTCATCAGGTAGTTGACATACTTCTGGCGTTTGCATTGATTGATCTATTTTTTTTCTCCAATATTTGGCTAAAGTTTAAGATGATATTCTAACTTCTAATTTATCTCATTTCGTAGTATCTTGTTGGCCTGCTTATCTCTGCGCTACAATTAGCGGATTTTAGCTTAGTCTTGCTTACCTTGCTGCAGGTGTATTCTATTTCACTTCTCAACTTTTTTCCTAGTCCTCCTTATCCTTCCACTTGGTCTGCTGTTTCCATTCCAAGCTGGAATAAGTGCTGTATTCAGTCATAGACCTAGACGCTCAGCAGGCCTTGCCCGTGTACATGCTTTGTGGAACATAACATCCTTAGTCAACATTGTAAGTTTTATATCTGTCTATCTTTTGAAATTAGTTAATGCTTGAAAGAAGTGAATATATGCTAATTTAGGTGGTAAGAAACAAGCATCTGTCGTATTCTGATAATACAAATAATGTTGGATATTTAGGAAACCAAATGCTAAAGATGAGAAAAACCTAATTTAGAGGCTGCAAAAATATCTTTTATTAAGCAACAAATTAATTTATTTATACAGCATAATAAAAACTGAACTGCAGAAAAATTTGCTACATGTTGAGCATAACAACTAAGTGCCAAAAAACATAGCATGAAGAAGTGGTCATAATTCTAAAGAATAACAACAAATAAAAATGATTTAGCTTCATGATTCATGGCAATCAACACTCTTCCTTGACTCTGGAGCTACATACACCAAACTTCTGCCTCAAGAATTCATATCTAATCTTTGGAAGTGCCTTTGTTAGGATGTCAACACTTTGATTTTCTATTTTGTAGTAGATAGCTGCACTTCTCTTTCCCTTTGTACCTCTTTTAGAATATAAAACTGTATCTTGAAATATTTGTGTGCCTTTTTGTTGTTCCATATGCAAATCTGTCATGAGTTTCTTGATCTAAAGGGCTTGATTCACAGCAGTAGCAGCAGCTACATATTCTGCTTCTATTATAAATTGAGCTATGACTTCTTGCTTCTTCGAATACCATGAAAAAATTGCAGAACCAAAGCTAAAACAGTAACTTGAGGTGCTCCTCACATCATCAACACATCTAGCCCAATCACTATCAGAATATCTATGAAGACTGAAGCTTTTAATAGACTGAACCTTATTCCATAATCAATTGTGCCCTTAACATATCTAAGAATTTGTTTTGCTGCTTGAAAATGAATTTCACTAGCACAGTGCATATACCTTGATAGCAAACTCACTGCATGCATGATATCTGGCCTAGTTGTAGTTAAATATATTACATATCCTATTATACTCCCGAACAGCCTTTCATCCATCTTTTCAGCTTTATCTTCTCTGCAAAACTTCTCTTTTTGATTCATTGGAGTTGCAGTTGGCTTACACTCTTCCATATTGAACTTCTTAAGGACTTCCTTTGCATATTTATGATGGCATAGAAATATTTTATTTTGCTTTTGATGTACCTGCATACCAAGGAAGAATGTCATCATTTTAAGATCTGTTATTTCACTTCATTTCTTCTTTATACTTTTTAATCAACTCCTTGCTGCTTCCTGTAACGAGTAGATCATCAACATACAAAGATACAACAAGTATTTCTTCATCAACCTTTTTGATATATAAAGTAGATTCACTCAGACTTTTTTCAAAGCCTAAGTTTACTAAGTGTGTGTCAATTCTGCTATACCAGGACCTTGGTGCTTGTTTTAAACAATATAAGACCTTTTTTAATCGATATAACTTTTCCTCTTGTCCTTGGAAAATGAACCCTTTATGTTACTCTACAACAGTCTCTTCCTTCAAGTATCAGTTCAAAAATATTGATTTGACATCCATTTGGTGTACAGTAAGAGCCAGTAACATCCTTATGTTATCTAACTTGGCAACTCGGAAAAGGTTTCAGAAAAATCTACCCCGAACATCTAGGCATATCTTTGACAACAAGTCTTGCCTTGTACTTATTTACAGAACCATCAGGATTGAGCTTAGTCCTGTAAACCTTCTCGACTCCTATAGCTTTCTTGTGTTTAGGTCTATCTACTAACTTCCATGTCTGGTTCTTTTAAATCATCATTAACTCTTCCTTCATTGCAGCTATCCACTTCTGATCAATTGCAGCTTCTCCATACCCTACAGGCTCCATTATAGTAATATTACACCTTTGATAAATGTCAGAGAGTGAGCTGGTTCTTCTAATATGTTCATCATCTGTATCATTATTCTCCTCCTGAGCCTTAAGTTTCTTGTCATTCTCCCAACTCTAGTCATCTAACTCAATTAATTGAACATTCTAACTTTATGGTAAACAGATCCTGTAGGCTTTTGAAGTTGAGCTATAGCCTACAAAAATCTCAGATTCTGTTTTTTTGTCCAATCTGTCTCCCTTAACTTGAGCGATGTAAGAGAAACATAGGCAACCAAATGTCTTCAAATGAAGTAGCTTTGGTTTGTAGCCATACCATGCTTCAAATGAAGTCTTTTTCTACAAAGCTTTTGTTGGCAATCTGTTTAGCAGAAAAACTGCCCTGTTTACAGTCTCGATCTAAAATTTCTTTGGTAGCCCTTTGTCATGAAGCAAGCACCTTGTCATTTATATAATTGTTTGTTTTTTCCTCTCCACAATACCATTCTACAGAAGAGTGTAAAGTGCTGTCAACTGATGTTCAACGCCTGCATCTTTACAAAACTTATTAAATTTCTCAAAAGTATATTGCATCTGCATTTTGCATCTGCTTTGAGTTTTAACCCTAGCTTTAAACTTCATGAAGATGTCAGTAACCTCAGATTTAAGCTTCATAAAATAAATCTAGCACATCCTTGAGTAATTATCAATAGAGTAATTATCAATAAAATCAATATAATACTTATTACTATTTAAAGACGGTGTTTTCATTGGTCCTCCCACATCTATGTGTATTAATTGCAGCTTTAGTGTAGCCTTCCATAGCTTGTTTTGTTGAGAAGGAATCCTTGTTTGCTTCCCATACTGACAGGCAACACATTTATGAGGCTCTTTCTCTAATTCAGGCAAGCCTTTGACCAGATCATTCTTCTTTATGTAAAGTAGAGCAACATGATGGAAATCTCGTAATCTTTTATGCCAAAGCACTGTATTTTTATCTTCTTTGTGTACAGCAGCCTGATCTTCTTTCATCAAATCCAAGGCAAAGCTTTTGCCTTTCATTTGAACTTTGAACACTTCTATGCCTTTTGTATCTTTAATCGCATAATTTTTATCTTCAAACAACACCTTATAGCCTTTTTCCAATAACTGAGTAATACTCAAAAGGTTTTGATTAATTTCAAGAACATATAAAACGTCAGTAATTAATTTTAGACCTGTATGGCCTTCAATCGCTATTGCTCCTTTGGTTTTTACTGCAATGTATGCTCCATTTCCAATTCTGACTTTAGAAATAGAGGTCTTGTCAAGCTTTCTGAAGAGCTCTTGATTATAATTCATGTGGTTTATATAACCACTATCTATAAGCCAACTTTTTGTGGAGTTGTTAGTGGCAAAGCATGATACCACAAATAACTACATCTCTTGAGGTTGATCCTCATTAGTTTTGGCTTTTCCTTGTTATTGTTGAGTCTTGCATATTCTTTCCATGTGCCCTACCTGACCACACTTGTGACATCTTGCATCTGTCCTCCACCAATATTTATTCTGTGGATGATTCATTTTTTTACAGTAGGGGCAAGGTGGAAAGGCTTGAGTGTTACTGCTTTGGTTGTTTTTGTTGATGTTTGCAGAATCTCCAGGCTTTTTATTTTTGTCCTTTTTTTCTTTGGCCACCTTTCTTGTTCTGTGATTTGGCTTGAAAGCACCATCTACAGATCCTTCTTGTCTCATAAGCTTCCTTTGTTCTTGTGCCTGTAATGCATTCAATAATTCTACCAAGGTAATGCTTGACAACTTCTTTTAGTTTTCCAAAGATTTATTGTAGCCTCATATTTTTCAGGAATTGTGAATAAGATTTTTTTTTAACAAATCTAGAATCAGAAAAATCAGTACTAAGAATTTTTACCTTGTTAACAATGTCAACAAGTCTGTCAGAATATTCCTAGATTGTTCATGATTCTTTCGTCTTTTACATCTCAAATTCTCGGATCAAATTCAGCACTTGCATCCCTTTGACCATTTCATTTCCTTTATATTCTTACTTCAAAAAATCCCAAATTTCCTTAGTTGTTTTCAACATCATTATTCTGGCAAAAATGGTGGATGAGATTGCTGTAAACAAGGTTGCTTTTGCTTCTAATTTTCTTTGCTTCATCTCATTTTGATTTCCGAGTTGTGCAAGAGTTGGATTGTCTGGCAGGGGTGGAACTTCATATACTTGTTCAACAGCTTCCCACAGATCATTAGCATCAAGATAGGCTTCCATTCTAACAGCTCACGCCTGGTGATTTGTTCCTTTAAACTATGGAGGTGCAATTGTAGTGAATGTATTTTCTGAATTCATTCTGAAAAGATTTTTGTGTTTTTGGAGGGATAGGTGATAATTGTTTAGGAATTGTGTACAAGCTTCTCATAGGTCCCTCACGATTAATCTCAAGATTAATACTCTGATACTATTCTGTTAGATATTTAGGAAACCCAAGATTAAAGATGAGAAAAAGCTAATTTAGAGGCTACAAAGATATCTTTTATTGAGCAACAAAATAATCTATTTATACAGCATAATGAAAACTAATTTGCAGAAAAATCTGTTACATGTTGAGCATAACAACTAAGTGTCAAAAACATAGCATGAAGAATAATCCTAAAGAATAGCAACAAATAAACTTGATTTAGCTTCACGAGTCATACCAATCCACAAATAATTTGTGCAGTTATGATAGTGCAAGCAAATTCACCTCTGATAATTCACGAATGAAAATTGTAATTTTTATAATTGACAATTATCTGACTTATCATCAGTGAATTCCTGCAACTTAGTTTTTTATGACCTTTCAGTCATACTTTTTAATCCTTTCTCTACAATTTGATTGAAATTGAAAAACGTAATGCCGTCTATTCACGTATTCTCAATCCAATTTATTTCTGGTTAACAGGCAGCTGCCTTCATATGTGGATAACTTCATTTCAGAGACCATTTAAGTAAAAAGAATTTGAAATTTCAGTCCTCGAATTTTAGCAAGTATATCTTATTCGCTTCTGTAGCTTTTTTTTTTCTTTTTTTTTTTGTACGATAACTTTGTCCTTGCTAGTTGTGCTAGCGAGTGTGGTACGGTTGTTGGCTGAAATATGTAAATATCGTGGGTCTGATGGTGGGTGCGGGGATGAAAGTGAATGGTGAATGCATCCTTCTGGATTATTGTTGTGTAAAATTATTAAAGCAAGGCTGATTGATTCCCATGTGGCTAATCAAGGAATTCGCGATTACTCACTTACAGCAACGATCCTGACGTGTTCTGGCAGTCATGAAAAGCATTCACTGAGTAGGGTAACAGCCACAGTTAAAAAGGGCAATTGAGTTGGTTCTTGCAGCTTAGCAGCTGTGCTAACATGTTTTAATTTCCTCCGGTCAAGTGGCAGTCATATTTTTTAATGTAAAAAATAGTGGGCATCGTGTAGTATCCATCGATTGTTGGTTTATGTCCACTATCGTTTATTAAAAAATGTCCACTATCATTTCTAAACCTTCTCGTTCTCGCCTTTGTCCTTTCCATGTACTGTGGCTTTTTTCCCCTCATTTGATTGTTTGTTTGTTGTTGGCCTTTTTTAATAGAGTTGTAAGTTACTAGAGTTGTGATTTAGCTAAACCCATCATTAACAAATTACGCCCGCACTTGGACACACAACTCTTGGTTTGATCACATTCAGACACATTAAAGATTGGAAAATAGAAAGAATAAAGAGGCTAATTGCATTTCCCCCATCTTTTTGGAGCTAGATCCTTAACACTAGCATGTGCAGATGAAAAAGCTGGTGGTGGCTTCTGAGATGAAACTTCACATGCTTGCTGCGAAATGCCAGGTGCAATTCTGGATCGCAACAGTCAAACTGCTTCCCTCTGGACAAAACAAAAATGGAATGAGTCAGTATAACATGTAACATTCTATCTGTCTATCTCTCTATGATCCATTCTAGATGATAATAAATAAAACCATGTGACTGAAGTGCTGCATTGTGCCCCCACCGTATATTCGATTATTGGTAATAACTTTTTCATAACTTATGTTTCCGCACCATGTATATTACAAAAACTTATTACATGTAACGGAAATATTGTTACCATCAATGAAATTGACTTTGAATAACGAAAAACTCGTGTTGGATACACGATGCACCTAGCAACACCCTAAATAAAACGAAAGATCTGCAGTCAAATTTCAGATGCGAAGGTATTCACTTCAACTCAATCAAATTGTATTAATTTACAAAACATATACTTACTACCTTAACAAACTGCCACTTCAGCATCTTGTTGCTGCGGCATTGCATCATTGATGGACCTAGTGGTAAGATGAAAAATGAAAATTAGTTTTATTATCAGTTTAATGCAGAGGATTAATTATCGAATTGCAGAATAAAAAGGTGTGGTCATTAAATTGAAGATAGTGGTGGAATGAGGTAATACCGGATTCTTTTTTCTTTGATCAAATTGAGCTTATTCTTTTCTTCCAGCCACTTGGTATTCTTGAACTTGATACACCAATGGCCTATTTTGATTCAGTTCTTTCCTTTTGAAATGTATCTTCTTCAAAGCCAAGGAAGCATTGATTTCATCACCCCATTCCAGTCATCAATTAACTGGACATTTAAGCGAAAGAAAGAATAAGTACACACTTTACCACCATTGCCATGCCCTCTTACGGGAAAATTACACACCTGACAGCAGGACCAAAATGAAAATTTTACTGTAAATCTGTGAGCTTAACATAATCATTAAATTCACAATGACCATACAAAAACTAAATAATATTCTTTTCCTCTGTAAATAATCGTAGACTTGCGATCTTTTAACATGCAAATAAGATGAGCAATAACAATTAATTGCCCTTTTTTTATATCACTTAATAGGACTGCCTCATCTCCTACTAAAAAAGAATTACCCATCTGATGGTTTCCTGCATGCCTCTTGCTGAGGAGAGCCACTTTAAAAGACCAAGAAAGTAACCACGGGACTGCTGTTACAACATCAAATTATTACAAAAAGAGTTGGCGGATCAGAAATGCAAGATTTGCAGCACGGAAGAAATTCATTCATACAATATGATATCTGTCTGCTGGAAAATGCTCTTGAATTATCATGAAAATGCAAAAAATTTATGCCATTTCAACAAGAAAACAAATTCATCATCTGAAAACAAACACAAGGACAGGTACAATACATGCAAAATGACAAACATTCAAATTTGAATAAGCTTGCAAATTTCTTTGGATAACATACATGAACGTTAAATCATTTGTAAAGTGAGCTCACGTACAAAATGTCATACTCTGGTTTAATATAGCAAATTGCTTTCCCCTGAAAAGACATAAACATATATCAAAATCTGCCATTATAAAACTGACTGATAAGTTAGTGAATCTCTTTTGACTACCTTTCGACCACAACCACAGGAGCAGAAAAATAAATGAGTTGAAAATGCTTTTGACGGCAAGGTCAGAGAGAAGACTTCATTTATCCAGAATGCTTGAACCAGAATTTCGTACACCAATTCCGAATAGAAACTGGGATGGAACTGAGCTCATTCTCACTCCTCTGTATCATATATGAATTTGCTGTCTATCCAAACGCAAGGGATGTGAGCAATCTTGGACCACTCTTTTCCTTTATCCTTTTTGCACTGTCGTTTTAGCAGAGGACAATCATTGATGTATACTTGCCAAAGTGAGGATGGCAGACCCAACTCAGGAAATGACTTGAGATTTGGGCAATTACTGATCCACATATACCCAAGAGAGGTGAGGTTTTGAAAACCCGTTGAGGACAGGTATTTTAATTTCTGGAATCCACGAATTGTCAATTCAGCTAAAGAGGTGGGCAGCAAGATTCTCATCTCCTCGTCTGGAAAACACTCTGCATCATGACATCCATCAATGTACAGATGTCTAAGAGATGTAAGCCGGTGCAACCCCCACCTTATGAGTGCCTTGTACATTTTAACATCTTCAATTGTGAGTGATGTTAGGTTGGTGGGAAAACCTTCTTCAGGAAATGATTTAATGGCTGGCAATTCCCTAATGTATAAAGATTGAAGGGAGTTGAGTTTGTGCATGCCGTGGGGTAAGGCTTCAAGTTTCAAACAACCATCAATTGTAAGACTTGAAATGCTGTTGGGAAGCCCTCTCTCTGGAAAGGAAACAAGTCTGGGACAATTCCATACATAAATCTGCTGTAAATAGTTGAGATTGTGGAGGCCATCTGGTACTGACTCTAGCTTTGGACAAATACTTATGAAGAGGTATTCAAGCGCCTCAAGAAAATGGGTTCCTGATAATAAAGTGCTGAGCTCAGGGCAATTGTAAATTGAAAGGTATTTCAGCATCACTGATGAAGAAGATGAGGATGAAGAAGAAGAAGAAGCATCCTGTTCACCATCAACCAAACGCTGTAAGTTCTGACAATTCCATATCTGAAGCCGTTTAAGAGATGAAGGTAGCTTGCGTCTTGCAATGAATGTCAGAGAATCACAATCGCTAAGATACAACCTTTCCAGTCGTGCACCTATTAGATCCTCAGGTAAGGATTTAAAGGCTCTGCCTTTTTCAATCTTTAGGGAGCACAAACTACTGGGTTGGAATTTTACCATTGGTAATGAAACAAGACTAATGCAAGTTTCTCCAATTGCAATTTCTTCAGGGTAGGTCAGCATATGTAGCCCTTGTACTGGCTTCTGAAATGGATTAACCCCATAGTGCCACCACCACTTGATTTGTTGAAGATCTCTAATTGACAGAGTTTCAACTTGCTGGTATCCTTGACTCAAAAAATTTCCAAACTCCAAAATATTTGAAATAGTCACAGAGTTTGGTAGTGACTTAGAGTCAGCTGGACAGTTGTTATATATCATCCCTTTGCATCCGCATATATCTAATGAACTATTTGAAATAGCCATACAATCAATCAACCTAGAGTCAACTGGAGTGCTGCACACCAGTCCCTTGCATCCATCAATTTCTAATTTACGGAGCATTGGAAAGCTTGAGACTGAAACTACCAACTCTGCACATTTTCTGACAACAAATATTTCCAAAGTAGGAAGAAGCTCGGGCAATTTTCCCAGGAGTTTTGGACAATCCACAATGGAAACTTCAATGAGGCTTGGAAATATTTCAACATTCTTATTCCCATTGACATTGGTGGCCCAATACTCCCACTCTGGCAAATCCTCAAAACAAAGAGTCTCCAATGATTGAAAAGGCTGTAAGCCACCCTCTCCATAAAATTCGGAGCCTATGGTCTTTAGTTTCTTCATTCCTTTAATGGTGAGGACTTTGAGTGACATTAGAAGCCCGAGTGAGGGCAATAATGTGCAATTTTCACAGTTTTCTAATTTAACAACCTCCATCCTGGTAAATGATGGATCTGCTATCCATAATGAAAATCTCGCACCACCGAAATGCCCAATGGTGAGCTCTTTTATATTTTTATGAGGTTGCAGCATGTCTAGCACATTTTCTTCTGCTGCCATATCTTGTGAGTTGTCAAATTCAGACCTCCACTGCAACGATAATGCTTCTAGTTTATGCTTCTCCCATAATCTGCCATCTCTTGCATCTCGACAATCATTCACGTTCTCTAATCCAGAGATGCAAAGTTCTCCACCCAGAAATGTTAAAGTCTTTAAATCTTTCAAACCAGATACTATAGCACCCTTGCCGACAATGAAATTTGACAGCATCCGGAGACTTTTCAACTTCTTCATTCCCAATGGCATCTCTTTTAGTAAATTTGCTCCTTTTATGTCAAGATGATGTAAATTGACAAAATTGCTAATTTTGGATGGCAAGTTCATGAGACGAGAACAATTTCTTAATATCAAAATTAGCAAGCTCAACAAAGAGTTTGTTGATTCAGGTAAACTTCTTATCTTAGTGCCGGCAAGGTTGAGGTACTTTATGTGCTTCCATTCTTCTACTGAGATGGATAAAGAGGTGATATAATATCCTTCTAATGATAGCACCCTCATCTTTTTGAACCTTGGCAACAAATCAAATATAACCATACTGGTTAGGTAGGAAACACCACTACCACCTCTTTTGGACACTGGCAAGAATGTTCGCAGATTTTCAACATCATAGAAGATCTCAAATTTATTTTTACCATCAAACCTACCACGAGTGTAAGAAAAATGACGAACCCTTTCCAATCTTCTTGATTGCGTAATGATCTCTCCTAACCTAACATTGGTTTCTCCGGAAACTAATTGAGCGAGATCATGGACAAGGTCGTGCACTAGAAATTTGGAACTATCACAACACAACTCTTGAAAAATTGACCTTGAAACTAGCTCATCAAAGCATTCGCTTCCCAGGTCTTCTAGTTGCTTATCATTTCTTGATTGTTGAACAATGCCATCAGCCATCCAAAAAAGAACAAGCTCATTCTTCTCAAATTCATAATCTTTGGGAAAAATAGCGCAGTAAGCAAAACATCTCTTCAAGTGGGAAGGAAGATACTGATAACTCAATCTTAACACTGGAAGAATGCCATTTTGTTGAGGTAGATCCAGGATATTGTTGTCCAATATTTCATTCCATGCCTCATGTCTCTTAGAACGTAAAAGTCCCCCAAGAACCTTTGCTGCTAAGGGCAAACCTCCGCACTTTACAACAACTTTCTCACGGAACAAATCTGAAATTTGATGTGCACTAATCATATCCCGACAAACAAAAGCGTGCATCATGAACAAAGACCAGCAATCTTCATCTGACAGGCGCTGTAGGTTATATTGCTGAACTGGTTCCATAGTTGCAGCGACATGTGAATGGCGAGTGGTGATAATTATCTTACTGTTTCGAGCGGCAGCCAAGAAGGGAGCTTTCAGGTCTTCCCACAAGCCGTAGTCCTCATTCCAAACATCATCTAAGACCAGCAATATTTTTTGACCATCCACTGCTCTTGTCAATTGAACCTGCACTTCATTTAAAGTGTTTAGAAGACAAGGGTTGCCGGTGATCGACTCGAGAAGTGCCTTTGAGATGCTGAAAATATCAAAGTCGTCGGAGACCCAAACCCATGCTTTTATATCGAACTTGGAATCATCAATGGCCTTGTCATTGTAGATCCCCCGAGCAACCGTTGTTTTTCCGACCCCAGCCATGCCAACGATTGGTATTACAACAATGTTGGCGTGATCAATTGGGGTATCAGTCAATATCATTTCGAGTATATTGGCCTTATCTTTCTCTCTCCCATAGACAACACTTTCTGTTGGCACACTTGAACTGGGTGGCCTTCGCTGTGAAGCAGTCGATGCTGCCCCTCCAGCTCCAGGAATCCGTTGCGCTTGCAGCCCAAGTTGGATTTTTTCCTTGCAGAGTTGCTCCAATCGGCTAGTAATATCTTTAATCTTGGACCCCATGCTAAAATTGGAAATAATAGCACTTGGATTCAAACCAGAGAAGCCAGCAGGGATGAAACTAAGAACTTCGCTAGTGCTATCCTGCAATTGATGATATTCTTCTTCCATTAACTTGCGCTCCAAAGCTTGAGTAGCAAACTCATCAAGAACGTCCTCAGCGTCATAAGCTAAGTCTTGGAGATCTTCCAGCCACATTTTCACAGCCTCATCCGTCAGTTGCTTCTCCTCTGCATCGCCGAGAACTGCCCGAATCATCTTGAATTTCTTCTCCCACATTTTAATCTCGGAATCAACTCCACCTTGAAGTTGACGGGCGAATTTGAGCAAATCACGTGAAGCCAATCTATCAAACAATACTTCAAAGAAGGCGTTAAGTAAGATCTCTCCCACGACCATGGTTTAGTTTGTTGACCAGACCGAAAGACAAGGCAAGCGAAAAGACACTGGGATTACTGAATGGATGTTGAATAATGGAAACAGGACTTGAAAGGTCAAGAGGCTCTGTAGCCCGCAGTGACTGATTAAATTGAACACCTTATCGACTCGTTGACCTAATATCCAAATTTTGAGTGTACGAAATTTACTGCCCTTTCCTGACACGACATTTAATGCAGGTGTATTAATTTATACTATGTTGTGTTATAGGGTCTTACTTAATAACTTATACCTCTTATACTCAAATAATAAATTTTATTATTATTATTTTATATTATTTTTTAAAAATTATAAATTATTTATAAAATAACTTAATAATTATCTGTATTTTATTGTATTAATATTATATTAATTTTTAATCATACAACATTTTTTTCTGCCATCAATTCTATTATTTTTTTTAAATTCTTAAAATTATATCTTATAAAAATATATATTTACTATTATGATAATTTAGAAAACTACTTGATATAAAAATTATTTAATTATCCTAATTTTTTAGAGTATAACATGTAAATATATCAATCTTCTTTTACAAAGAAATATTCCTATAATTTTAGAAAAAAAATAATGTCTATTTTTTTCATATTTATCAAATATGTATCATTTAAAATAAAGTTCCAAAAAAATAAAATAAAATATTCTATAATAAATATTTCAATTTACTTATAAGACACATATTTACATATAAAGAAAAGAAGAACCTCTTCTTTATAAATATATTTATAATAAACAAAGGATCCTTAATTTTTTGTTTGATCTATTGAGAACTTCAAAATTCATCTCAGTCTACTAAAATCTTAACTTGAGTAATGAGTACAAGATGGTAGCATTTATATACCTGCGTATATAATAGTAAAAAATTAGTCAAGGTAATTAAACTGTAATAATATTAAATAAATAAAAGAGGTTTGAGTATGGTGATAGCAGGCTTGGTTAAAGCTTTGTTAATAGGCAGATGCTTGGATTTGAAGAGATGCTAGTGCCTTAATAAAGTAAATAGCTAAATGACTAAAGCAAATGCCAAGGTTAGTCACATTTGAATGACTCAGCAAGTAAGAGCTCTGCGTGGTGGTTTTATAAAGCAAATGGGTACTGACGCCTTCGGCTGTTAGGCAGCTACCAAGGGCTTGGCTTGAATAAGCCCAGCAAGTCAAGCTTAACATTACGCTAAAAAAGGAGGTGCAAAGGCAAAGACGGGCACGATGAGTGGAGCAAATGAAGCAAAGGAGAGCACGTCATACTGAGACAATATGTCTGAAATTTGGTTCCACTTCTCCACTTCTCTAAAGTTAAACACCATGAAATAAACATCAAGGAAGTACAACTTATACTCATCTTTTTTCAATACATCGGTGGAGAAGCAACAATCAAACACTGCAATTCATTAAAAAAAAAAAAAAAAATCCTGCCACAGATATAAAAATATACAACAATAAAAACTACATAATTTTCCAAAATCAGACATTAGATTCATTTGGAAATAACATAATTTTTCCCCAACAAAAAAGTACTGTTTGTTGATGCTGTTTTCCGCGTCCCTTCAAATAGTACCAAAAACCTTCTGCTCGCGGATAGCTCGAGCTCGAGCAGGACTGTCTTCCAATTCTAGTTCCTCTGTCTTCCTCAGAACGGGAGTCTCCCGGACCTGTACTCACAGAAAACAAGGTCAGGAGTCGCCGGATGTTGTTCCGGCGAAAACCCTCCGACGCTCAAGTCAGTAATCGGGTTGTTCTTTGTGTATCTCTCTTAGTTAGAGAGACTGGAAGAATGGAAAGGGTATTTTTTGCCTTCCTTTTTGAATAATAGAATTTTCGGAGAATCAGTATGAAGGGAAGCAAGGATAGGAAGAACTTGTGTGAATTTTCGGAACCTCTGCAATTTACCAGTCCGTTTCCTTTTATCCTCCATTTTTCCCGCCCTTTCTTCCCTGGATCATCCGTTCCCGCGTCAGTGGTGTCTGGGTCCCTCCGGCAGTAGGATTAGCGTAATATTCCACAGGGATGCGCGGTTGTCTTGTTAACATGGCTCATATGGCGGATCATCATGTCGGGCGTGCGCAAGGAATGATGACATCGTGGGGGCATGTGCTTGACCATCGAGCAGCGATACCGCCACAATACCATGTGGGCCCTGATCAGATATCGAAAGGTGTGCGGGATTCTGAGGAAACGGGTCGGACTGTCCTGAGCCGGGTCTCGCGTTCCATTTGTTTTATGATTGGCGTGGCCCAGTTATGCTCGAGGACTTGACTGCAGCGAGCAGAAAGGAGTGCTCAGGTCTCGATCAGCCTTCGAGCTCCTCGTCCTTATCCAGCCTTGACCGGGCCTAATGACCTGGAGTAGGCAAGAAAGCTCAGAGCTCGGACGGCTTTGAATTCCTCGACCTTGACCAGCTTTGACGTCTAGTGAGATCGTCTTCGTGCCAGTGGTCGGGACTTCTGCTCGAGCTGGATTGACCTCGGGGTATTTTATTCGAGCTAGAAGGGCCTCGAGGAGATCTGCCCGATATTACCCAAACACCAGTCCCCCAGTTTCTAGTCTTTTGAGTGAAACGAGATAAGATTGGAAACTTATTAGTGATAGGCCGACTTCCCGGCCTTTTTCACTTCCCCACGTTCTCCAACTGTCTTCTGCTTCCAACATTTCGCATTTAATGCGGGACACGTGGACGGATCCTGACCGTGCGTTCAAATTTTGAAGGGACGTTACTCGAAAGGTCGCGCCCTTTGATCTACGTGCCGTCTGCTGAAGAGACGCACCTTTCCCCTTTTCTCTTTTAAAAACCCTTGACTTCCTCACTGTACTTCCTATTGCTCATTTTTACTCAAACCCGAAATTTTCTTGCGAGTGTTTCTTCGTCTTCCTCTTCCGTGTCAAGGCGATTTTCGGCCGTGTAAACCTTTCTCTGTGTTCGGGTACAAACCCTTCTTCTTTCTTTTCTCACTAGTCCCATTCTTATTTCTTCTGGGTCTCTGATTCCATTTGGGTAGATTATATTCTAGGAAAAATTTACGGTACCAATGAGCCGTAGAATGTCCCGAGGAATCTTTCTCTTCAGTGAGTAGAGCCCTTAGTATAATTCGATGAGGGATTATAGTTCGAAGGGGCATTGCCAGCGGAGGCCAGTGCATCGGGGAGAGGGCCGACCAAGGTCAGGGTAGGGATACCCGTTGACCAGATGAGATGTGAAACCACCCAGTTAGATTTGGATAGGCTTAGGCATACCTACCATATACCCGATAGTGTAGATTTACGGTTACTGGGCATGGGTGATATCCCTAGCCGTTCCCCTTAAGGGTATACGACCTTCCATCTGGAATGCTTCAAATGGGGGGTCAGGCTACCTCTCCAGCCTTATTTTACCTGGGTTTTATCCAGATTTCGTCTGGCCTCGGGGCAGTTGAACCCGAATGGGTGAAGGGTCCTTTCCGGACACTTTGTGTTGTGGAAATAGTGCAATTTGGGTGAACCCTCGGTAGGGGAAATAAAGCACTTGTATTAGTTGAAGTGCAGCCCGAAGGATGCTGGTTGGTACTACCTTACCTCCAGCCTGAAGGGTAAAAAGCCCATCACTGATCTCCCAAGTTCTGGTGGCAACTGGAAGAGCAAATTCTTCTTCGTTGGGGGGGAATGGGGGCACGCTGCACCTCTCACCGATGGGATTCCTCCGATTCCATGGCATTTTTGCACTCCAGGTTGTTTATCTATCCAGTGAATTCTCATTTTAGTTCTTCTGCTCGTATCTGTTCTCATTATTTTGCCTTGGCTGTTTTTGCAGTTTATTGGGGTGCTTCTTACAGAATTGGAGAAGAGTTTCGAGCACACATAAAGACTGCACTTGACAACGCGAGCTCGTGCAGGGAGCTGCTTACACCCCAAAATTTTTTGGAGTTTGGTCTGGTGCAAGGAGAAGATATGAGGGGGGTGCGCGAGATGATGCATAGGCGTGTAGGGACTGCCGGAGGCGCGAGCACGTCGAAGAGACCACGAGCTGAAACAGATGCTCCGCCTCCACCTGCTTGAGCTCCCTCTTCTGCTCGGCAGGTAGAACGAGCAGAAGAAGGTCCTCCTCACAGGCATCAGAGGACTGCGGCCTCAGCTCGCCCTCAACCTGAAAGTGTGCAGGAGCGGAGTCTGCCTAGTCGTGTCGAGCCCTACCTGAGGAACTTTATCGGGGAGATGGATGACAGATTCTTGGACGGACTGGAGTCCTATGATGCTGACGAGCTGTTTAGTGCTCTCCAGCGTCTCTTCTCCCGAACTTCAGCTGCTGTGACCAGGCTCAAGGCCAAGACCCAAGATTCCCAGGAGGAACTTCGAGCAGAGATTCGGAGCTTGGAGCAGACTATCGGGTAGTTGAAAGAGGAAAATACGAGGCTTCAAGAGGAGAATGCAACCTTTGAAGAGAGGACAGTGATGTCGACTCTAAGGTTACCAGTTCAGAGGAGGCGATCGTCATCCGTGAAGAGCTAATCGAGGCTCGGAAGGACTTAGAAACCCAGAGGTTCTCCTTTGAGCAGACCATGGAGGGGGAAACTTCTCTTCTCCAAGGGCAGATAGATGCTTTGAAGGTCCAGCTCGCGACCAAGTACAATAATGGGGTGGACTTAAGCTATGACTGCCTTGTGTATGCCTTGGGCAAGGTACATCCTGAGGTCGACTTGTCTAAGGTCCAGGAGGGTGTTGCTGAATACATGCGCATTCACGACGTCCCCATCCAAGGGTCTGAAGCTTCCCCTTCCGAGCCACAGACTGGACCTGGGGAAGTTGTTCCTCCCCCTGCTGCTGACGCTTCTCCTGCTGCTGCCGATGATGCACCTGCTGCTGCTGCCGATGATACCCCAGCTGCTTGAACTATATATATATATATTTTTTGTCCTTTGTACTTGTAATCATTTCAATGAAATAAAAAGGCATATATTGAATAACTTATTTTTGTGCTCGTGTGTATATTCTTGTGTCTTGTGTGTGGGATTGACTTCATATGCTCGCTTAGTAGGAATTTTTGTAAGTGTTGGACTTTCATTTTATTTTATGCCCAAGTTTATTACTGCGTTGTATCATCTTTATGCATGGCAAAGATTTACTTTGGGTTATGTTGCAAGCTTTTGGTCTGTTTTGTGAGCTCGGTCTTTCTGAACCGGCGTTCGGCTCGTGCTTTGTGGCTTTTTATATTGCGAGCTCATTTGCTTCGAGCTCAATTTTAGTTAATGTTTAAATTCAATGTAATCTCCTCGTGCTCTTCTTGCTCGAGCCTACTGATTAGCTACGCTTGCGCAGTCACGCTTAAGGCTTAGGCTTTGGGACTTCGGCCTTAGCATTGTCTTCGTAAGTTTCTTACGCTCGAGACTGCAATTGGCCTCGCTAGCACAGTCCACTCTAAGGCTTAGGCTTTGGGACTGTTGGCCTTAGCGTTCTTCGTGAGCTTCTTACGCTCGCGCTTGCAATTGGCCTCGCTATGCACGAGTCACTGCCTAAGGCTTAGGCTTTGGGACTTCTAGACTTAGCGTTGTCTTCC
>CM046817.1:8097074-8133856 GCA_025617385.1 Murraya koenigii | reverse complement strand
GCGATTTGTGAGAGTGTGTGAATTGTTCTTGTAATGTTCTTGAACTTTCTCTAATAAACTTTGTGTTTCATCCTTCAAATTCTCCAACAACTAACATTGTATTGTAGTCATTCTCCCTATCAAGTCATAACGAGGACATTGTAGTAATATCCAGACTTAGTTGTTTTAAGATACCTACGAGACAATAGTAATATTACATTAACCATCGTCTTTAATGTTGCTTTTCAAAATGAGCGAGATGCATATGTACTTGAAAAACCCATGTTCCATGTTTAGACTTTCGACTACAAGTTAAATCTCTCGTGAATTTTACTTTGTTGCGTTGCATGGATGTGATAACAAGTCCACTCAAACTATAATTAGTCCTAAACAATCTTACAACTACTTTTTGGCTTTTGAAGAATGAACCTTTAATCAAACATAACTTCAATGCATCTTCTCACGCAGCTTGTGCATTCGGTTTGGGTACCTACTCTTTTGATAGTTGAATCAAATCATCAATTGAACTTTAATGATTCAAGAAACTATTATTATATAAAAGATACATGTACGGATGAAAAAGAAAAAGTGTATGAAAGAGAACAGTTTCTTGATATTAGAGGTTTGATGTAGTAGCCAAATATAGCATATAGAGTTAAATTTTTTTATGCAATTGTGATGAGTTAAATTTGAAGAAATAAATGTAAAGCAATTATAAGTGATTCCTTCATTAAAATGTTTATCGAGGGAGAGAAAAAAAGAGAGTAAAAAGGGATTGATTTTTTTAAATGTAAGGTATTAAAACTTCAAAGAAATATTAAAAATAGAAATTGAGAATAAATTCTATGTTGTTATTAGAGACTAGATTTATTAATTATTAATCATATAAGTTATAATAAATTGTTATTTTTTTATTTTATATTTTTTGTTAAAGATTTGGCCCTACGTCACAATTAATTAACACTTGATTGAGAGAATTATGAAAGAAAAATATAAAATCTGGTCAATGAAAACATTAAATTAAAAGTAATATTATATAAAAATTTGAACATTAATTATAATGTGAATCAAAATATTTAAATGGAGAAGAGGTTCAAAATATTTATTCTTAACAATTTGTAGTAAAATTTATCATTTAAAACAAACATGTGATTTAAATTTTTTCTGCATTATAGTTTGAGTGTATGATAGAGAAAAGAAATTGAGGTTGAAATTTACAAATTAAAATGAAGATTAAAATATTGTTAACAATGAAACGATTTGTAGACGACAGTGCTAAGTTGGAATATCTCCAACTTAGAATTAAGGAATATGAATCACGATCTGAATAAACATATAAGCGGTTGGTATTTGTCTACCGACTAGCTTAAACCAGCAGTATGCCGACACGCGTACATCGAGCTTGTTCTTTGCTCGATTACGTCGCCATTGCATTCCAAAAACACCTATTAATAAAGTTGATTAGAAAATTAAAGAATTCATTTTAACTCATCCCTTAACCTTCATAAAAATAGTGTAATATCTTGTGAAGACACTGTTAGGAATACAAGGGCCTTCCACAAACGCAGTTAATTGTACAAATACGAGCTAATTATAAATCAAGCATTTAAGAGAAATGATCACACTACTAGAAAAATGACATTTATCGACACTTAGTTTATTGATACTTAGCAAAAGTATCAATAATCGTGAACAAATACACTTATTAACAAGTGGGTATTAGAGGTTATTGATACTAGTGTGTTAGTAAATTAAACATCAATAATCACTGACACTAAAGTATCAGAGATAAAAAAAAATCATTAATAGTTGTTTTAGTTCCAACTTGAACCTGAGACTTCTAAAATTTAAAACTTTAACATTTGAAACGGAGACCAACAAGTCATGTTGAATTAACTTAATTCGTTCGTTTTAAAGATTTTAAAAACAAAAATATAATAACAAAAAGATAAAAAAACCTACGGTCGATCTCTCTAACTCTCACCCATCTCTCAATGCTTTCCCCCGTCCACCTCTTCACCTTCCTCCAGTCCGCGCTCGTCCTCTTCCTCTTCCTCTTCTTCTCTCTCTCCATCCTCCTCTCTGAATCCAACAGCCTGTGGTAATTTCGTAAATTACTTGCCCCATGATGAAGCCGTCGCTGCTGGGCTGGGCGCAGACAAAGGAGGTCTCGATCCTGTCGAGTTCCAGAGAGTTGTGGATCTTTTGAACATAGAGTTATCCAGGTTGCTCAAATTAAACCCTAGAGATTTCTGGCGACAAGGTTTTATTTATTTATTTTGCATTGAAACTCTTAATAGTCTTTCCAATTTCGATTGATCAATTTTTTAACTGTTTTTTGTTGCGTGTTTGATATGTGTAGTGGCTAGTGACGTGTCCTTGCATGAATTTTTGGATAGTTTCTTAAAGTATAGGAGCAGATGGTATGATTTTCCATATCGAGGAGCCAAGGGAGTAGTTGCAGGGGTCATTGTAGGGAGCTCGAACTAAGCCGCTAGTGTTTTATGCTATTTTATCGAATGTAAGTCTCGGTTATTAGTTATGCCAATCCCCTTTCATTTTCAATTTTGGATAGTTTACTTATTGGTCATTCTTTTCGGTGTGCAAATACGCAATGCAGATCTTCCAACGGGGATCCCGGTGCTCGTCATTAGCGATAGCCTTAGTTCAAAAGACCATGCAGGTGGATTAGGGGTTTCCCTTGCAGATTTTGTAAAACAGGGTTTTAGTTTTGCTCTCTCAGTTTATTTTATGTAGTTTGAATGGATTTGATAAATGTTGTAATGATGTTTACTAAGTGGATCGATCTTTCATGAGGATTTTTTATTGGCTTTGTGTAACTTTTGCCTAATTATTGTGTGTGAAAGTTATTTCATGGTAATGGTATTCTGCTTTCTTTTAGGATTAGGATGAGATATTATTTTGGTTGTCATTTTTTTCTCCAGTACACTTTGTTCACTAATTCAGCATGTAGTCTTTTTGCAGGAAAAGAAGTTGCTTGATTTGCCTAAGCTTTTGGACTTATGCGCCATATAAGGTCATGAAAATGAAGATCCGACCAACTTCTTTGGTAAGCTTTTTACTCACAAAATTGGTCTATTACTAAGCTAGTAGTTCTTCTTCTCGGTTTTTAATTATATGCTTTTGTTTTTTAGGTTGGGAATGCTCCGAAAGCCCAGTAGAGAATTCGTGATGGTTTGCACAGGGTATTGTCTCGATTTACGGGTATTGTCCAGTACAATACGACGAACGATGCGATAAATCTTTAGAGGTATACTTTATCTTCTACATATGTTAAGGAGTATTCCTTGTTCCTTTTGGAACTTTTCTGCTGATGTTGAGATTCGAGTTGATGTCTTGTTAGTTCCTCGTATAACTTGTATCTATATCTTCGGTCGTTGTTGATCGGCACAAACTCTTTTTCTGTGAATTCATAAGTTATGAAAATAGATGTGTAAATATATTTTCCTATATAATGGATACTTATTGAACCCATCCTTTGCCTATTTTTCTGTAGCTTAAGCAATTGTAGGCATGAGCATTTTTCTTCATTAATTTTAATTGGAGGGAGTTTGAGAGATTTATAGTGCATCATGCTCATTTACATTTAGGGTTAGGCGATCTCTTTGGAGTTAAATCTGTTTAGGGTTGTTCATTATTATTAATATAAATACTCATAGATTTCTTATTATTAAAGAAAAAATCCACCCACGCACTTTAGGCTTCACATTCCGCACACGCACTTTAGGCCTCACATTGGGTCACTATTAGTCATTTCTGGTTCGAAGTTGGCGCTGCAAATTCTTCTGACGGCGTGTTGGATTCTTGGCTTTGGATAATACTCACAGGAGCGAGAGGTGAGTGCAAAGGTGATGTTTGGAAGAAACATGTTGCATATTTATGTTGTTCGTATTCTATTAGTTTTCAATCCCTCTAAAATTGTTAATATTGATTTAAGTCTAGATCATATGTGAAATTGTAAAACCATTTGGATGTTGTTAGTAATCACGAGATCGTTGGAGTAGTGTGGATATTACACTGAATATCATTTGATTTACCTAGAATCATGTGAAACTAATTATATTGTTTTAAACTAGATTTCCTGAGCTTTCATCTGATATGTTTCATGTTCAAAAATTCTTAAAGCATGAATTGTTATGATTTTTCAAAGTTACAGTATTGGTGCTGGAAAATTTTAATTTTCAGCAGTATGCACTGGCCCTTTTGATGTTGTTAAGACAAGGCTGATGGCACAGAGCCGAGGTAGGGGTAAGTTAAAGTACAAAGGCATGTGGAGAGGACTCCTGCCCCGTCTCATGAGGATCCCACCAGGCCATGCCATTATGTGACTGTGGCTGACCAAGTGACTGGTTTTTATAAATTTATATCTTCACAATGCACCCTTATAGCTACTGTTTCATTGTTTTGCCTATTCTAGATTATAGTCGTAGCTAGCATGAAGCCATGAATTGCTTGACATTTCTTTTTGAGTTCTTAAGGATTCTTTGATTGAACACCGGTTTTTTAGACCGAATCGATGATTCGCTATGCTTGGCATGCTCGGTACATTTGATGTCATTTAGATACTAGTTTTCACTTTCCGAACTTTCCATTTTCAGTTTTTCCTTCAATATAGATAATTTTTTACTAATTTTCCTTGCACTTGAAGGTTTTTCGCTCAATTGATTCAAATTACGCGAAAGGCTTTCCAATTGACCCAAGAGATGCTACTAAGCTTGGTAAGAACAAGTAATTAAATTTGGTGACTATGAGCGGATGATGATTGATCAAGCGACAAATGGGTTACATCAGTATCGGAACCTAGTATGTGGAAAGAATGTCCTCATAGACATGAGCATACATACAGACCTATGTTAAGGCAATCCGAGATGCCCAACAATTCATCTACATTGAAAACCAATACTTTATTGGCTCATCATTTAATTGGGATTCTCACAGAGACTTAGGTGAGAACCTTTGTGATAACAAACAAATGAAGGATATAAACACATCAATTCACGTATCTAACTTGAAGCTTCAATATTCTTTTCTTCACCTAGTATTATTTTTTATGTTTGCTGCAGCATAACTTAATGCAAATGATATATGAAACAATTTACAAGGCTCGGTGGAAGTCGGACTCGAAAACAAATATGTGCCACAAGACTACTTGAATTTCTTACGCCTTGGCAATCGCGAGGTATCGAGACGTGGTAGGCGAGTCCTAGATAGCTCTGAATGGTTTGGTGCTTAGTTGCGGCGCGAAGTCGGCGAGATGGGGACGAGTGAGTAAAGATCCGGCGTTGGTTTTGTTCTCCGTGGTGGTGGTGGTGATGATGATTGATCTTGGATGACATGGCGGTGGTGGCGGTTAAGGAGGAAATCCCTAGATTTGATGTTGATGAACATCGATCGGAGGCGGAGATTGTGGTGAGATCGGATCAACGGTCGAGATTGAGGGACCATGATGATCTATGAGTGTGTGAGTGTGAGTGATGTTGTTGGGCTAGGGCTTACGTACTTGATGAAATGTTTGAGTTCGAGATTTGCTATTGTTATAATTTTTATAATTATTTTTAAAATCTAATGTATAGAATTGATTTTTTAGATTTTAAAAATATTAAGGCTATAATACTATAGTGAGTTCAGATTTTTAATATAAAAATATTTAAAAATATTGAGTTCGATAATACTATAGTGATACGATCTTTTGACACGTAATAATTATTAGTAATTTCTATCACTATGGTGTCATAAAATCGTAATACTATAGTAATGATGAATTCACGACATCACATTCAAGTGTCGATATTTTTCGACTCCGGATCATCGACACTATTAATAAGTGTCACTAAAAGTAATTAGTGACACTATTTTGACATGTCGTCACTTGAGCTTGTGTCACCTTTAAGTGCACATCTTATAATTTAAATTAATATATTTTGCAGGCACATTCAAAGGGTTGTATTATTTATATTACCTTTTTCAATATTACATAAGACAGTTCAATTTATAATCAGTTACAAAATAAAGGCTTATTGAGCACAATATCATTCTTAGACAAGAAAATATAGCAAATAACTTTTTATAGAATTTGTTGTCTTTGTTGCTTATTATATGATATTATTCAAGAAATATCCTTCAGAGAGATTATTTTCTATTTATTTATTTATTTTCTAATTATTTGGATGCATGTTTATTGGGCATATTTTGCAAACACATTCAAAACATTTACAAAGAAGCAGGCAAGACAATATTGCCTGACCACTACGTAGTAATTAGTGCACTCCAAATGAAGTGGAATATCTCGATTATAACTAGAATCAAATTGGATTCACATAGTTCAAATTAATTAAACATAATAAAATGTAGCAATCAACGTATTTATAATCACGTTCAAAGTGTTTATTGCAATTCAATTACAATTTAGACAAGTAGGCATAAAAGGAAGACTGCTTGTCTAGTTCTTTCATATTGTTGGAAATCACATAGAGAAGGAAAGAGTTAACTTCGACTTGAGTTGTAGCTGCTTCTGTGGATTCCTTTCATTACACATGGCTTCATACTTAGCACGTGGTCAGGTATTTCGTCCTACCGATGAGGAATGCGTGGAACTCCTGAAGATGAAAGTGTCATCCCCAAGAAGAAAGTGTCACCCGAGCTTGCGAAGGGTTTCTCTTTATTGGAGATGGCATAGATATCTATGAGCATGAACCTTCAAAGCTCCCAAGTATGTATCCTTTTCTAATTAATTTGCTGCTGAATGATTTAACAGTTTCAAATTTTTATAATTAATAATGTTTATCATCGTACAGGCTTAGCACCTAAAACTGGTGAGGAGATAATGTACTTCTTCTCACCCTTACACAAGAGAGGGAAGAATGCTGAGAGAAAAGTTCGGGATGGACGTGGATATTGGAAGATAGCTGGGAATATTAAACAGTTCCAATATGAAAATGAAAATCTGATTGCTACAAAGACGTCACTGTCTTATTGCAAGAAGGATGAAAGGTCTGCATCAATCAAAGGTGAATGGCTAATGAAAGAGTTTGTGCTTGCGAGTGATCAGCCACTAAAGCCACAAGACCAAGCTGCAGGGACGTCCAAGGAGGTGGGTTAAATATTAGTCCACATACATCGATCTCATTATCTACTTTCATTCTATGAGGGTTGGATGTCTTTCACTTCTAATTATATATAACCCGATCGAACAGCAGCAACAAAAGAAAAAGTAGAAGCCATAAAAAACTTACACTAACAAAGTGCAGAACATTTGATAAAATAGGCATTTTATACCTGATAAGAAAAAATGTTATATGTTTTTTCAGTTAAAATAAAAACATAGTTCATTGATCAATTAACCTCCTTTATATTATCGGCCTTTTATCTATTGGATCTTGAATGCATTATATATATATATATATGCATATATAGGGTATCTAATGCTAAGAAATGGACTTCCCAGCCGATATATAAGATTTAGAGAGTTATCATTTCGCATGAAAAATAGAAATTATTTAAATGCCATTTGGCTGTTTTATGATTTGGCTTTTTAGTTCACGAAATCTAATCACTGTTTTGTTATCTAGGGTCCATCATTGAATTTAAATTGTACCAAGATTCAGCAAAAGCATAAACCTTTTTCATTAATCAATTAAACTCCTTTATATGGTTCGCCTTTTATCTATTGGATCTTGAATGTGTGTGTGTGTGTGTGTGACTTTACTTATTATTATTATTATTTTTGTATGATTTTGTTTTCATTTTTCCAATGCAGTTAGAACCATGGACGCTCTGTATTATCTATCACAAGGGAGCAATGACTAGAAACCAGTATACAATTTTCTAGGATGACGACGACGTTTGAAGTGATGCGAGTTTAATTTATTTTATTATTATTTGGGATTTCTGAAGTAATTGAGGGAATTTTAATAAAGTTTCATAGTGATTTGTCCTATAATAAACATATGAAACTTTATAATTATTAGTTAGTGTCCTGATACTTAATTTGCCTCAGAGCTTATGAAGCTCTATTATTGATATTAATATTGCTATTGAGCTTGAATGTAAGTCTACAACACTTTCATTGATTGGATCTTGAATAACAGTGTGATTTAGTAGTATAATGAAACTATACTATTACAGTATATGATTTAATAGTTATTCTAAACTTTAAGATTTTGAATCAAATCAACTATATAACTATATATATATATATATATATATATATATATATATATATGATGTTAAGAAAATGTACTTCCCAGCCACCATATGAGATTATCTTGAGAGTTGTCATTTTGCATGAAAAATGAAAATTATTTATTATGGCCTTGGGCTGTTTCATGATCTAGCCAATTAATTCACGAAACTAGTCACTGTTTTTTCTCTAGTGTCCATCATTGAAATTAAGTCGTACCAAGATTCAGCAAAAAGCATAAACCCTTATTCATTAATCAATTAATCTCCTTTATTTGGTTTACCTTTAATCTATTGAATTATATTAAATACTAATCTCATCTACAATCATGTATTAAAATTAAAAAAAGTTATTAAATCATATGGTATAATAGTGTAATAGCTGGGAAAGCTATTAAATTTTATTATTGAACATTGTAATGACATTACATGTTAAACCATGTGGTTTAATAGCTTTCCGAATTTAATAAAATCTAAGATCTTGGGCCGGATCAATATATAATAATAATGATAATGTCTGTTGTTGATAATAATGATAATAATAATTATCAATTGAGGACATCCTTACTTTGTTAAAATGAAGATGCTAATAACAAACAAAAAATATTGATTTCAATATACTATCAGATTAAACCTTAAAATTTTGGATTAAAATCCATGATGAATTTACATTATCAGTAAATCAATTTCCAGCATTGTAAAAGTCAATTTACGTTGTCGTAATCGGTCCAGAAATTTAATCCCAAAATTTCAATATATTAGTTAGGTTATGTTTTTATTTTTCTAATGTAGTTAGAACCATGGATACTCTATGTTATCTACAAGAAGGCTATGGCAGTCATAATGAATGCGAAACCGGTGATTCAACCTTTACCAATGACGATGACGTTGAAATAAAAGCTATGCAACCAAAGAGGGGTAAATTGGGTGTTTAAAACTTAAGCTAAATAAGTTACACAACAATTTATTTTAATGCCTTAATGGAATAAAAAACAATAAATTAAACAATGTTAAAAATAAAAGAGTAAGGAAAGAGAGAACAAAGACAATGATTTTTATGTGATTCAGACAATCCACGCCTACGCTCTAAGCTCATCGGACTTGAGGATTCACTAAAAGAGCCTTCAAGGCTTTAACAACATTTACAATTGACTTGAAAGTGTTAATCAACATTTACAACAAGAGATTATCCCCAATCTTTTAACCCAAATATTTTCCAACACTTACAATCACTCAACTTTGATTTTACAATGAGGATTACAAAGAATTTCTTCACAAACAAAATATGTGTTTACAATTGAAAATCCAAAGTGTATTTCAATAAAGTGATTACAAGTTTAAAGCTCAAGAATAATTGTACACTCGATAGGAAGCTCAATGATAAATCTCAAGATTAATCTTATTTGAATCTAATTGAGCATTTTTATAGTTAGAGTTGAAAGCTAGCCGTTAATCTCATGATCAATCTTAAGTTTCGCCATTAACTTGTTGTAGATCACTATTTTGACTTGAACAAGTTATAGTTGGGCCGTAATTCAAATAGTCGATTGGTTGCTTACGGCTTTCGGATCTCGTTAACTTGTCGGTTAGCCATTAACGATTGTCGATTATCTGGTAATTTTTCATCGAATTTGTTGCTTTCGAACACTATCGATGATTTGCTAATTTCGTTATTGATTAGCCATTAACTTGTAAGCGACCGTTTTCCTGTTATCGAATCTCTAATAATTTTCAGCAAAATATGTTACTTGCTGAACATTGTCGACTTCATTCTAATTTTGTTGTCGGTTTGCCATTTTACTACGAGTGCAAAATAGTCTTACTACGAGTGTTAACTTTCTTAAATCTATAATTTTGCCCTAATCATTCCAAAACTATAGTAAAGCCCAAAAACTTTTGAAAACTATATTGTGGTCTAAAACATTATAAGTTCAAATAAGTCCATTTTAGAATTTTAAATAATACTCAGTTGATTTCAAAATTTTTAAATACTTTTTCAATTTAGTCCAAAAACTTGAAAAACAACCATTTTAAATTTTCTTCAAGTTTAATTAATTTAAAACATATTTGTTATTATCAAAATCATAATTATAAGCATATATATGCTAACAGTCGTTTGAAGTAATGAATGTTTAATTAATCGTCAGTAAATTCCATAATTATATTTAGGGAATTGTAATAAAGTTTCATGATGATTTGTCCTGATACTTAGTTTGCTTTTGAGTATATGAATCTCTATTATCAACATTGATATTGCTATTTGGCTTGAATGGTAGTCTCATCGTACTTCAATAATTTATTTTTATCAAGTATATATTTAATTAAAATTTTAAAAATAAAAATTTATTTATTTACTAGAGTAAATATTTTATTAATCTATGTTTTAATTTTTTAGAAAATAAAATTTTGAAAAAAAATTAATATTTTTAATTTTATATTTAACATAGGTACATTTAATTTTAATTTAAATATACAATATTTAGAGTTAAAAGGATCTTTTCTTTTTTATAAAGAAATAATTTTATTCCTTTCCTTTCCATTCTTACAATTAAACACCCCCCTTATAATCAAATTTAGTTCAATAATATTTCTCACAATATTGTTGCGCTTACTGTTTCTTTACAATATGTTAAGAATTTAGATTTATTTTAAGCTTTCAACAATTAAAACTTAGAATATTAATTATCCTAATTAATTAATTATTAAATCATTGTTCACAGATTACTATCCGTACTATTTCTATAAACAAATGTGTGTATATGTATATGTATATGTATATGTATGCGTGAGTGTATATATATCATATTTAGATGGGAGTAGACAATGTGTCCGCAAATATAAGTATAGTGTATATATTTCTGAATATTATAGAATCTACGAATTAGATCATTTTTCGTTTATATTTAAATTTAGTTTTCTCATGCATTTTTCTTTGCTTTTTGTTTTGAGTTTCTTTTGTATTTTACTAAGTCCACTTGATTAATCTCTTTCTAGCATTCAAACTTTGTTATGGGTCATCTGTTCATTGTAATATTTAATATTCATACAATACAATATAAAAGTTACTGTTCACATTCATCGTATATAATTACAGTTCACATTTATTGTATTTTAACTTTGCTTATTGTTTATATTACTGTTCATTCATCCCAAATTCACTAAGTATGCTAGAAATAGTAAATTATAGAATATAAAATACACTCGAGAATTTTTAAGATCACAATTCTACATTCACGAGGTTACACCCAAAACATTATGCAATTCACTAGTAATGAAAAAATTATAACCTATTAGAATATTACATAATTTCAAACTCTCTCATACTTTTACTTGATAAACAAGTTGTAGATGATCAGCAAAATCAAAGTTACCGATGGTTAAAACATATAACATGGCTTGCACAAGTCGGGGCTATCATTCAAGGACTTTCACCATCAAGAATATTTCATTACCCATGCTATAGTGATATTGTGAATTATTTTAGGAAAGCAAATTATGTACTCTAGCCGTGTTTCTCTCGTTATGTAATTAAGTCTCTAACCGCTAGCTACTTCATTATGTATATAACCTTTGTAAGGTCACATTTTGTAAACCATCAAGGATACAATACAAATTAACCTTACATTATTTTTCTTATTGTATCGATGCCAACCATGCGTTAGCATAAAAGCCTCTTCATTCTCCGTCAAATAACCAAATCTCAATGATTACGTCATTTCATTAATGCTCAAGCCTCGTATCAATAAAACTAGACCAAAAAACTTCTTACTAAGGAGTTCACGGGTTCTCCCGTTGGTTAGAAGTCTAGGAATTATGCACCACATTCAAGATGCTTGAGAGGCTCACGGAAGAATTAGTCAACTCACGATGGAAGAAAGGTCGTGAATTCGGAATTCTTCAAGTGGATTAATAATGGCGGATCGCTAACCTCTTAGTTCGTTGAGTCTTATGACGGAAGAAGTAATAAGTGGAATTGTTAGAGTAGAATGTGCTAGACATCTCTGGTCTTCTTTAGAATATCAATTGCTGCCAACGACCAAGGAGAAAGGGGTGCATGTCATGGATAGATTGGCAACTTTAAAAAAATGTTCTTTATCAATAGAGGAGTGTGTGCGTAAATGCAAGCAACTTGAGGAGTCAAATGAAGAAATAATCATATATTAGATATGTCAAAAACTGAAACACACTATCATTAAATGTCAGAAGATGTTATGATTATTCACATCTCATCGAGGAAATTCTCGAAGCTTTAGGCTGCTATGAACCTCGATGAAGATGATGACAATTCTATGTCGACTCGAAGTCATAGCATACATGATCAACAATCCAGGTATAATTTTAGAACTAAAACCTTGTAAAGGAACTGATGTTACTATGGTAGGTTATGGAGATTGCCATTGATGAAAAGAAGGCGTAAAAGGTATTAGTTTTAAAATAGTTTTACAATAGAAATAATAGTATCGCTTCCTCATACAATATATAGAATTACTAAAATTTTAAAATCGTACATTTGCTTTTTCGTTGTAGTAATTAAGGCTCCCAAGTCATGATCTATTACTACCTTTCCTACTAGATCACGATTTGTCACTAATGATCTTTTAGGTTATGACTTAAGTTTGATATGCACTTGATGTGTGGGCACCTTTTTTCACTCATTGAAAGCAACTAGTAAGAAAATATTTTTCTCTCAAAGTCGAGAGAGAAAATTCTCTTTCTTTATTTGTATTATGGTTTCTCTATTTTCTTTTACGAAGAAAAAAACCTTTGTATATTGTAGTGGTGAAAAACCCTAAGCTCCTTATTTATCTATTTTTTCATTCTATTAAATTAAAATAATTAATTTAAATTAAAACAAGATAAAAACCCTAAAACTTTTGGCGTTACACTTGTTATAGTTATAGGGATCACCTTATAAAATAACATAAGGCCCTTATATACAAGTATATTAATTGGAGCATCCCATTAAATAATATATTTGAGGCTTTTAACCTAAATAGTTAGTTATCTTACTTATTAATCTAGTAGTGGTGCATTTAATTAAATGAGCTAACCCGAGGATTATATAGGTACATACTATAGTGGCTATAATAATTAGGCATGTAATTAAACTAGCCCAATTATTTAATTCCAAATTTACTCCACTATAAGATTGGAACTAACCTTCATAATTGTATGCTATCTAGGATAGTGTTCTCGAATAATAATTCGACCCATGCCACATTGATTTATTTCTTGAACAATCCTGCATGCCACATCGCTAATTAAATTGATATCTCAACTGTCCAATCAATTTAATTACATCTTTTTCTTGAGTCTTCACTGGCTTTCTCTAATGATCAATTTCAACATACTAATTATGTTGATACACTCCGACCGGAGAATTCGATGATCAATACCGAAAACACATTAAGAGATGTGTTGTACAAATTCTATGTTATACAAATTATATATTGTTAATTTATAATCTCACTCGCTCTTAATTGCTCCCAATGAAGATCATTGGGTAATCTTGACTACAAATATATGTCGCACTTATTGGTAACTCAAATGAAACAACAATCATAAACATGAAACTATAATTAACTCGAGATTAAGATTGCAAATTATACAAACTCAAATCCAAACTATACAAACTCAAATCTAATTCATTTTGAAGAACTTTTGCAAGCAATAATAAGATCATACAACATATTTTCAGCTTCCATTTCGAAAATCATTATATATTAAGTCTACATTATATTATCATTTGTATATCAATTTTATAAGAGAGTATTTGTTGTAAACCTTGAATCCATTGTAATATTTGTGAGTGTATAAGTGTGAGAAACACTTGAGTGTAGAGATTGAAGTATAATCTCTTGTTGTAAATGTTTATTAGCACCTTGGAAATCAATTGTAAGAATTTGAAACCTTAGGAGACTTGGATAGTAAAATCCTCAAGCCTAGTGAACTTAGAGTTGTGGACGTAGTAGGGATTGTCGAACCATATAAAAATCATTGTGTTTACTCTCTCTCCCTTACTATTTTATTTTTTAGCATTGTTAAATTTATAATTTTTATTTCAATTAGGTATCGGAATAAATTATTGTGTGGTTTTTTTTTTTAACTTAAGTTTTAAAATTCTAATTCACTCTCCTTCTTAGGTTACATAACTTATATTTCACCTTGGAGATAGTGACCTAACTTTTGCCACGTGGCACGATCGTGGCCATTGAATTGTGAAATATTATGATTTGGTCAAAGTCAGTCATGTATTCAATGTGCATATGTGTATTGTAAGCTCATTTTAGCATCCAATTAGCAATTAATCAACTGTGAGAGTCAACGATTCGTACAATAATATACTGCACCTTAGCACAGTGGATTTCTAGCCAGTCTTGACTTATTTTAAAGATTTCGGACCTCTGGAATCCAAATTTGACATATGTTTGAGCCTCAAATTATGGGAAGTTATTATTTTATCTAATAAACACAGAAAAATATACAAAATCAAATATTTAAAAATATAATTCATAATTCATTATATATTACATAAATACAAATATAAATTATAATAAAGGCACAATATAATGTTTTCATCCCTAGAAATACAATTTTTAACACTAATCTCTTAGCCTGAAGTTTTAAAAAAATAATAAATTTTTACAAGCCTCGTTATCAAGGATTTTATAATGTCAAATCATCCCTTAAAACTGCAAAATAGAAAATTGTTTGAAAATTTCCATAAGTCCATTAGTAAGAGATATAGTTAGAAGTTTACCATCTTTCCCTCGATGCATATTACCAAGTGTTCTAAATACACAAATTAGTGGAGTTGCTTTATCTTCTACTAACATTTTGTCTTTTTAAGACCATTGTGGAACAATAGTAAAAATTTTAAAAGATTAAATGACGGATGTCGAGATTTATATGAAGAAAGAGATTCTCTAAAAGATAAGTTATGTCTTTGGCGGATTTATTAGCGGATAAAAGTAAAACCTTTGTCGAGGATGTTGTTAAGTAAGCGCTTTGAGCTTCTCAATAGCTAAGCCAAGAGGTTACCGAAATGCTAAAGAGAATAGAGAGCTAGCGAGCAATGTAGCCAAATCTGAAATTGTATTACTCGAAAGAAACTTACAAGAGAGCTTACAAGAGTGCTTTGATGCTTTAATTGCTTTGGTTGATTTGGTTGATGCTCAAATGCCTAGAGCTCACCCATATTTATAGGGAAGCTTGGCTAGCTCTAGAAAATTCTAACCTAGAGAATTCTATATACATGTGCAACACTCTGAGAAATCTAAGCTTATGTACAAGTGTCTTTAGAGTTCTTTGAAATTTTACTGAATATTGCGGAATCGGTAGAGTTAAGCACGTCTTGGCACATTTCTTTAGTACATTTTGAGCTGGAATTCCATGACCGTAACATTTAGACTTATTAAAAGCCAAGCCCACCGTTATCGTTTATATATCTTAAGCTTATTAAAACCAAAAAAGAAAATTGCATTTCCATTGTATCGAAAGAGAAGCTACGGGTGCGAGAGGAAAGAAATGAGGGAAAATTTATAAGGGTGAGGATAGATTAAAAATGAAAGTTTTGTTCTTTGAAACTAAATTCGGGAGTTATTTTTAAGTGTTTTCAAATTTAAATTCATTTGAGAAGATACATTGAATGAGGAATTGATGGTGGAAAATGTAGAGAGAGTGTGTATGTGTATTTAGAATGAGAGAGGAGTAAATCAAGCATCCAAGTTGAATTTCTTATTTAACTAATTTATAGATTTTGTATTTTATTTATAGTTAGGGTTTCAACACATGGGTAAAGTTGATCCCAAACTAATTTTAATAATTTGTGGATTATTTTTGGAGTACAAGATCACTAAGAACTAAGAAGACAAAAAATCTGGAGATGCGTAGCCCTCACTATTTTCCCAATTCGTTATTGTAATTGCCAAAATATATAACACCATTTATTCCACCTCACGCGTCAAACTATGTTTCGCAGTATATTCACAATCAAACAAAAACACTTCAGATCCAAACTAAAACAAAACCAACATGTGATCCCTTGAAAATCACGTGATGGGCATATGAAATCCGAAAATAAGCAAATAGGCCAACTGGCAACTTATGATTATTAATAAAATCATGCGCCAAAGCGATATAAGATAAAATTTAGATCAAATCAAACAACAGAAAATAAGTAGCAAAATCTGGACGATTTAGATCTAAAAATTAAAATCTCCCACTAAGTCCACATTTACAAATAAAAGCCAAATGATCGAGAAAGTGACTTCCGGTCAGTTTCTCACCACATACAGAAAACCAAAGACAATTGATTAGAATTCACTTAACAATTCATCATGTTCAGATTAACAAGAGTATCGGAATGCCTTTGTCGGGACACGCTCATATTGTGTCAGCGGAGAAACATTAAAGATAAGAAAAATTCTTAAACGCCTTTGTAGGAACACATTCATGTTGTGTCTGTGGAGAAAAATTAGAGATAAGGAAAATTCTCAAACGGAGAAAGATTTCATGTATATTTCAAACCGTCACTTTAAATTATTAATTTCGGATTATTGAAGGATTTTAACATATTTACTTTTTAAATTTCACTTGTTGATTTGATTGATTTTTTAATTTAATCGGTGTAAAGCGATGATCTTTAATTTCTAATGAAATTGCATTGATCGATTCAATAAGTCATTTAATTTGTCGATGAATCAATTGTTACAAAATTCATTTTAGCAATTTGACTTGTTATATATAATTTGCACACGAGTTTTGGTTGAGATCTCCAATCGGTGAATACTGCTAAAATGATTAAGATTCATACATTAAATAAACTGCTTATGCATTTGAATAACTTAGTATATGAATCTTGAATATTTAGTACTGTGATGTTGTCTGCAGAATCACGAAATCAAGCACACCAAATAATTATAAAATTAAATGACACGAGAATTTAACGTGGTTCGGCGATTATGCCTACGTTCACGGGAGTAAGAGAAAATAATTGTATTATTAACAATTATTTATATTACAATATTTGAGTAAAGGAAACTCGATTCAAGTAACCTAAATACACTCAAGATCTCTCATACATACTTGAAAGAAAAATAACTTTCAATTACCCACACTCTCCAATTGCTCACTCTCACAATAATTCTCTAATGAATTATTTCTCTCTGAATTTGAAACTTTCTCAAATTCTCTCAAGTTTAGGATGCATTAGAAATGAATAAACTCTTGCTATTTATAAGAAAAACTTCACCAACAATGCAATAAAAGTCTTCGATAATTGGTAAAAATTCAACAATTTGGCACATTTTCTTCACCAAATTCTCACCTAATTTGGCACCATTTTCTTCACCAAATTCTACGTAATTTGACACCATTTTCTTCACCAAACTCTACCTACCAAATTAAAAGTTTTGCATGCTTAATTGTGGTAAACATGTTAGTCAGCATGTTTGTTGAAAATTGGCATTTTAGTCTTGACTTTTCTACAATTCTCCACCTCGACAAAATTTATCCAAATCTGAGTAGACTACTAATGAACCATCATCCCCAAAGCGGCTGCATCTCTGTGACTGCCTACGTACCCAAAATTTGGAATCAAGCCAACCGTAGTTCAAAATTCTTCAAACTTAACACATTCGAAGAATTTGAATTAGTTTCAAGCAATATTGAAACTTAATTCCAAAAATCACCTTCGTTAACATATCTAATGGGTTATTCTTAGTATCGATTTTTTTCAATAACACATCATCGCCCTCAATAATTTCTCTCAGATAATGATATTTCACATTTATGTGTTTCGTCTGAGCGTGTTATGTTTGATTCTTCGCAAGGAATATTGCACTCTGGTCATCACAGAAAACCTTAATGTTTTCTTGGATTACCCCCAAATCAGCTAACAAACCTTTCAACCAGATAGTTTCTTTTACGACCGATTCTGCTGCCATGTACTCTGCTTAGTAGTGGACAAAGCAATTGTCGATTGTAGAATCGACCTCAATCGATCGGACCTCCACCCGATGTGACTACGTAACCCGTTGTTGATCTTCGTTTGTCTAGGTCTCCAGTGAAATCGAATCATAATACCCAATAGATTTTTACCACAATCCTTCTTAAACAATAACCTAACATCAAGCTGTCCCATACGTGTATCGGAGAATCCACTTAACCGCAAGCCAATGGTCTTTACCGGATTATGCATGTATCGACTAACCATACTCATAGCTTGAGATATATCGGACCTTGTGCACACCATAGCATACATAAGACTACACACGACACTAGTATATGGAACACGAGCCATATAGTCGTGCTCCTCTTTAAAGCAAGGACATGAAGAAGAGCTTAATTTAAAATGAGGAGCTAGAGGAGTACATACCGGTTTAGTTTTGTCATTTATACCGAACTTTTCTAGCACCTTCTTCAAATAAGACTTTTGAGTCAACCACACGCTTCCATTCTTTACATCTCTGTGAATTTCCATCCTAAGTATTCTCTGTGCATCACCCAAATCTTTCATCTCGAACTCGGAGCCAGTGACTTCTTTAATCTCTCAATCTCACCTCTATTCTTCGAGCTATAAGCATATCGATCGACATAGAGTAACAAATAGATGAAAGCTTCATTTTGCAGTCTTCTAAAGTAAACACAGTTGATTGTGTTCACTTACAGTAATTTCTACCTTTGTATAAATTGATCAAATCTCTTGTACCACTTGCCTTGGTATCTGTTTCAATCCGTACAAAGATTTAATCAATCTACACACATGATTCTCCTTTCCAATAACTTTGAAACCATAAAGGTTGAGTCATATAGATTTCTTCCTCTAAATCTACATGTAAGAATGTTGTCTTAACATCCAATTGAGCCAACTCTAACTCATATTACGCTACCAAGGCAAGTAAGATCACGAATGGAAGTATGTTTTACAACTAGAGAGAAAACTTCATTATAATCAATACCTTCTTTCCGAAAGCAAAACCTTTTACTACGAGTAGAGCCTTATATCGATAAGTTGATTGATTTGGAGATCCTTGCTTCTTGGTGTAGACCCATTTATTGCCAATAGCCCTTTTCCCCTTAGGTAACTCCACAAGTTCCCAAGTTTGGTTTTGATGGAGAGATTTCATCTCTTCTTCCATGGCTAACTTCCACTGATTACTTTCACTGCTACGTAATGCTTCACCAAAAGTGTTGGGGATGTCATCATCAATAACTGGAAGTACATAGGCTACCACTATATTCTTTGTAAGCCATCCAGGTTTTTTTATCACTCTTTTTGGCCTTATAGTTACTATAATCTCATTTTCATCATCTACATCTTCAGTTGTTTCTTCCTCTTCTGGGACATCAACAGAAACAACCTCTTCTTCAACTCTTGGTGTCACTTCCAAAATTGAACTCCTTTCTATAGAACTAACTGGTACATATGGAGTTGCATCAAACTCCACCTGCTGCAATGTCTCATTGGTCTTGTTCTTTACCTGTTGAGAACTTGGAGCCTTTAATATAGAAGCTTCATCAAATGTGACATCTTTGCTATACATAAACTTTTTATCTTCAAGACCCCAAAGCTTGAAACCTTTAACTTCACATTTGAATCGTACAAAGATAGTTTTTCTTGCACGAGGATCGAGCTTATCATTCTTTACATGATAATAAAGTTGGACACCCAAACACACAAATGGAGTCATAGTCTTGTGCTTGTTTTCCGACCACATCTCTATAGGAGTTTTACCTCCAATTACTGATGAAGGCAACCGGTTTATTAAGTGACATGTGTAGGTTCATGACCTCATTCAAAAATTTTTATCTAAACCAGACATTAGATAACATACACTGTACTTTCTCTAGTAAAGTACGATTCATACGCTCAGCCACACCATTCTGTTGCGAAGTATGTCTCACTGTGAAATGTCTTTTTATACCCTCACTCTGGCATACTTGCAAAAACGGATCAGAAGTATATTCACCATCATTATCAGATCGTAATACTTTGATCTTTCTGCCAATTTAAGTCTCCACCAGTTTCTTCCATTTTACGAAAATCTCTAGAACTTCATCCTTTACTCGCATGGTGTACACCCACATACGTATAGAGAAATCATCAACAAATGTAACAAAATAATGGCTTCCACCAATTGGTGTAGTGTTGGTTGGTCCCCATACATCACTGTGAACATACTCAAGGATCTCACGAGTATCGTGATTAGCCGTACCGAACTTGACCCTTGTTTCCTTGCCTACTACACAATGCTCACAGAAATTTAATTTACAGGTTTTGATACCTTTTAAAAGCCCATGCCTCATCAAAGTTTGCAAAGACTTCTCTCCAGCATGTTCTAGTCGTACATGCCATAGCTTGGTAGTGTCACTATACACCTCAGCAACATTAACTTTATCAGTTGTACCTCCCTTCAAATAGTATAAATTGTGACGCCTGACACCTTACAGAATCACCATAGCTCCATATATGAACTTCATTGTACCATTTTCAATGGTAACCTTGTAACCTTTAGCTTCTAGAGCATCCACAGAAATTAGATTTTTCTTTAAAGCTGGAACATATCTAACCCCTTTCAGTTCTCTGATCATTCCATCGAATATTTTGAGTCGAATTGTTCCTATCCCTATTGTGCGACAAGATTGATTATTTCCCATCACAACTGATCCAGATTCCAAATTATGAAAATTTGTAAACCATTCCCTAATAGGACACAAATGATAGGTTGCTTTGGTATGAAGTATCCACTCACTTGTACTAGCCACATATGTTGTAGATATAATACTTAGTGAATAATCAGAGTCATCATCTTTCCGTGCCATGTTTGCTGCTACTGGTTTCTTCCCATTTTTTTTCTGAGCCTTCGGACAGTCTTTCCTCCAATGGTCCTTTTCATGACAAAAGGCACACTCATCTCGAGCTATATTTACGCTTCTCGATTTGGATCGAGAATTCTTCCCATCATGCTTCTTCTTTTCTCCATCGTCCTTTCTATAATTATCAAAGCTTGAGACGATGCTTTTTGGAATGTTTTCATTATTCGAATCTCTAAATTAGTCAATGTTGTACAAACATCTTTGAAGATGATCACGCTTTTCCCATATATCAAGGTAGTCACAAAATGGCTATACTTTTCTAGCAATGAGTGTAGCAGAATCATAGCCTTGACTTCATCCTTAATATCTTCATCAAGATTCTTTAAATCAGCAAGTAACTTTTCAAATCTTGAGACATGATCATACATTGAAACCCCATGCTTCATTTGAAAACCATACACCTGGCCCATTGCATGAAGACGATTTTTAGGACTTTTCAGCAAGTTCTTTTCTTCTAATGTACGCCATAAAGTTATCGCACAATCCTAATCTTTCACTGGATATTTCACCTCTTTGGTCGAACAAGATCTGATTTGACCACAAGATTTTTTGTTCATACGATCCTAAGTTTCTTTATCATACAAGTGTCTTTTATTTTTTTTCAGAACAACATCGAGATCAATTTGAATAAGGGCATCCATAACTTCACGCCTCCACATGCCAAAGTTGATTTTCCCATCAAACTTTTCAACATGGATCTTCTAGCCTCCAATAACAGGTGCTGCATGACGATGTGATACATCTCACCTCCCATCTATAGTGTCTCCTGAAATAGTTTGGGTAGATCTCTCCCCAATTCTAGAAGTTTCACCTTCTACCATTTTCTCAACAAACTATTCACACTTGAAATACAGTCTCTATGATGTTAGTTTCGCGTGAATATATGCACCAAGAAAGTTCCTAGGAGAGTGGAGGGGTCACAATGGTCCCACTTAAAACTCAAACTCCTTAGACTCTTATCGTCTTGTTGACAGAACTTTCCTACACATGCATAAATACACACTATTTACAATAGACTGTCTCCCAAGTACAAATGGTCGTCTCTACCATATCTATAAACAGGACTGTATTTTTAAATAGTACAAAATATATAAATAGTACGTACCTATGAATAGTGTAGTATACGTGAACAGTACCGTATACCTCAAATATGAACCTTTGGCTCTGATGCCACTTGTTGTGCACGGAATACAGAATCAAGCACACCAAATAATTATAAAATTAAATGACACAAGAATTTAACATGGTTCGGCGATTATACCTTCGTCCACGGGAGCAAGAGAAAATAATTGTATTATTAACAATTATTTATAGTACAATATTTGAGTAAAGAAAACTCTCTTCCCGTAACCCAAATACACCCAGTACTCTCATACATACTTGAAAGAATAATAACTCTCAATTGCCCATACTCTCCAATTGCTCACTCTCACAATAATTCTCTAATGAATTATTTCTCTCTGAATTTGAAACTTTCTCAAATTTGGGATGCAGCTATTTATAAGAAAAACTTCACCAACAATGCAACAAAAGTCTTCAATAATTGGTAAAAAATTTAATAATTTGGCACCATTTTCTTCACAAAACTCTACCTAATTTGGCATAATTTTCTTCACCAAACTCTACCTACCAAATTGAAAGTTTTGCATACTAATTGTGGTAAACATGTTAGACACATGTTTGTTAAAAATTGGCATTTTAGTGCTGACTTTTCTACATGTGAAGAGGCAAAATAAGCTGAACATCAACAAACATTCATTTAGATTTATTTTCTGGAGCCAATTTATAAACATAAAAGTTCAACAATCGTATACCGACAAAAGCAGAACCTAGATCGGAAAATTCCTACTAAATTAACAATATCCGAGCTACCATAATTCAGTAAATATTCCTCGGATGAACAGTTGGTAGGATCATATTATTCAAAATCATAAATAAAAACTTGTACAAAGAAAACTTTATATATTGAATATTTTTCTTACAAACCAGTAATAATGATCTAATGACTCGATCATGGAGTAATGGCTGGTCCACGGAAGGCAAAACCTCCACAACCTAACACGGAGGATAATTCTGATGGTCTAATGATTGATCATGATGATTTGGAGGGCCAAGCTGATCTGGCCGTGCCAAGTTGAACGTAGTTGCTTCATCAAATTCTTAAGCAAGTAAAGAAAATCAAATGTTGAATACGATATACAAGCTCTTGAATCTCAAAACATAAATGAGATTGGTGTTGGGAAGCAATTATCAATGGTTGAGGTCATGGCTTAATTGTCATTGGAAGATGGATTCTATGGAATATTCATTTTATGCTACTTTACAATTTACATACCATATATTATATGAGCGGAATTTGACTTCCAAATTTCGTATATTGTTTAGATTTACCAATAAAATTAATTAGTACTTACAATGTTAAAATAATATAATGGTTTTATTTTGTTGTGTAAATTAGCAAGTGTATTAGTCGGTACAAGTAATATAACATAGAGTAGACTATCGTCCCACAAAGATTGTATTAGCTACTATAATTATTCTAACCATGTTTTATTTGAACAATCAAATGAGCGAATTTAGATTAAAAATTAAAATAAAATAAAGCAACTAAAATTTTAAACAAGAATACAAGTAGTTATGAAATTACCAAGAGATTAAAGTATTAGGACATCTGATTTCACCATAATCAATCTAATTTAATCCTTCATCTATGCTATTAAAGATTATTACCCATATTGATAGTGAATTTTCCTAATTTATTCAATATACTCTCTCAAGTAATATAAAAAATATATTCACATATTAATTCACTATATCTCTATATGAATTTAAATATGCAAAGATTCATTAAGTTTTATAAAAATTTTAAAATAAAACTGCACGAATCACGTTGATACATTTATATCTTTCGTTCAATTCATAATATTCATTACACAGAGCACTAATACAAAAATCCCCTCTCAGTTTCATTATCTATCCTCAAATTATTCAAATATTGGCCAAGCGTTAAGTACAATAATAAACACTCAATCATATAATAATAAATTAAAAATAACACAGATTTATAGAATTATATCTTCGTAGTTAGGCGTAGACCTAACAAAATAAATTATTTCATGAAAAAATAAAGAGAATTTATAAATATTATAGGGAACATTTAGCAAAACAATTAGAAAAAGAAAAAAGAAAAAATAAACTCAAGAAGCTGTCTCTCTCTATTTTCTGCAATTTTATGGCTGCGGCTTCCCTCTATTTTCTCTTTCCTCTCTGCTTCTGCTCTCCTTTCTTATTAATTCTTGGCTTCCACTCGTGCTCCTCCAGTTCGGCTATGTGGCTGTGCCTCCCTTTTATAATACTTTTAATTTTTCACACATTAAATCCTTGTATGGAAAGAATTAACACAAAAGCCAAGCCGCCTCTTTTTAGTTCATGCATGCACGTGACTTGTACAATTAATTAGCCACTAAATCTATAAATTATTTAATAAATCTAATAATTTATCCTTTAAACATTTTCTTTCCTCTTTTCATTCACAGTCAGCAATTATTTTCATTAAGCTCCAATTTATTTCTTCTGTAAGCTGTCTTTTACTTGAATAATCCTAATATTTTTACAATAATAAAATATAAAAATTAAGATAAAAATTACTATAATAAAATATAATTTAACATAAAATTAAGTTAAAGAATTATTAAAATAATATATAAATTAGCAACACATTAAATACTCCCAAACTTAATATTTTGCTAGTTCTCGAGAAAAATAAAATCTCAACTAACTTACTTTCACAGGTGTTCGCAAATGCATTTAGCTTATGCAACAAGTCTTTAAACCCTAGAGAGTCTTAGTGGACGAGTTATAGTCGCTTGAGGATTTCCAGTAATGATACCTACAAACATCATCAAAGCATGCCTCAAAGATTGCATAAAGTCTATAGCTCAAAGAAAATTAAAAATATTGGCAAAGTTTTAACTTAAGGAAATCTTCTTCTCGGGTAGATTATCCTCTACATAGGCCCAAATTACTCAAGGATAGCTTCACTCTTAATGGTTATAGGTAGTTATTTCTAATTATGATGCCTATGTAAATTTAAGTAATATAGAATCAAAGTAAGCAATCATTTACTCAATCTAAGATTCTCAACTCAAGCTGTATCAATCTTTTATCTCAAGTCAAAAGAAAAAATTTATATAAGTGCTCAAGATATTTAAATAATCACAATTAAAACAAAAATAATGCAAGAATCAAGTATAAACTAAGACAATATTAATCGTTTTCTAAGAACCATATTCATTTTCAATCATCTACTGATCATAGGTATCAAAAGAAAATTTTTGGTTTATTTATTTATTTTTTTATGACAACAAATATTCCCACCTCCAAACTTGAAATCAACATTGTCCTCAATGTAAATAAAAGGAGAAGGAGAAGGAAAAGAGAACTTCCAAGGTTTTGCATTTGAAGATGTGAACTTGTAGTTGAGTTATTAGAGGACATGTACAAGAACCTATGTCACATAAAATAAAACAAATAAAAGAAAAGAAAGTAAGAGCATCTTCCAAATTTGACTTCTTTTCTAGTGGTTGGAACTCTGGAGGTGGCTTTAGTGTATTTTTAGTGTTGTTCCATGAAAAATTTGGGTGGTTTCTCTGGCCAGGATTGTAGGTATAGAATATGGGTTATTTTATTACCTCTGGAAGTTCGACATATAATAAGCTTATTCAGTAAATAACGATGTAAAAGACTTCCAACTTAGCAATTGACACTAATATGATTCCCACCACACAATTCACACACTTGCGTTTGAATAAAATTAATATTCAGATGTTCCAGCTCATTAGGCAGAGCAATCATTTGTACAGATAAGTACTGACAACATCCACATTATGGGCTCCTGCAACTCTCCTTGGTATTGTTTAGAAGCCATCTCCTCCAATAATTCATAAGCTGCTTCTCGTGTTTTTCCCATCAAAGTTCCTCCTGCTGCAACATTGATCATTGTTCTAGTGGTAAATCCTAAACTATTGTAAAATGTATGTACCTAAAGCCATACTGGTAGACCATGATGCAGGCATTTTTTTAACAGTTCTTTGTATGTCTACCATGCTTTATATAATAACTCCATCTATAACTGAGCAAAGGTTGTGATGTCATTCATCAATTTGGTTGTTTTTACTGGGGGAAAAAACCTTGCTAAGAACTTTTGTGCTAAACCATCCCAGGTAATGATTGTCCTAGTAGGAAGTGAGTTCAACCACTCTTTTACTTTATCCCTCAGTGAGAATAGGAAAAGCGTTAGCCTGATAGCATTGTCTAAGACTCCATTTTGCTTAAATATATCACAAATTTCCAAGAAATTTGAAATGTGAGCATTCGAATCATCACTCGGCATCCCAACAAATTGTATTGATGTCTGAATCATCTGGATTTTCGCTAGTTTAATCTCAAAATTATTAGCTTGAATGGCAGGGCGTGCAATACTTGAGCGAGTACCATTCACTAAAGGAACGACATAATCTCTTAAAGGTCTTGCACCCCCGTTTCCTTGAATTGCTTCTTCCGCCATGATTAGTTGTTGCTACTCCTACAAAGCTTCTCTCATTTCTTTGTTGGGCCTTCTACATGTATGTTTAATCTTTAGATCAAAAAGCAATAAATCAAAGTTTCTCGAACGTTTCATAAATTTAATTTAAAAAAATGAAAATGAAAAAAATAAAAACAATTATTCAAATTTAACTAAGGCTAGTTGGTTTCATACTAATCCAAACAATCTCTGGCAACGACGCCAAAATCTTGTTGTGTAAATTAATAAGTGTATTAGTCAGTACAAGTAATATAATGTAGAGTAAAGTATCATCCCACAGAGATTGTATATCTTATTAACTACCGAAATTATTCTAACTATAATTTATTTGAACAATCGAATAGGGGAATTTAGATTAAAAATTAAAATAAAATAAAGCAACTAAAAATTTAAACAACAATGCAAACAGTTATGAAATTACTAAGAGATTAAGACAAGTGGGACATCCGATTCCACCATAACCAATCTAATTTAATCCTCCATCTATGCTATTAAATATTATTACCCATGTTGACAGTCAATTTCCTTAATCTATTCAATATCCTCGTTCGAGTAAAATTAAAAATATATTCATATATTAACCCACTATATCTATATGTGAATTTAAATATATAAAGATTTACTAAGATCTATAGAAATTTTTAAATTAAAACTGCATGAATCACGTTGACACATTTCTATCTTTCGTTCAATTTATGGCATCCATTATACAGAGTAATAATACATAAATCTCCTTTCAGTCTCATTATCTATCCTCAAATTATTCAAATATTGGTTAGATATTTAAAAGTGTTAAGCACAATAATGAACATTTAATTATGGAATAACAAATTAAAAATAACATTGATTTATGTAATTAAATCGTTATAATTAGGATACATCATAATCCTAATAAAATAAATTAGTTTATAGGAAAATAAAGAGAATCCATAAATATTTTAAGGAACATTGAAGTAAAACAATTAAGAAAGAGAGAGAAAAAAAATAAACTCAAGAAGCTGTCTCTCTCTATTCTTTGCAATTCGGCTTCTCCAAATTATTGCTCTTGGATTTATGGCTGTGGCTTCTCTCTATTTTCGTTTTCCTCTCGGCTACGGCTCTCCTTTCTTATTAATTCTTGGCTTCTACTCGTGCTCTTCCTATTCAGCTATATGGCTATGCCACCATTTTATAATACTTAAGGGCACGTTTGGTGACCCGCATAATATAAGATAAAGATAGTATTCATATTACTTTAATACTTAACACATATTGCACTATAAATTCACCTTACGTAGTATTGCGTTAACTTACAAAATTAATGAGGTAAAATCCGCATAAAACAAACCCAAGGGAGGGTCATGTTTACGCCGCATTGTATTAGAGCAAATCGAAAGAATAAAATTGAATAATTTTTGAAGCATGTTCACGATGATTTCACCCAATCCACCACCATGAATCTACCTGACAATCACTGCTCCACCACTACCGACCTGCTTTTGCCTCCTGAATCATCAAGCAACGGGTTAGACTTTGGGTATGTTTGGAATTGAGGTGTTATAGTTTTTAAGCTACATCCATTGTGAAAAAAAGCTGTAATTATAAAATAAAAGTAAATAATATGTAATAAATATAATTTTTAAATAATAATTTTAACAAAATTATTAAAAACATAATAGATCTTACATCATACAAGTGAAAAATCATATTAACATAGCTAATATAGCTTAAAAGCTACAGTAATTAGTGTTTACCAAACACTTTAGTGCTGCAGCTTAAAATCTACAGCGGCTCAATCTCAATCCCAAACATACCTTTAGAGTTTGATTTGAATTGTCGATAATGATGCCAATTTGAAGTTGATTTATTAATCTTAAATCGATTTGATTTTGATTTATACCTTATTGATATCTAAATCTTCAATTGATTTATCGTTGCTAATTCTTGTTGGTGCTGATCGGCTATGATGTATGGTGTTGTATTTGTTTAGTTGAACTTTAAACTCTCAACAATCAACTTTTTGTCTGAAAACACACAATCACTAAATTCCTGCTGAGTTAATCTGTTATGCTCTGCTTATACCTGACACAATCAACAATCAACACTTATTTCTTCTTTATCTTATTCTTTCATCTTTATAATCCAGTTCTGACTTTGAATTGCTTCTAGTTTCAGATTTTTTTTGGCTTTTATTTATTATTTGCCTTTTTTTTAATTATATTATTTACTGTTTTGAATCCATTCACTTGCTTAAAATTTTTAATATTCTGGATTTTTACTGATATTTTAGTTAAGTACTTGGATGTAAGCATTACTAAAATTGTTGCATTTCTTCAACTTCATTTTATAGCCTTCGCAAAGAAGTTGAAGCAAAGAGTATATTCATTTTGGTTGCTTAATTAATGCAATTCCGTAGAGTTTGTCCATCCATGTATTTATCATACGCAGCAGAAATGAATGTTTGAAGTAAACAAAGTAATTCTTCACTGTGAAGCTACAACATTGATGGCTTTGAAGTTTTATGCATTGTCTGCATGATAGGTTTATATTTTGCCTATCAACAGTGTTTGGGTAATATCGGGCAGGTCTCCTCGAGGCCCTTCCAACTCGAATAAAATACCCCGAGTTCAATACAGCTCAAGCAGAAGTCCCGACCACTGACACGAAGACGATCTCACTAGACGTCAAAGCTGATCAAGGTCGAGGAATTCAGAGCCGTCCGAGCTCTGAGCTCTCTTGCCAACTCGAGGTCATCAGGCCCCGTCAAGGCTGGACAAGGACGAGGAACTCGAAGGCTGATTGAGACCCGAGCTCTCCTTTCTGCTCGCTGCAGTCAAGTTCTCGAGCATAACTAGGCCACGCCAATCATAGAACAAATGGAATGCGAGACCCGGCTCAGGACAGTTCGACCCGTTTCCTCATAATCCCGCACACCTTTCGATGTCTGATCAGGGCCCACATCATATGGTGGCGGTACTGTTGCCGATGGCCGACACATGCCCCCACGGTGTCATCATTCCTTGCGCGCATGCTCGACATGATGATCTGGCTATATGAGCCATGTTAACAAGACAGCCGCGCATCCCCAGGGAATATTACGCTAATCCCGGCTGTCAGAGGGACCCAGACACCACTGATGCGGGAACGGTTGATCCAGAGAAGAAAGGGCGAGAAAAATGGAGGATAAAAGGAAACGGACAGGTAAATTGCAGAGGTTCCAAAAATTCACACAGGTTCTTCCTATCCTTGCTTTCCTCCATACTGATTCCCCGAAAATTCTATTATTCAAAAAGGAAGGCAAAAAATACCCTTCCCATTCTTCCGGTCTCTCTAAATAAGAGGGATACACAAAGAACAACCCGATTACTGACTTGAGCGTCGGAGGGTTTTTGCCGGAACAATATCCGGCAACCCCTGACCTTGTTTTCTGTGAGTACAGGTCTGAGAGACTCCCGTTCTGAGGAAGACAGAGGAACTGGAATTGGAAGACAATCCTGCTTGAGCTCGAGCTATCTGCAAGCAGAAGGTTTTTGGTACTATTTGAAGGGATGAGGAAAAACAGTATCAGCATTTTTTTGGTACCGTCTGTAGGGATCAGTTCAAAAAGCCTGATTTCCTAACACGTTCACGAGACACAACGCAGCGATGAGAGTAAACAGCCGAAGAGGAGTAAGTCCAGAGGAATCGAGGAATCGGTGACTTTGAGGGAAGTGGCCAATGAGGCTCAGAATAGGGAGATCCAAGAAAGAATGGATCGGATGGAGAAACAAATGGAGACTCTGACCTCCATATTACAAGAACTCAGGGATGGACAGAGAAAAGCATGTAATGACGTCCATGAATCCAGCCATGGGAAAGCTCCCATTCGGGAGAATGTGGGAGATGAAGCCCAAAGACCTAGGGCACCAAATGTTGTCGTGAGGGAGGAGACAAACATGGAGGAAAGAGGGTCTCGTCAGCACTTACAGGATACAGCCCCAACCTCTAGTGTGGAAGAGCTGGAGGGGGAGGTGCGTAGGTTGGCACAAGTTGTGGAGGATCTCCGGGAAACGAGAAGAGCCCGAGTTGGAGAATAATCGTCGGATAACGAGTCTCTACTCTCAACGGAGATCATGGGTGTCACGATCCCACGTGACTTCCGCTTCTCGGATTTGAAGTTTTCAGGAAAAAACGACCCGTAAGTGCACATAGAGCGGTTTAATGACATGATCGGAGTGCAGGGTCTGTCGGTAGCCCAGAGTTGTAGGGCCTTCCCGCTCACTCTTGAGGGAAGGGCAAGAGAATGGTACCGCAGGCTGCCGCGGGGAAGCATCCTGAGCTTCGAACAAATGTGTAGGGAATTTACAGAGTAGTTTCGGGGCCCAGTGACCCCGAAGATGATATGATGGAGCTATCGGAAATAAGACAGAGGGAGGGAGAACCCCTCCGGGAGTTCGTCAAGAGGTACCACAGATCGGTCCTAGATCTTGGCGCGTTTAATCATCCCCAAGCGCTGAGAGGACTGAAGGATGGGATCCGGATGGGAAGGCCATGGTATAATCTGCTAAGCCCTTCGATCCGTTCGTATTCAGACGCGTATGAACAAGTAAAAATGGATATGGTAATTGAAGAGGAAAAGGCTGCAAAGCTGAGAAGTGAACAGGGCAATGGAGCAAAGAGGAAGGAGAAAGGAGGTTCTGCCCGAGGAGCACAAGCTTCAAAAGCAACAAAGGACCGGGTTGCCCCATACAACCCTTACCAGAGAGCTCCCCATCGCGAATGATTCCCCTGCCACCACGCAAGCCTTCGTAGCCGGATCAAAGAGAATACAGGCTTCACAACGACCACCCATCTCGCAACCAACCACCAAGCTGCACTGCAGTGAACCACAACAGAGCAGATCGTCCATCGCCACCCCCACCAAGAAGTTTCCCAAGGATCGGCAAGACAGATGGTGGAGCAGAGCCCCGCCTACGGGCAATACACGAGGTTGAAGGTATCTCTCGAAGAGATACTTCAAGTGGTTGAGGAGCGAGGATTGCTGAGCCCCCCAACGCCAATGGCCAAGTCAGCTGGCAAACGAGACAATGGGCTGTTCTGCCGTTTCCATGGTGACCACGGCTATTCCACATTACAAGATCAGTGATTTGAAGAACCGGTGGAGGATCCGTTAGGAATCGGTACTTGGACGAGTTTATCGAAGGAGGACATCCGATGGTTGAGCAAAGAACCTAAGGAAGACGATCGAGCTTATGAAATAGACTTGGAACCACCGACCACAAGGGTGATCTCGGGAGGGCCCATAATGGCGTGAAGTTCAAACAGGGCTCGAAGAACTATTACAGATATGCCGCTGCCGGCCGAGAGGTCCTGTTCACTGCCCTCACTGCCAAAAAGGCCAAGGTCCCGCAAGTGCCCATTATATGGACTGGAGGAAGACGAGGAGGGGTGTTAGTACCTCACGAGGATGCCCCGTTGTGAAAGCGAACATAGCTAACAAGGAAGTTGACCGAATACTCGGTAGACTCTGGAAGCTCGGTGGATATTCTCTTCAAATCCTCACTCGAGGATTTGAGAATAACAGTGCGAGCCTCGAGCAGCATAAGCATTTCCTTGAAAGGATTCGGGAGGAAGTCGATACCTTGGGAATCATCAAGATAAGCAAGAACCATGGGCTCTGAGGCCTTTGAAAAGAATATGATGTTAGACTTTGTGGTGGTAAATGAAGCCAGCCAATACCAGTGAATACTGGGAGGTCGCTCATGAGGATCAGCCAAGGTACTATCCACCCACTACTTGGCCCTAAAGTATCGAGTGAATAGGGTCAGTAGGGTCGTAAAAGCGCACCGTAGGGTGGCGAGGAGTCGCTACTGCTGTGGCAGCCAAAGAAACCATGCAGATAACCTCACCGAACTCGAGGGGGAGTCAAAGAATGGAAGGCGGAGCCACCGAGGAGTCTGGAGGAGGTCGAAGTGAGAGCAGACGATCCCGAGAAGAAAATCTGGATCGACTCGAGCATTAGCGAGCAGTTGAAAGAAAAGCCGGTGGAGTGTCTCGCGAGCACATGCGGATGTGTTCGCATGGACGCATGAAGATATGCCCGGATTGACCCGTAGTGGCGTGTCACGAGCCAGCAATACGGAGAGATGCTAAGCCAGAAGGCGTAAGAGGAGATGCGCCAACCAAGAGAGATATGAAGCCATCAATTGCGAGGTGGAGAAGTCACTGAAAGCTGGATTCATAATGGAGGTCTCCTACCCGAATGGATCTCGAATGTGGTGCCGGTGAAGAAGGCAAGTGGAAATGGAGAATGTGCGTGGACTTCACGGATGTGAACAAAGCTTGCCCTAAAGATAGCTTCCCACGACCAAAGATAGACCAACCGGTGGACTCTACGTGGGACACAGTCGCTTAGTTTTATAGGTGCATTCTCGTGGATATAACCAGATTCCCATGCACCGATCGGATAAGGAATGCACGACCTTCATCACCAATTAGGGATTGTATCACATAAGGTCATGCCCTTCGGTCTAAAGAATGCCATGGCAACATACATCGGTGAACAAGGTCTTCAAGCCATTGATCGGTCGAACGATGGAGGTGTATGTGGATGACATGATCACCAAGTCCAAAGACGCGGAGGAGCATGTAAGGCATTTAGAGGAGACCTTTGCACTCTTAAGAAAGTACCGGATGAAGCTGAACCCGGAGAAATGTGCTTTTGGGGTTAGTTCGGGAAAATTCTTAGGTTTCATGGTCACCACGGAGGATCGAGGCCAATCCGGAGAAGATAATAGCAATGGTGGAAATGAGGTCCCTCCAGTAGCCTCGAGGAGATACAAAGTCTTACCTGAAAACTTGCATCCCTCAACAGGTTCATATCTCGAGCCACTGGATAAATGCCGAGTCTTCTTCGTGAAATGAAGAAAGGCAGAAGACAAAGTGGACGCCTGAATGCGAAGCTGCATTCCAACAGATTGAAAGAATACTTGCCGAAAGCTCCACTCACCGCCTACACCTCGAGCGAGGAGGTATTGTTTCATGCACTCGGAAGTGTCCCAATGCGCAACGAGTTCGGCTCTAGAAGGGAGGAGTCGAGGTGCAAGACTGCTTATTACACGAGCAGTAGCTTTGCTGAAGCTCGAGACTCGATATCCACCGATGGAGAAATAGGCACCGCCCCGGTCACAGAGAACTCGAAAGTCGAGGCCTTATTTTCAGCGCATTCGAGAGCGATTCTAACAAACCAGCCACTCAGCAGACCTCGCGATAAGCCGTAGACCTCCGAAGGTTGGTGAAATGGTCGATGGAGCTTAGTGAATTCGACATCAGCTACCAACCTCGAACAGCTATAAAAGCTCAATCCTTAGCTGACTTCGTGGTCGAGTGCACTGCAAGGGATGAGGAGAAAGAGAGCGAGCCCCCACCAGATTCCCAGGCCTCGACCAACGCATGGATAGTCACGAGAGATGGATCTTGTGGAAATCGTGGAGCAGGGGCATGAATTGTGCTCCTTACTCCCGGCGAGCGTAGATGCAATACGTCGTGAAATTAAAATTGAGTTACCAACAATCGTGCCGAGTACGGGTCGTAATAGTGGGATCGAAGCTCGCCTCGTAGTAAAAGCGTAAGAGGTAAAGCTCGAACGGACTCACAACTGGTGACAAACCACCTCGACCAAAGCTTCCGGCGAAGAGGAGAAGATGGAAGCCTACCTGCGGAAGGTGAAGCAATGAATGGAGAATTTCCGAGTCATCGAGGTGGAACAAATCGCAAGGGAAAGATTTTTCGAGCTAATATGATAGCTAGCATGGCAGCCGCGATCCGACCCCAAAATACCAAGTCTATCCTTTGAAATCAAGACCGCTCGAGCATCGAACAGGAGGACGAGGTGATGAGCTTATCGACGTGCAACACCTGGATGGAGCCAATCATTTCTTACCTCAAGGAAGGGACAGTGCCGGCCGATAAGAAGCAAGCAAGGAAATTAAAGTGTAAAGCAGCCAGGTACACTCTCATCGACGGGGTTTTATATAGACGGGGGTACACCCTCCCCTTGCTGCGATGCTTAGACAATGAGGAGGCTGATTATGTCCTCCGAGAGATACATGAAGGAATTTGCGGGAATCATTCTCGTGCGAGGTCCTTGGCTTTCAAGGCCTTGAGGCAAGGATACTTTTGGCCCCGCATGCATCAAGATGCTCAAGCGAAGACCATAAGTTGCAAGAGCTGCCAGAGTTTTGCCAATCACCTGACTCAGCCTCTAGAGAACCTTACGGTGATGAACTCACCATGGCCGTTTGCTCAATGGGGAATTGACTTGATAGGGCCACTACCGAAGGGGAGAGGATCTGCCACCCATGCCATAGTCGCAATCGATTATTTTACCAAATGGGTCGAAGTGGGAGCCTCGAGCAAGATCACTGAAGGTAAAACCACCGACTTCATCCGGAAAATGTGATTTGCAGGTATGGGATTCCTCATGTATTGGTCACGCATAATGGGAGAAAGTTTGACAACGGTAAGTTCGAGACTTCACGAAATCTGGGATAGAGCTGAAATTTTGCTCTCCTCACACCCACAAGCTAATGGACAAGTAGAAGCCGCGAACAAGACCATAAAACGTCTCTCAAGACCGGACTTGGTGAGCAAAAAGGAGCCTGTGTGGACGAGTCGCTCGGTGTCTTGTGGGCTTATAGAACCACTACTAAAACGGCCATAGGAGAAACCTTATTCTCCTTGGCGTTTGGGCACGGGCGATTGTTCCTGCTCGAAATAGAATGGGGACGCACAAAACAATGAGCGAGATGTGTGCAGGTCTAGACTTGTTGGAAGAAAAGAGAGAAAGGGTCGCTGCTAAGATCGCAGAATACCAACAGAAAGTGGCTCGTTATTACAACCGAAATGTGCACATTCGCTGGTTCTAAGTGGGTGATTGGGTACTCAGAAGAGTCAACCAGAACACGAAGGACCCAAGGTAATGTGTGCTATGGCCGAATTGGGAAGGTCCTTATCGTGTCACTCAATTAGTCGGACCAGGAGCATACCGGCTAACCCATCAAGATGGACGAGAGGTCAAGAGGCCGTGAAACGCACAACACTTGATGAAATACTTCCAGTAAGTTTCCTTGTGTTGTAAGTGTTGATGTAAGATTCCTTCCCAAAATGGGGATGTGTAAAAACACAAATGTATATAAGAGTAAGAAAAGCATTTGTAATATTAATTCAAGTTGAAGCCAAGCAGCTCGCGAAGAACGCTAAAGCCAGAAGTCCAAAAGCCTAAGTCTTAGGTGCGACGGTGCCTAGCGAGGCCAATTACAAGCCCGAGCAGAAGAAGCTCACGAAGAACGCTAAGGCCAGAAGTCCCAAAGCCTAAATCTTAGGCGGGACGGTGCCTAGCGAGGCCAATTGCAGGCCGAGCAGAAGAAGCTCATGAAGACAAAGCTAAGACCAGAAGTCCCAAAGCCTAAGTCTTAGGCAAGAAGGTGTCAAGCGTGGCCAATTGCAGGCCGAGCAGAAGAAGCTCATGAAGACAACGCTAAGGCCAGAAGTCCCAAAGCCTAAGCCTTAGGCGGGACGGTGCCTAGCGAGGCCAATTGCAGGCCGAGCAGAAGAAGCTCATGAAGACAACGCTAAGGCCAGAAGTCCCAAAGCCTAAGCCTTAGGCGGGACGGTGCCTAGCGAGGCCAATTGCAGGCCGAGCAGAAGAAGCTCATGAAGACAACGCTAAGGCCAAAAGTCCCAAAGCCTAAGTCTTAGGCGGGACGGTGCCAAGCGTGGCCATTTGCAGGCCGAGCAGAAGAAGCTCATGAAGACAACGCTAAGGCCAGAAGTCCAAAAGCCTAAGCCTTAGACGGGACGGTGCCTAGCGAGGCCAATTGCAAGCCGAGCAGAAGAAGCTCATGAAGACAATGCTAAGGCCAGAAGTCCCAAAGCTTAAGTCTTAGGCGGGACGGTGCCAAGCGTGGCCAATTGTAGGCCGAGAAGAATAAGCTCATGAAGACAACGCTAAGGCCAGAAGTCCCAAAGCCTAAGCCTTAGGTGGGACGGTGCCTAGCGAGGCCAATCGCAGCCGAGCGTAAGAAGCTCATGAAGACAACGCTAAGGCCGAAGTCCCAAAGCCTAAGTCTTAGTGCGTGATTTGACGGCCAGCACCGTGGGCCAATTTCAGTGCCGAAAGGTA
>CM046817.1:5980056-6045017 GCA_025617385.1 Murraya koenigii | reverse complement strand
AGCAAGAAGCAACCTTGCAAAATAATGGTACTTACTGAGGATTATTCCTCTTTTGTTTCCTGGAACCTATTGTGGGAAAGGATGGAACAACTAAAATTTTACAGGTTGATAGAAGATCCCGTGACTTCAGGTAATCTTTGATTACTTCGAATGAGACTTCCCTATATTTATTCAATAATGGCTTAGAATAAATAGCCAAAATTACAACGTTCAAATCCCTTAAAAATAGCTAAAAAGTTACAACTACTTCCTACTACAACAACTTTCTATGATAATTTAACAGCAATCTGCATTAGACTAGGACTACAAGTTATCCACTAACTTTTGTAACCAATTATAAGAATTAAAAATAATAATTAAACCAAAAACATATTCGTGCCCCTAACAACTCCTTCCCCCTTGAAAAACAGCCTTGTCCTCAAGGCCAAATGCTGAACTTAATTTCCAAGAACTCAACTATGGTGGCAACAAAATTTCAGGAGCTCTGTCAATAATTTCCAGTTCTTCATCAACCTCACTATCATTGAAGCAAGCTTGAATCATAAATAATTTTTTACAATGATGTCCAGGACCAAATTGTTCATTGCACTTGAAACATTGTCCTTTCTCATCTATCTCTACTATGCTAAGCCTTTTGATGGGATACATGGAACCGTTTTGAGCTTTAGGACATTTAAGTAGTCCTTGAGAGATATTACGAGCTCATACAAGCGAGCTAACCTGATGGCTGAAGATAATGTTGTCGAACAACAAGCTAATACATATGCCTTGATTTCCTTTATTGAATCATGTAACCCGCTAATGAAGCAATTGACTTGACGATTTTAAGGAAGGTGTCCTACCTCTGTTAATAATCACTCAAATTGAGTTTGATATTCATTGACTGTCCCAACTTGTCTCAGCTTGATTAACTCTCCAAAGAAATCTTGAAAATTAGTAGCTCCATACCTTTGGTTCAAGCCATCTTGAAATTCTTGCCAAGTCATCAATCCTTTCTCTTGCTTAAGTAGCCGATACCACAACTGAGCATCACCTTCAAGATGAAATGATGCTAGTGCCACACGATCTTCTTATGCTGAATGGTTAAAGTAAAAAAATTGCTCCACTCCGCAAAACCAACTCGCAAAACCAACTCGTTGTGTTTTCTTCTCCATTGAAGCGAGGGAAGTCAATTTTGACAAGTCTAGGAGCGTATTGTGAGCTATTTGGTGTGCGCCATTAGCATTTTCAGATCGTCTTGTTCGATTCTAAACTGGTGCCGTTGAATTTTCTCCTTCCTGATCATGTTGTGAGTTGGTTTGTATAGTAAATTGTAAGAAGAGTTCATTGAGTTTCTCTAAGATCTGTTGCTGACCTGCAAAGTGAGAGTTAACATCATTCTCCAACTTCTCCACTCGTGAATCCATGCGCTTGCTCTGATACCACAGTGGTACATATTGAGGATTATTTCTCTTTTGTTTACTGGAACCTATTGTGGGAAACGATGGAACCTATTGTGGGAAACGATGGAACCAATTTTTTAGGTTGATAGAGGATCCCGTGACCTTAGGTAATCTTTGATTACTTTGAATGAAACTTCCCCGTATTTATTCAATAATGGATTAGAATAAATAGCCAAAATTATAACGTTCAAATTCCTTAAAAATAGCTAACGATTTGCAACTACTTCTTACTGCAACCACTTTCTACGATAATTTAGAAGTAATTTGCATTAGACTAGGACTATAAGTTATCCACTAACTTTTGTAACCAAATATAAGAATTAAAAATAATAATTAAACCAAAAACATATTCGTGCCTCTAACAAATAATTTCACCTTCAAGAATACAAGTTGCAGCTTAGAATTAATAAAAAATGGATCACTTTGCATCACATTCGTATTAGCAGGCTCTTGCTTGCTAATTGAAGAGACAAACAAAAGGCATGCAAGTTAGGGATGGCAAAAATCCCCGTGGGGATGGTGACCATTAGGCATTTTTCTCATTTAGAGAGGGTATGAAGACGATTTTATACACAATTTTTTATTCGGAGAGGGGACGATGACGATATTTTACCCAATTATTATTTCGGGGAATGGATGGGGATGGGTTGGGATCCCCATCACCTTCCCAATTCATCATTTTTTTCATTTTTAATTTTTAAATTTAATTTTATTTTTAAGAATTATTAAAGAATGAATAATAAAATTTAAATTATAAAATATTATATATTAGTATAAATAACAAATATTAAAATATTTATACAAATATATCATGAAATTTTCGGGCTTAATTAAAAATATTAATTTTAATATCTACATCCATTTCGTTTATTTTATTATTGATATAAAAATATTTTTTTTTCTTTTTATTATAATATTGTAAAGATTGGCGAAGACAATTATGTTGATAATTTGTATTTAATAGTGTGACTTTTATAATAGATCAATGTTAATATAAGATATATTGTTAAACTTTACATTTATTTAAAATTTTTATTTTAATATAATAAAATTAAGTTTAGAAACTAAAAATATATCGATTATTTGGAAGTTTATTTAGAAAATAAAGACCATTGGAGATCCTTTGTTATTATTCGAAGATGGCATGAGGATCCCTTTAAACATTTCAAATAGGGACGGGGAGGGGATGGAGATGCTGGTCCCTTCCTCTCTCCTCCCCATTGCCAACCCTAATGAAGGTAGCATCCAGAAGATTATAAATAATTGTACTTTCTATGCTACAGTGTAGTAAAAAATTATCAATTTTTTTTTTTGTAAACTAGAAATCAAACATACCTTATTGAAGTTAAAATCTTCAGACATATTGAGTTGCTCCTTCGTAAATATTTGTTCAAGATGTCGGACAGAAAAATTTTAGGGTCCAATGGCAAGAAAAAATTACAGATATAGACACAGATTACATACAACAAATCAATATCATATAACACACACAACATATCATATGCTCATAATGGATTAGTTCATTCTTTTATTAAAAAATATAGCATCAATTTCTTTACAATTGATGGTTATTGCAAAAGCATTCATATGGCGAAAGGGGAAAACAATTTAACAAAATAACTAGTTATAGACGATGGTGTAGTCAGCATTGAAACATTCTTCCAATTTAAGTCCTGAGCATTTGCCACTACCAGGTGATGTTGCAAAATTAGATTCCTGGCCAGTACTAGTGCTTGAAATATGTATGTTTTCAGTTCTTGCCACTACAAGTAAAGACAAGATAATGAAAGTGAGACTCTTCGACATGTTATAATTTATAAACTGAATTATAAACAACTTAATTAAAATTAATAGAGATGTGAAGAATAAGAAACACTTGAAGCCCTATTATATGAATGAATATTGCGAAATGAGTTATAATGGCATTTATGATACTTCCATGAATGAGCATTATATAAATCATAATATGTTTATTTTTATTAACTATTGACTTTAATATCTTGCTACTATCATGTATGGTAATCCAAACATACAACTAATTAATTTTATCATTTTAACATTATTTTTATTCTAATTTTTGTTAGATTTTTTCTCTTTATTGGTTGTTGTGAAATTATAAATCTTAAAGTCAATTTTTGCATTATTTTATTTATAATAACTTTGTAGTTATGTCCTTATCAGTTAATCACGAGGGAGAGCTCTCATGTTTTGAAAAGTCTCAAGCGAGAAAAAGCTTTTGATATTCCAATATGGTGAGTGTCTGGCTGATTGCAGCGAGGAAAAGAAATATACAGAGATGCATTTGAGGTTAATTTTGGCATTTTGATAGACTGATTAAGTAAAAATTTAATTTTTAAATTTAGAAATTAATTTCTTTTTCAAACTTGAGTGTTCAAAGTATATTACAGAGTATAAATAAACTCGCTCATTAATAAATTACCCACTTATTAATTTACTATTAAAGACAATTTTATGAAACTTTTACTCTGAACACCCACTTGCTACACTCGTCAATAATTTATAGATAAATTCTATTTTTTTACTCTTAATAATTTACATCCCAGATTTCTCTGGGTACTGTTTTCAAATTTCTCTTGTTACTGTTTATTGAAAGTATTATAAGAATTACCGCCTCAGGTAAGAAATCATAGTATTTAGTCGGTGAAGTAAGAATAAATTTCTACCAATCTTTAAATCCACAGAGATATTTAGTTAACATCTCCATGTACTTTTCATGGTGAGCAATTCGATTTCATTTATTGTCGATCACAAGCGTACAGATCTGATGGTTTCTAGTTTTTGATCCTATCTCTGATATTTTTTCATGCATTCAAAATCCTGGATATTCTTCTATTAACTAGCTTTTGGTTATGGCTTATGGATTATGTTATAAATTTTTTATCCTTATGACTATATATAAAACTTACAAACCAAATAAAATGAAGAACATGTTCTTGTACTTGTTGGTGAAGTATCGAAGAGAAAAGTCTTGGGTTTTAGAATTATTTTTGTGGTTGTAAAGAGAAAATAAAATTTTGTTATTGTAACGGTTTAATATAAGGCTATATTTTAGAATTTTCAAGAGTAATTACTTGGTTTTCAAATTTTCTCATAAAGAGTATTCAAAGAACTTTTTAGAATCTTACCCTTACATATATAGACAAATTACAACCATCTCCTAGTATTAGGATAGAAAATAGGAAAATTATCAGCCATATACCCTTAAATGTCACCGATATCATTTTTTTTTTATTTTTTTATTTTTTTTTATTTTTTTTCCGATATCATTTATATTATAACACTTTTAACATTTATCACTCGTATACCCTAAGTTAGAAAAGTGTTTCTGTCGTCCACCTTACCATTATCAACCGTTAGAATATGCTGACGTCATAAGGGTAGCATTGTCTTTTAACATAGGAAAAGGTGTGATAAAAACAACGTGTCGTTTTCTTTAAGTGAAATATATTGTTTTGAAACGACATGTCGTTTTAATGGGATATAATTATATATATGTCGTTTTAATGTAATATAACTGTATGACGTGTTTATTTAAGTGAATTGACAACGTTTTTTGGACGACATGTCATTCATTTGTTTTACAGTAAAACGATTTATCATATAATTATATTCCGGTCCAACGACATGTTGTTCAGTACAAAAATTTCACTAAAAAATGATATTTCATTTTTAATCACAGCTTCTCCTTTACTTGTTTCAAGGTTAAAATCGTTATTTTATCAAAATTCTGTTAACTTCTTAGCAGTAGCAAATAGTAAGGTGGATGACAGATGTCTTTTGTCAACTTAAGGTATACGAGTGATACATGTTAAAAGTATTGTAGCACAAATTATATCAATGTCTTTTAAAAGTCTATGACTGATAATTTCTCTAAAAAATAAAAATGTATTAAAAGACAGTTTTGTAATTTGAAAAAAAAAGAAGTAAAATATGGATGTTAAAAATAATTTTAGAGTGAAATAGCCCCCACCTTAATTGATATAAATATAAAATAAAAATAGGACAAAGAGTCCTAGAAGAGTAATTATAATTAGATCGATGATCATCAACATTCAGCAGAATACTTTCTCATAAATTGGTTCAATGATATTTACATATATATACAACAAATCAATACCACATAACATACAAAACATATTGTATGCTTATAATGGGTTAATTCCTTCTTTTATTACAATGTATCATCAATGTCTCTACAATGGATGGATACTGCAAAAGTGTATTCATACGACATATTAGAAATAACTATTTAACAAAATCATCAATGAAGTAATCTTGTGTCTAAGGGGCTAATGCCCAAACCATAGGGGATTGAGAGGGGCTAATGCCGAACCCTGAAGAGATTAATTGCTCATAGCCGTGGTTAGTGCAAGCATTCTCAGTCTTCTTAGTCAAGCATTCTTCGCTTATAAGTTTCGAGCAATCTTCAGTATAGATGATGCTGCAAAATTGGTAGAAAATGGAACTTATGGCTTGGATTCTTAACAAATACTGGTACTGGTGCTTGAAATAAGTATGCTTTCAATGCTTATTATTACAAGCAAAGCAAGATAATGAAACCGGGACTCTTCAACATTTTAAAATTTCTAAACAGAATTGTAAAATAACTTAGTTATAATTACAAAAAGGTGTAAGAATAAGAAACACATGAGGCTCTATATATATGAATGAATATTGAGAAATGAGCTATAATGTACTTTATGAGATTGTCAATTCTATTAATGAGTGTTGAATAAATCATGGTGCTTTTATTTATATTAGCTATTGACTTTAATATCTTGTAGCTTATCATTTGAGACATACGTCTAGTTAATTTTATTATTTTCAGTATTATTATTATTTTTAATTTATGTCTTATATTTTTTTCTCTTTATTTAACCCTATTCAATTTATTATTATTACTGTAAAAGTATTGTTCCAATTATTTAAATTTGTTCCATTGAATTTTGCTAACAGGATTTTAACGAAGCAAAATTAAGTATATATAACACCACTCATGTATCACAAATGCTTTTATATTTTGGCTTAGATTTTGTCCCACAGAGTTTTTCTTAGCAAAACAAAATGATAGATTGATTTAATGAAGTGCTTTTTCATAAATTAATTCAATGACATATGCATACAAGAAATAAATGCCATACAACACACACAACATATATCGTGTTATTTTTATCTAAAATCTGCTTTGATTAAATTAGGAACGAACAACAGTTCAGTTTTTTAATTAATAAAGAGAGTCAAAGCATTAGTTTCAACTTAATTTCATTGTAAATTAAACTTAGCTTCAGCTAGCTGTAATTGCTGTTGTTCATGAAGATTTTTCAGTACCCCATATATTAGTTATATTTTATTCATGTACTACTGGTAGGGATCCTGTTGATGAAATTTTGTTTCTTAACCATACAACAATAAGATTTTTAAATTACATCGAGATAAGACTTTGATATTATATAGTAGAAAATCAAGAGGTTATGCGCTAGAGGTACTTAGATAACCTCCACCAACAGATAACAAGTAAACAATCGTTAATGCTCAACTAGAGATTCCACCTTAGCTCTTTTAGAATACCATCGGGTTACTAATAATTTTAGCTCTTTTGATGGTGACTAGATAATAGACTTGCCATAGAGATTAAACTTGTATTAGTTAAAGAATACTTAAAAAAAACACAGATTATGATGTATTGGGAAAAAAAAATATATATATATATATATATAATCATTCTCAGGTACAGACTTTCTCATTTTTTTAATGCGGATCCATTTTTAAACCGTGCGGTTCAAAAGAGTTAAAAAATATATATATATAATGTATTGGAATAATATGATTTTTCACATTTTTCTAAAATTATTGAAATATAAATGCTCATCATATGTTTTCTCTTTTATATAATCGGATTGCAATATTAGGAATTCGATGTACGCTTTTTCAACATGATTGAGTAAAGGTTAGGGCGCAATCCAATTCAAGTTATTTTTCATTCACCATTTTCCTTTTCTTCTGTCCTTTTCCAGTCCTATGACATATTAGTTCTTATGTTTAAACCTTCTTCTCTAGTAGTCAAGTCTATTTTAAACTTGCAATCCCTTTCCTTTGAAGTTATTGTTATATATGCGATTTACAAAACTTAAGTAATTGAGTTTCTATTAAATATTTTTAATTTCGGAAAATTTTATTGACAAAGACGAGATGATCATAAGCTTATTAATAATTTATTATACTCATGATAGTAATTAAGATAAATATTTTTAATCATGAGAAAGAAGAAGAGGATTGGTTTTTTCTTTTACCATTTTTTTTGTAACGGCTGTTTTCTGTCCATTCTATTTAAATACCATGTTGTTTTTTTGTTAGACTTTTTTTAAAAAAAAATTACTATTTTCATTTCATTTTATGTCTCATTTTTTTTTGTGATGTAGTTCTTGCACGTTACTCATGGAGACTAACGAATTAATTTAAATCTAAATAGTTGGAATAATACTTTTACAGTAATAATAATACTAATAATCATCATCATCAGTTTTAAGTAAAGAGAAAAAGCTGTAGACATAAACTGTATAAAAATAATAATACTAAAAACGGTAAAATTAATTATTTGTATATTTCAATTAGGATGCATGATAATGCAACAAGATATTAAAGGCAATGGCTAATAAAAATAAACGCAACATGATTTACTCATTCGTGGAATCGCAATCTCATAAAGGCCACTATAGCTCATTTCCCAATATTCATTTATATACATAGAGCCTCATGTGTGGGATGGCAACGGGCTAGGTGTTGAGCAGAGATGCCAATATGTGTACTCATATTCGTTTGGTAGATGACATCCTCGCCACCAACTCTTTTTCATTGTGATTTGAACTAGTATGGGTCAAGGATTCCTCGTTAAAAGTTTTAGATACTCATCTCCTTTCCCTTATCTCCTATATTTCCTTTATTTTTTAACATCAAGCATACATTTAAAAGGAAAAAACAATACCTTAATTATTTAGCTCTAGATGAACATACATAAAAATATTTTAAAATAATTTTAGGTAAATATTAATTTTTATTTAGTAATTGTTGAGTTCAATTTTAATCAATGTATTACTGAATAAAATACTAAATCTATTTAAACAAGAGAAAAATATAGAACTTACCAATTAATTGGAATGATAATGTGATGAGATCACTAAATAGTTTAGAACACAAAATCCTTTTAAATTAAGATAAAATACTTCCCAAATAAATAAATAAATAAATTGTAGGCTCTACTTCCAACTAAGGCATATAGTAGTTGCTGCTTCTACTTGCTAATGCTAAATGCATTTCTTTAAAATTCTTACAATCAAAATACTCCTAACAACCATTCTTCATCAACCTAAATAATTATTTAATTAATTTAGCTGACAATTTTTTTTTAAAGTAAATAGTCAATAGTCAAACGAATTTAGCGATTGGATAGTTGCATTATAATATTTTTATACATGAATCCTACTTGTCCAATCAATGAGTATAAAGAATTATATCCACATCCATTCAATTTAATTTTATAGAATAGTATAAAATTAAAATTGATATCTGACCCTAACATAACAGGTCCGCAGGCCAATACTCACGGAGATTTTTCGCCATCCCTACTCATGTGTTTCTTATTCTTGCACCTCTCTTTGAATTCTAATTAAGTTGTTTATAATTCTGTTTGGAAATTTTAAAATGTTGAAGTCTCAATTTCATTATCTTGGCTTTGCTGGTAATAATAATCACTGAAAGCATACTTACTTAAAGCATTAGTACTGGCCAAGAATCTAAGCCATATGTTTCATTTTCTACCAATTATGCAGCATCATCTGATAGAACGATTGTTCAAGACTTACAAGTATAGAATTTTTGACCGAGGAGATTGAGAATGCATACACTCATCACTGCTACGAGCAATTACTCCCCTCGACGTTGGCACTAGCCCCTCAATCCCCTATGGTTTGGGCATTAGCCCCTGATACGCAAGATTACTTCATTGATGAATTTGTTAAGTAGTTATTTTCTCTTATGGCATATGGAAACTTTTGCAATAACTATCAATTATAGAGAAATTGATGATACATTTTAATGATAAAAGAAATTATTATGAGCATATGATATGTTGTGTATGTTATAGTAGAACTGATTTGTTGTATGTATGTACATATCATTGAATCAATCAATGAAAGAGCGCTCTGTTGAATGTTGATGATCGAGATGATTATAATTACTTTATTATGACTATTTGTCCTATTTTTATTTTATATCTATCTCCTATTAAAGTTAAAAATACTTTTAACACCCATATTTAACCTTTTTTTTTAAATTTCAAAACTATCTTCTAATACAATTTTATTTTCTATTCTAATATTTAAGAGTTACTTGTAATTTGCCTTTCAGTAAGGGTGAGGTAGTTACATTAAAAAAATTCTTTGAATACTCTTTGACACAATACAGTCTAATGATGTGACAAAAATAAACAAAAAAGTGAATAAATAAAAATGGATTAAGATCAAACCGACAAACAACAATATATAAAAAAATTAAAAAAAAGTAAGGACCCAATCTTCACAAAAAAGGTAGTTGTAATTTGCCTGTGTCAATAAGGATGAGATATTTACACTTAAAACATTTTTGTGAACACTCTTTAACACAATACACTCTGATGACGTGAAAAAAATAAATAAACAAATGAATAAAATAAAAAAAATGTTTAAGATCAAACCAACAAACAATTACAAATATTTAAAAAAATTAAAAAAAGTGCAGTTACAAATAGGGTTGCCAATCTCAAACTGATGATATATAATAAATATTGGTGGGGGAAATTAGCAAATTAATGAAAATGCGGTGCTCTCAATATAGTGACATTGGTGATGAAAAGTTAGGAATTTTATTAATTTCTTTGTATGGTTTAGATTTCAACATCGACATACTATTTTAATTTTAATTTCTTTAATTGTTTGTGGAGAACCCTGTAGGAATTTAATTAACTATATCTTGCAGGTAATGAGTGTCATTCGCAAAATGTATAGGAAGTTGATTGAGGAAATGTCGACATTAATTGGAGATGCTCAGTTAACTACAAGCCAAGCATGCTAACGCAACAAGATACTAAAGTCAATATAGCTAATAAACGTTAACCGAACATTATTTATTCAATGCTCATTCTTGCAACAAGATATTAAAGTCAATAGCTAATAAACGTTAACCTAACATTATTTATTCAATGCTCATTCATGGAATCGTCAATCTCATGAAGAACACTGTTGATGCAGTTTTTCACGCGTGCCTCAGCGAGTGCTTGAACCTTCCAACAGATACCTCCAAGCAGTCTCGCTAAGGACGTCCGAACCTTACGCTCGCGGATTTAAGCGATGACCGATCCTTACGCTCGCGATAAGTTCGAGCGGGATTGCCTCCTTTGTCCGGGTCCATTGTCTTCTTGAACGGTGATTTCCGGACTGCACTCCTGAAAACCGGTCGGGGTCGCGGGCGTTTCGGCGAGAACCCTCCGACGCTTCAAGTCGATGATCGGGTTTCTCTTTTTGGTATCTCCTTAGTAAGGAGGCCGGAAAGATGAAAGGGGTATTATTTCGCCCCCCCTTTTTGGATGTAAATGGTGTTTTTTAGAGAAAGTCAAATGAGAGAAATTTGGAAAGGAAGAACCTGTGAATTGGAAAATCCAACCTTTGAGAATCAAATTCTTCAACCTCTCTGTCAATTAGAAATGCCAACCAACCCTTGTGCCGTTCTCCTTCGTTTCCTTTTATACTCTGTTTTTCCCGCTTTTTTCCTTTTCAGGCTGTCCACTCGCTGTTCACTCCCACGCTAATGGTATACGGGTCCCTCGGCGATCGGGTTTGGCGGAATATTCCACTAGGGATGAGCGGTTGTTCCATTAGTCCGATGCTGCGTGGCGGATCACCATGTCGGGCAAGCGTGCGAGGAATGATGACACCTTGGTGGCACGTGCGACCGGCAAACAACGATGTCATCTCTCCACCGTATGGGACCCTTGTCGGACATCAAAAGGTGTGCGGGATTACGAGATAGCAGGTCGGGTTGTCACGGGTCGGGTTTTGTCCGGTGTGCTTCGTGGATCTCTGCGGCGGAGGCGATGTGCTCGATTCTCGACCTCGACCGGCTTTGACCGGAAGGATGACCTCGGCGGGCAAGGAGCTCTCGACCTTGACCGGCTTTGACGGAAGGATGACCTCGGCGAGCGAGGAGCTCGACCTTGACCGGCTTTGACCGGAAGGATGACCTCGGCGAGCGAGGCTCTCGACCTTGACCGGCTTTGACCGGAAGGATGACCTCGGCGGGCGAGGGCTCCGACCTTGACCGGCTTTGACGGAAGGATGACCTCGGCGGGCGAGGCTCTCGACCTTGACCGGCTTTGACCGGAAGGATGACCTCGGCGGGCGAGGCTCCGACCTTGACCGGCTTTGACGGAAGAATGACTCGAGCGGCGAGGAGCTCTCGACCTTGACCGGCTTTGACTGAGGGTCGCTCGGGCTGGGTTACCATCGGAGTCTTGCTTGGGCAGAAGGAGCTTCGAGGTTTGTCGATATTTACCCGTAGACCGGGAAGGGCTTTTAGGGGCTGTCGATATTTTACCCAAACACGGTCCTCGGTTTCTAGTCTTTTGAGTGAGCGAGATAAGACTAGAAACTCGATAATGATGGGCGAGTTGCGGCCTTTTAAACTTCCCAGTGCTTCGGTATGTCGCCACTTGAATCATTTCTCATTTAAGGCCGGGACACGTGGGTTGATCCGGTAGCGTGTTTGAAATTTGAAAAGGCGTGACCTAAAGGTCGTGTCCCTCGAAGCATACGCCTGCCACTCGAAAGGACGCGTCTTCCTCTTTAAAATCCCAGACTTCTTCTTTGTTCCCTCTGTTGCTTACTACTCATTCGAATTCAAATTTCATCTGCTCTCCCTGCTTATCGGTCTTCTTCTTTCGTCAGGCGGCTTAGCTACCAGCACTTCCTTTTGTGCCGAGTACCGCTCAATTTTCCATTTCACCACTCTGTTTCTTCCTCTGCATCTTGTTATTCCATACCACTTAAAAATGTCGGACCCAGTGACCCAGTAGGATGTCATGGAGGACTCTTCCTCTTACAGTGAGGCCTGACCTCACAGGTATAATCCAGTGAGGGATTCTAGTCAGGAGGGATTACCATGGTGAGACCCGGTAGCGTCGGAGGTGAGGGCCGGCCGGAGGTCGGCGTGGGGAATACCCGTTGACTATTTAGAATGTCAAACCACTCGATCGAGTTGAGCAGGACTTGGGAAACCTACCGCATTCCGATGAGTGTAATTACGAGGTTGCCGAGGCGGTGAGATCCCAGTAGCCCACGTGGGTTTCTGACCTTATTTGGAGTGCTTGGATGGGGGTTAGGTGCCTCTCGAGCCTTATTTTGGCAGGGTTTTATGCGGGTTTAAGTCGGCCGCAGGCAGCTGAACCGAATGGGTGGAGAGTCCTTTCAGGGCTCTTCGTTTTGTGGAAACGTTGCGATCTGGATGAGCCCTCGGTGGGAAATCGAGACACCTCTACCGAGCTAAGTGTAGCCGAAGGATCTTTGGTTGGTATTATCTTACCTCCGGCTGAAGGGTAGAAGCCCATCATTGATCTCCCACCTACGGTGGCAGCTGGAAGAGCAAATTCTTCTTCGTTGGGGAGAGTGGGGGCCTGCTGCACCGTAGCGAGGAGTTCCTCCGATCCGTGGCATTTACGCATTCAGGTCATTTATACGCCTTGTGAATTTCATTTTAGTTCCTGTATTCGCGTCTGTTTTCATTGTCTTGCTACGGTTGTTTTTGCGGCCTCGCGGGTGCTTATTCGATTAACGATGAGCTTGAGCACGTGTGCGGTTGCTCTTACAAGCATAAGCTCGTGCGAGGCTGTTGACATCTCGAGCTTTTAGAGTCAATCTGGTTCCAGTGAAGAAATGGTGGCGGGATCGCGGTATTGCTGCGTGGCGTGGGGACAGCCGAGGCTGCGAGCACATCAAAAGACCACGAGCGAAGGAGGTGCCCGCCTCCGCGGCTCGAGCTACTGCTCCTTCTTGACTCGGCAGTCGGCGTGCGAGCGAGGTCCTCTCGCGGGAGGCGGAGGCTATTCCCAAACCGGCGGTGTCGCGAGGCGAGTCGGCCCGGCGCTCAGAGCCTTATCGAAGGCTTTTAATGAAGAGGCGGCCGAGCGGGTTTCTCGATGAGATAGAATCCTATTCTCCTCGGTAGCTGTCGCGGTATCTTCAGTGACTCTCCTCAGAGCATTGGTATCTGCGACCGAGCTGAATGAGATTACTACGAGTTCAGGGAAGAACTCCGGTGCAAGGTCAGAGCTTGGAGCGAGGCTTTGAATGAGCGAAGGAGGAGAATCGAAGGCTGCTTGGATGAAAATATAAACTTTGCGAGAGAAAGCAGTGGTGCAGACTCGAAGGTCTACGGGCTTGAAAGGGAGTTGGGTGAGGTCGAGGCGGTGAAGCATGCTCGGAAAGACACTGGACACTCGAGAGTCTTATTCTGAGCAGCTCGTGGAGGAGAAGCTGCTCGTTTTCGAGAGCAAATAGATACTACGAAGGTCCGACTTGCCTTGAGTACAACACTGAGGCGGACTCCAGTTCTGTTGCTGATGTATGCTTTTGGCAAGGCGTACCACAGGCCAGAACATGTCCACGGTTGAAGGGTATGTAGGCTGATACATGAGCAACCACAGTAGCTACTTCATCAGAGCCCGAGGTGTGGTCGGTGGTAGGCTCCCTCTTGCTTCCGGTGCCCCTCCTGCTGGTGAACTCCCTCCTGTTGAAGCTCCATTGAAGCTCCTGCTGAAGCTCCATTGAGTATCCTTCCTCCTGCTCCTCCTGCTTGTTGGTCCTGCTGCTGCTGCTGTGATGCCCTACTGCTGATCTTTGCTCTTCCCCTATCATTGCTTAGAATAACTTGGACACTCTTTCTTTTCTTTTTTTTTTTTTTTTTTTTTTCATATGTAATCTTTTCACTTGAAATAAAGAGACACATGTTTTCAACAATTCTATTATTTGCTAGTGTACATACATTCCATGCTTCTATGTTGAGTTAACTTTGAATGTGCTTCTTGAGTAAAAATTTTCTAAGTGTTGTACATCCTTTATTTATGAATGCATGGTAGAGTTTTGCTCGACTTAGGCTAAATAAGCCTTATGTCTATTTTGCGAGCTCATTTGACTTGCTCGAGCACTGCATTTGGCTCTTGCTGAACAACGTCCCGCCTAGAACTTAGGCTAGGGACTTTTGGACAAGGGGTTCCTTTGAACCCGGCTCGGACTTATAATTGACCGAGGTCTTCGATTACACCCTGCTGCGGTTTTCGAATAACTTGGAGCTCGGCCGAATCACTCGATGAGTTAGGCTGCGGGACTTCATGCTAGTGGAGTTCTTCTTCTTCTCGAGCCTTTTAATCGGCCCGAGCTTACGAAGACACTCACATTGCGGTTTCAAATAACTTGGAGCTTGGCACAGTCCGCCTAATGAGTTAGGCTCTGGGACTTCATGCTGAGGAGATCTTCTTCGCTTGAGCCTTTTAATTGACTCGAGGTCTTCGATAATACTCTCGCTCCGGTTTCAAATAACTTGGAGCTTGCGCGAATCCGCCTAATGAGTTAGGCTCTGGGACTTCATGCTGAGGAGATCTTCTTCGCTTGAGCCTTTTAATTGACCGGGGTCTTCGATAATACTCCGCTCTCGGTTTTCAAATAACTTGGAGCTTGGCAAATCCGCTCTAATGAGTTAGGCTTTGGGACTTTATCGTAGGAGCTATTCTTCTCCTCGAGCCTTTTAATCGACCAGAGCTTGGATTCACCCTGCTCTGGTTTTCAAATAACTTGGAGCTTGGCACCGTCACGCCTAATGAGTTAGGCTTTGGGACTTCGGCCGAGGAGCTCTTCTTCGCTCGAGTCTTTAATTGACTCGAGGTCTTCGATAATACTCCTGCTCCGGTTTTCAAATAACTTGGAGCTTGGCACCGTCACTCTAATGAGTTAGGCTTTGGGACTTCGGCAGGAGTTCTTCTTACGCTCGAGCCTTTTAATTGACCGGGGTTACGATGACACTCCTGCTCCGGTTTTCAAATAACTTGGAGCTTGGCCGAATCACGTCTAATGAGTTAGGCTCCGGGACTTCATCTGAGGAGTTCTTCTTCTTCCATTCTTTATTTTTAACTTGCATTATAAATGCTATTTCTCATTCTCACATACATTTGTACTTTTACATATCCCATCTTGGGACGAAATCTTATATTAACATTTTATAATACCGAGGGACTTCTAGGAAATACTTCTCGGGACTTGTGCGTTCCACGGCCTCTTGACTCTTCGTTCAATGCGGATGAGCCAGCCAGATGCGTTCTCGGTTCCGTTAATTCCTCGGTTTTGCGACCTTTTCCTCTTGATTTCCATATCCGGTTTCACTGCTCATACGCATCCGAATATGAGCGGATCGAAGGACTCATGAGTTATACCATGGTCTCCCATCAGGATACCCTCTTTTAACCCTCTCGGAGCTTGGGGATGGTTGAGCGCACGAGATCTGGGACCGATCTATGGTATCTTTTGATAAACTCCGGAGGACTCTCCTTCTTCTACGTCTCGCTCGGCTGACTCCGTCATGTATCATCCTCGGGGTCACTGCGCACTGGAATTGTTCTGCGAACTCCACGAACATCTGTTCAAAACTCGAGATACTTCCCAGTGGGAGCTGCGATACCATTCTCTCGCCGCTTCCCTCGAGGTGAGCGGGAAGGCCACTGCACCTCTGTCTTGCGGCAGACCTTGCACCCTGTCGAGTCGTTGAACCGCTCTATGTGTATTAATGGGTCACTCTTTCCCGAATATTGCGGATCAGGAGGCGAAAGTCACGATGGGATCGTGACACCCGTAATCTCCAGGAGAGAGGAGATTCATTGTCCGGCATTATTCGCCGGCTTGGACTCTTTCGGTTCCCAGAAGATCTTCCACCACTTGCGCCAATCTGCGTACCTCTCCCTCCAACTCCTCACTTGCGAGAGGTTGGGGTGCATCTCCTGCAAATGTTGGCGAGACCCCTTTCCTCCATGTTTGTTTCTTCTCTCACTGCAACATTTGGTGCCCTAGGTCTTTGGGCTTCGTCTCCGCGTTTTCCGAACATGAGTATTCCCTCGGTTGGACTCGGGACATCGTTGCGAGGCTTTTCTCGTCCTTCCACAGATTCTTGTAACGAGGAGGTCGTAATCTCGATCTGTTTTCCATCCAGATCCATCCTTTCACTGAATCTCCGCATTGCAGGCCTCGTTAGCCACTTCTCTCGAGTCATCGATTCTTGGGACTTACACCTCTTGATTGTTTCCCTCATCTTGTGTTGTGTGTCTTGATGTATTTGGAAATCGGGCTTTTGTCCGATCCACGAGGCGGCGCCAAAAGATGTTGATCGCGATTTTCACGCGTGCCTCAGCGGTGCTTGAACGCTTCCAGCGAGTACCTCCAAGCGGCTCGCTAAGGAGCGTCCGAACCTTACGCTCGCGGTTTAAGCGATGCCGATCCATACGCTCGCGATAAGTTCGGCGGGATTGCCTCCTTTGTCAGGGTCCATTGTCTTCTTGAGCGGTGATTTCCGGACCTGCACTCCTGAGCCGGGTCGAGGGTCGCGGGCGTTTCCGGCGAGAACCCTCCGACGCTTCAAGTCGATGTCGGGTTTCTCTTTTTGGTATCTCCGTAGTGAGGAGGCCAGGAAAGATGAAAGGGTATTATTTCGCCCACTTTTGGATGTAAATGGTGTTTTTAGAGAAAGTCAAATGAGAGAAATTTGGAAAGGAAGAACACATGAATTGGAAAATCCAACCTTTGAGAATCAAATTCTTCGACCTCTCGTCAATTAGAAATGCCAACCAACCCTTGTGCCGTTCTCCTTCGTTTCCTTTTATACTCTGTTTTCCACTTTTTCCTTTTCAGTCTGTCCACTCATTGTTCACTCCACGCTAATGGTATCCGGGTCCCTACGGCGGTCGGGTTTGGCGGAATATTCCACAAGGATGAGCGGTTGTTCCCTAGTCCGATGCGTGGCGGATCACCATGTCGGGCAGCGTGCGAGGAATGATGACACCTTGGTGGCGCGTGCCGAGCCATGAACAACGATGTCATCTCTCCGCCATGTGGGACCGCTTGTCGGACATCGAAAGGTGTGCGGGATTACGAGATAACGGGTCGGGTTGTCTAGGTCGGGTTTTGTCGGTGTGCTCGTGGATCTCTGCGGCGGAGGCGATGTGCTCGACTCCGACGCTGACCGGCTTTGACCGGAAGGATGACCTCGGCGAGCGAGGCTCTCGACCTTGACCGGCTTTGACCGGAAGGATGACCTCGGCGGGCGAGGCTCTCGACCTTGACCGGCTTTGACCGGAAGGATGACCTCGGCGGGCGAGGAGCTCGTCGACCTTGACCGGCTTTGACGGAAGGATGACCTCGGCGGGCGAGGCTCTCGACCTTGACCGGCTTTGACGGAAGGATGACCTCGGCGGGCGAGGCTCTCGACGCTTGACCGGCTTGGACGGAAGAATGACCTCGGCGGGCAAGGAGCTCTCGACCTTGACCGGCTTTGACTGAGGGTCGCTCGGGCTAGGTTACCATCGGAGTCTTGCTTGGGCAGAAGAGCTCGAGGGTTTGTCGATATTTACCCGTAGACCGAGGAAGGGCTTTTAGGGACTGTCGATATTTTATCCAAACAAACACTATAGCTCATTTCCCGATATTCATTCATATATATCTGAGTCTTATGTGTTTCTTATTCTTACACCTCTCTTTTAATTCCAATTAATTTGTTTACAATTAAGTTATGCGTTTCTTGTGTTAAAATGTCTCGATCTTTTATGCAAAATGAATCCCATTTGTTGTGTCCTTTTAATTATTTGAAAATTCTAAGGCTAAGTTGTTAATTATTTACCAATCACATGCTTTAATTTATTGCATATACAAAATTATTGTCCAATCAAGTCTTAATCCTTAATGGTTTTCAATACTTGTCGCATTGCAAGTCGATCCTTATGTGTTCACCAATCAAGTTTTAATCCTTAATGATTTTCAATGCATGCAAGTCTTAATCCTTACGTTCACATCCGTATTAAGAAGAATCTTGCCAATAAGGCATGTCGTGAGCTGCTATCCTTCTTAACCCTTATCGATCACTTCTATTAAGAAGAATCTTGCCGATAAGGCATGCTGGTGAGCTGCTTATCTTTTATCCTTTTATTCTAGAAGACATTTTATCCCTTCTTTTCTCCTTAAAGGTGATATCTTCTCTCGTATATTAACCTTGCACGATTAATTGCTCTCACAACCTCTTCTCTCCACCACCTCTTTAAAGGTTCCAACTAGAAAGCCAGCTAAGCGCAAGCCAACATTTGAAAAATTCATGATTATAAGGGATCACTACTTTCTCACCCTTGAAGCAATCGATGTGGGTGAGAAAGATTAGAATCGTGTCCTCATCAACTCATCACTCGGAAATATTTTTGTTGATACTAGTGTTGCGATGACTTTATTGTCACTAGAGTATTACTCAAAATTGAAGTTAGTAAAGTCCAATATGATTAGGGCACAACCCATTGAAATCGAAATAGGTGAGCCCGGCCTATCTAACGTTCTCGTTATAATATTAGTTCACGACTTGAGCTTCATGCGATTATAATTCATTTAGAGGTGCGGATGTGAAGTTGAGCCCTCTCAATCTTTTTCGAATATTTCGGATGATGTCATGTGTTACGCTTTTAGAGGTGGTGATGCTAATATAATTTATGGGAACATAATGCACTCCAACTTCTTAATCGGCTATGACGAGAGAACATTAGATAGGTCAGATGTTGATGCGGTTTTTCCCGCGTATCTTCAAAAAGTACTCCAAACCTTCGAACAGTGCCTCGAACATTCAACAGTGCCTTCAAACAGCTCGAGCGGGATCGTTCGAACCTTACGCTCGCGGATTCAAACGAGTGCCTCGATCCTTACGCTCGCGATAAACTTCGATCTCGAGCAGGATTTGCCTCCTTCGTCTTGTTCCGCTGTCTTTTCCAGAACGGCTATCTCCCGGACCTGTACTTACAGAAAACAGGGTCAGGGGTCGCCGGGCGTGTTTCGGCGAAAACCCTCTGACGCTCAAGTCAGTAATGGGGTTGTTCTTTTTGGTATCTCCCTTAATGAGGGAGACCGGAAAGATGAAAGGGATATTATTTCGCCCTCCTTTTTAATGAATATGTATGATTTTTTCCGAGAAAGTCGGATGAGAGAATTTAGGATAGGAAGAGTCTGCTTTTAGCTTACAGATCCTTTGTCAATGAAAATTGCCAACCTTCTGTGAATCAAAATGTTCAACCCTTGCGACGTTCCCCTTCATTTCCTTTTATACTCCATTTTTCCCGCTCTTTCTATTTCCAGGCTGTCCATTCCCACGTTAGTGGTATCTGGGCCCCTTTGACAACCGGAATTGGTGTAATATTCCCTGGGGATGCGTGTCTGTCCCCTTAACCCGATTCACATGGCCAGACCACTATGTCGGGCATGTGTGCTAGGAATGATGACACCTTGGAGGCATGTGCCGGCCATCGGCAACAGTATCACCACCATACCATGTGGGGCCCTGGTCAGACATTAAAAGGAGTGCCAGGATTCTGAGAAAGGGGGTCGGACTGACCCGGGCCGAGTCCTGACCAGCTGTGCTCGAGAACTGATATTTGCGAGCAGAAGAGAAGTGCTCGGGAATCGACTTTGACCAGCTTTGACCGGGAGAAGCGACCTCGAGCAGGCAAGGGAGTGCTCGGGGCTCGGGTCGCTCTGAATTCCCCGAGCTTGACCAGATTTGACCTTCCCCGATGATCTCGAGCAGATTGTAGAACTCGAGCTCGACCTTGATTGCTTTGGCGTCCGGACTTCGCTCGAGATAAGTCGTCTTCAGAGTATTTTATTCGAGCTGGAGGGCCTCGAGGAGACCTGCCCAATATTACCCAAACACCAGGCTCACCTATTTCGATTTCAATGGGTTATGCCCTAATCATATTGGACATTACTAACTTCAATTTTGAGTGATACTCCAGTGGCAATAAAGTACGCGCAACACCAGTACCAACAAAAATATTTCCAGTGACAGTTGATGAGGACACGAATGTTAATTTTTCGTCACCCACACTGATTGCTTCAAGGGTGAAAAAGTAATGATCTCTTATAATCAAAGGGGTAGAAACTACCCCGGCACCCGCAACAATTCCACCAAAGTTTATTTCGCTTGAACCTTGATCGGCGAGGCAATAGGAGAATTTACAAGCAATTAATGTTCCCATTTGAGAAATTAGTGAAGAATTGCCGGGTTCAAGGCCAATGATGCCGGTTCGTTTTGAATCACTTGTTGGCCTTGCATTATTGTTGTGTTCGCAACCGAATATTACTTTTGGCATTTCCACGAGCAGTCCGGATGTTGAATTGAAAGTCAGAGTTTCAGTAGCAAGATTGCCACTGGAGAACGACGCATGTGCACCGCTTCCATATCCGAATGAGCAAGTACAATCTTCTTCAGTGCAATTTGATGCAGTTGTGCCGCATTGGAATGAGGAGCAAGAAATTGAAGTGTATGTAGAAGAATTTTTAGAATCAAAAAGTGGAGGTTCTTGCTTAAAACATTTTGATTCTGGACACGGCTTGCACTGTGTCCATGTAAAATCACTCCCTGTGTCAACAGAACCAAATATATCAACTAGAGGAGTGCCGATTGATAAATGCATCAGATGGGTATCATCAACAGAAATTATGTCAGCTTGAGCCATTGTCGATGGAGAGATAGGTGAGAGACCAAGAAAGAAGATGAAGAAAGCAAAACTGAAGAATTTTCAAAGCCATCATGAATTTTTCAAATGTTGGCTTGCATGTAGCTGGCTTTCTTGTTGGATCCTTTAAAGAGGTGGTGGAGAAAAGAGGTTATGAGAGCAATTAATCAGGCAAGGTTAATATACGAGAGAAGATATCACCTTTAAGGAGGAAGGAAGGGGATAAAATGTCTTCTGTAAATGAAAGGATAAAGGATAGCAGCTCACGGCATGCCTTATTGGCAAGATTCTTCTTAATAAAGAAGTGAACACATAAAGGTTAAGAAGGATAGCAGCTCACGACATGCCTTATTGGCAAGATTCTTCTTAATACAGATGTGAACGCAAGGATTAAGACTTGCATGCATTGAAAATCATTAAGGATTAAGACTTGATTGGTGAACACATAAGGATTGACTTACAAAGCGGCAAGTATTGAAAACCATTAAGGATTAAGACTTGATTGGACAGTAATTTTGTATATGCAATAAATTAAAGCATGTGATTGGTAAATAATTAATAACTTAGCCTTAGAATTTTCAAATAATTAAAAGGACGCAACAAATGGGATTCATTTTACATAAAAAGACTTGAGACATTTTAACACAAGAAACGCATAACTTAATTGTAAACAAATTAATTGAAATTAAAAGAGAGGTGTAAGAATAAGAAACACATAAGACTTTATATATATATGAATGAATATTGGAAAATGAGTATAGTGTTCTTCATGAGATTGACGATTCCATGAATGAGCATTGAATAAATAATGTTAGGTTAACTTTTATTAGCTATTGACTTTAATATCTTGTTGCATGAATGAGCATTGAATAAATAATGTTCGGTTAACGTTTATTAGCTATATTGACTTTAGTATCTTGTTGCGTTAGCATGCTTGGCTTGTAGTTAACTGAGCATCTCCAATTAATGTCGACATTTCCTCAATCAACTTCCTATACATTTTGCGAATGACACTCATTACCTGCAAGATATAGTTAATTAAATTCCTACAGGGTTCTCCACAAACAATTAAAGAAATTAAAATTAAAATAGTATGTCGATGTTGAAATCTAAACCATACAAAGAAATTAATAAAATTCCTAACTTTTCATCACCAATGTCACTATATTGAGAGCACCGCATTTTCCTTAATTTGCTAATTTCCCGCACTAATATTTATTATATATCATCAGTTTGAGATTGGCAACCCTATTTGTAATTGCACTTTTTTTTTTATTTTTTTGTAATTGTTTGTTGGTTTGATCTTAAACATTTTTTTTATTTTATTCATTTGTTTATTTATTTTTGTCATGTCATCAGAGTGTATTGTGTTAAAGAGTGTTTACAAAAAGTTTTGAGTGTAAATATCTCATCCTTATTGACACAGGCAAATTACAACTACCTTTAAAATATTAGAATGGAAAATAAAAATGTATTAAAAGACAGTTTTGTAATTTTAAAAAATTATAAAATATGGGTGTGAAAAGTATTTTTTAGAATGCAAATCACTCCACCTTAATAGGAGATAGATATGAAACAAAAATAGGACAAAGAGTCATAATAAAGTAATTATAATTATATTGGTCATCGTCAACATTCAAACTGAGTGCTCTTTCGTTGATTGATTCAATGATACGTACATATATACAACAAATCAATACTATATAACATGCACAACATATTATAGAGCACATCATTTGGAACCATTCAATGATTAAATGATAAATTACACTTGCGCTTTAAAGAGACAAGCGAGATCCACCTTACAATATGGGTCAAAAAGCTAAAATAAATAATTTTAGCCTTTATAAAAAAAACGGATTCTTGAACCCCTTTCGAGCTCATGTCACGTCAAGGTACTTCTTGGGACCAAGTTATTATTATTTCTTTTTCTGCTTTTGTATTAAGCTTATCGATTTTTCTTAATAAATGATTCGCTACAAAAGGATTTTTTTTAGTGAACGTGTCACAATTAATTAACTCCTATTTTCATAGCAATAGTAATTAATCGTTGTTATTTTAAGGTCAATCTATTCACTCGTCTAGATAATATTTTTCCTTGTTCACTAAGAAATCGACTAATTAAAGTCATAAATTGCAAAACCCCTCATTTGTTGCAGCATCACTTAAAAAGAAGGTTTCCTTCAGATTAAAAAAGGGAAAGAAAAACAACTTTTTATTTTATTTTATTGAAATAAGAGATATCTTTCATTAAACAAAGACTGAACCATACAATAATAAGATTTTCAATTGAAGACTTCATTTTAATGTTGTTAGAGTTTTTATTATTGGCATTACTGTGGCATAATATTATAATTTAATGGCACCATTGTCTCAATAATATTACACCCAATCTCTCACTCACTAATTCCACAATAATATTATTAAGGAAGTTGATTGAGAAAATCTCGAAATTAATTGGTGATGCTCAGTTAACTACAACTCAATCACTGCAATTATCAGGTATCAAATGAAGTTTACTAAAATGTGAGAAGGAAACATACGCATATGTTATTATTAGGAATGGGGTGGCCAATGTTTTCAAAATAATAATTTTATTTGTTTGTTTAATGGGACAGTTAAAAAAAAAAAAGGAGTTTTATGAGGAATTTGAAGAGGCATCAATATTCAATAGTCCAACTCTCTTTTTATTATTTTTTTAACTAATTATATTTTAGAGTGAGCTTTTAACACCCCTCTAAAATCCATCTCTTTAAATTTTATTTCCTAAAATACTCCTATTTTAATTAATAAAATACTAGCCAATATATTAAAATGAATCAATTTCAATAAAATTTCACCTTAAAAATGTTTTTTTTTTATTTTTATTTATAAAACACATATAAATCTTAAAATCTTAATTTATTTTCTTCTTATTATGTATATTTCTATCTCCATTACTTTAAAATTTTATAATTTTCTCAAAAATAAAAATTCAATTAAAATCTATAATATAAATATAAATTATAAAATGGAGTAGGGGTAAAAAAGATATCCAATCAAAGCCGCAAGCCTATTGATGTTCAGCGGATTAGCCCAACCCACTAAAATAAAACATAAAATCAGGTTTTGGTTGGGCTAGAGCCATTTGGGCCACCATCACACTGTACATTACCAGCCTCCAACTCTCCAAGATCTCTATTTCTTTTCAAATTTTTAATTTTTTCTACCTTTCTTTTATACAATATAATGTCACCCTACCTGTAAAGTGACTGGAAGATACAAAGAAAAATATAAATATTTACATTAATTTAAATAAATCTACAAGATTAATTTAAATCCTAATTTATGATTAAAATAAATCACCACTCACAAATATTGTAAACATCATTATAGTATTTACTACTTCATCAATGTAGTACTCACAAAATTATCAGTATACTATTTATAATTCTGCCAATAAATTTTCTTTTAGAAGTCTATCTGTATCACTTTTCTTAATTTTTTCATCTCTAACTTTTCTTTCTTTCCCTAAGTTTTGAAGGTAAAAAATAAATCATTCATTTGATTTTGAAATCTTTGAGTTTGATCAATTTTCTTATTATAGAAGCTTAAATTAAATGGTACGATTATTTACACTGAAAGAGAATTTGTAAATACTATTAATTCAAATTTCATATTCGATGAGGTTTAAAGCATCTTAGGGCATAACATTATCTTATTATATTTGAATTGCTTCTTGATTTCTTGGTTTTGTATTATGTTCGTCAGTTTTGTCAATACAATAGAGTATACATTTTGTAGTTAAGGTGTATACATTATGTCCTCTCTTTGAGATGATTTATTTTCTTATATCAATTAAACTCTATTTAACATAAAATTTATTTGAATCCGACTTAGAACAAATTCCTGGCTTGACCTTTGTTTGATAGATGTAATAACAGTAAGCAAAATCATCTATCTTGTACTTGACCACTTAGTCTTAGCATGATTGTCTTCACAACCCATTAAGAAACTAAATATTAAAAATAGAGTTAATTTTAATGTTGTGTAGAGTGCTTAAAATTTAAATTTATTTCAACCACAGGTGCAGAACTAGGCCCAAACATTTTGCCCATGAATTTGTAGTGGAGCGTATGCAATTCAAATAACATGCTTCCTTCGGTATATTATGTCAATTCTAAAAGGCAAATGAGAGAAAAGCCGAAGCGAAAAGAATAAAAAAAAAAAAAGGAATCTTGGGGCTCAATACTCCAACAAATGCGAGGATTAATTATAATAAAATTCAATGAAGAGACGGATATTTAACTCAACTCCCACAGCCAATGTTCAGAAATTTTTTAATTTTCATCCTATCATCATAGTACCTTCTGCCAATTTCGGTCCTCAATCAGTCATCAACTCAATACAATGTCCCTTATTTCATCGTTACAAAAAAGAGTCTTTTTGCGTCGTAGAGACGAAAGAGAATCCAAAGAAAACTACAGCTCCTCATTTAGTTCCCAAGTAATCAATTAAGATAAAAGCTTGGCTGCTGGCCTGCTGCTACTTCTACAAATGGTTTCGTTCAAAGGCTAGCATCTACTAATGAGCTCTTTTGTATTTACTGTCTTTTCTCGTGTATTAAACCTTGCCCTCACTAATTGCTCTCACCAACTTCTCTTCTCTCCACCATCGCCTTAAAGGATCCTTGCGTTCACATCTATATTAAGAAGAATCTTGCCAATAAGGCATGTCGTGAGCTGCTATCCTTCTTAACCCTTATGTGTTCACTTCTCTATTAAGAAGAATCTTGCCAATAAGGCATGCCGTGAGCTGCTATCCTTTAAAAAGACATTTTATCCCCTTCCTTCTTCCTTAAAGATGATATCCTCTCTCGTATATTAACCTTGCCTGATTAATTGCTCTCACAACCTCTTCTCTGCACCACCTCTTTAAAGGATCCAACTAGAAAGCCAGCTACACGCAAGCCAACATTTGAAAAATTCATGATGGCTTTGAAAAAAATCTTCAATTTTGCTTTCTTCATCTTCTTTCTTGGTCTCTCACCCGTCTCTCCATCGACAATGCCTCAAGCTGACATAATTTCTGTTGATGATACCCATCTGATGCATTTATCAATTGGCACTCCTCCAGTTGATATATTTGGTTCTGTTGACACAGGGAGTGATTTTACATGGACACAGTGCGAGCCGTGTCCAAAATCAAAATGTTTTAAGCAAGAACCTGTACTTTTGGATCCTAAAAAATCTTCTACATACAATTCTATTTCTTGCTCCTCATTCCAATGTGGCATAACTGCATCAAATTGCACTGAAGGAGATTGCACTTACTTGTTCGAATATGGGAGAGGTGCACATGCGTCCTTCTCCAGTGGCAATCTTGCTACTGAAACTCTGACTTTCAATTCAACATCCGGGCTGCCTGTGGAAATGCCAAAAGTAATATTCGGTTGCGGACACAACAATAATGCAAGGCCAACAAGTGATTCAAAACGAACCAGCATCATTGGCCTTGGACCCGGCAATTCTTCACTAATTTCTCAAATGGGAACATTAATTGCTGGTAAATTCTCCTATTGCCTGCCCGATCAAGGTTCAAGCAAAATAAACTTTGGTGGAATTGTTGCGGGTGCCGGGGTAGTTTCTACTCCTTTGATTATAAGGGATCACTACTTTCTCACCCTTAAAGCAATCAGTGTGGGTGTCGAAAGATTAGAATTCGTGTCCTCATCAACTGTCACTGGAAATATTTTTGTTGATACTGGTGTTGCACGTACTTTATTGCCACTAGAGTATCACTCAAAATTGAAGTTAGTAATGTCCAATATGATTAGGGCACAACCCATTGAAATCAAAATAGGTGAGCCTGGCCTATCTAATGTTCTCTGTTATAATATTAGTTCACAGCTTGAGCTTCCTGCAGTTACAATTCATTTTAGAGGTGCAGATGTGAAGTTGAGCCCTCTCAATCTTTTTCAGAATATTTCAGATGATGTCATGTGTTCTGCTTTTAGAGGTGGCGATGCTAATACAATTTATGGGAACATAATGCAGACCAACTTCTTAATCGGCTATGACCTTGAGCAAAGGACAGTGTCGTTTAAGCCGACTCATTGTGCCAACAATTAATTAACTGGAAAGCTTAGGAAGTGCTTTTGGTTAATGTTTAAACTGTTTTTTCTATATTTTAATTGATGTTTTATTTTGATTAGAAGACTTATATCTAAAGCTTTCTCGTTCGGAGTTCTAGTTGATGTTAGTTTTTTATTTAGCCTAAGCTGGATTAGATCAGACGTCTTTCGTTCTTTATGCTTTGAACTATTGTAACAGAGGCACTTCCTCTACAGTGAGTTATATAACAAAATAAAGAATACTTCTCATTTGCGAGTGTTGCTTTTCCGTTTGCCTTATTCTTCTGCTTCATTTATATGAATCCAGGTTACTGTAGAATTTATTTCCTGCACTTTTGAGTTTGGATGCAGGTAAGCCAAAGACCTCGAGGGTATGTTTGGAGCTGCTATATGCTTCAACTTAACTTTGAAAGCACCACAACTAAGGTTTTTCGTAAAAAACACCTACTTTTACAAGGTAACTAATACTTACCATCCATCCATTTCACAATGACTGGTTTAAAAGCCATAATGCCTGAATCACAAACATAACTTAAAACAAGTAGCTTAAAAACCTGTAAGGTTACAGATTTATGACAGTCAGCAAACCACCAACAGATCAAAATAAAAAGTGTTTGGAAGATCAGAGTATTTCTTATTAGATATTTTCTCTTAGAACTGAATGATTGCAAACTTCAGAATGCTTAAAATCATTTTTTATCCGTGGCAAAGATAAGTGACTGTCATGATTTCTTTATTAACTAAAAAGCCGCTATTATCAGACCTATATAACTAAGGTAATAAATGAAATTTAACTCCCAACATACATGAGACTGGTAAACCATATAACATGAGACATTAGTTATCACACCACAAAGCAGGTAAACAACAACATATAAACCAAAATAACTGATTAATACTAAGATGTTAGTTGCTTTGCCAGGAAGACCTTCATTGCAGCACCAAAATGAAGCAATTTGCACTCTTATAAATTGAGCTCAAATGCTCATTTGAAATCATCCCAAACTTGAGAGAATTTCAAATTCAGAGAAAAATAATTCATTAGAGAATTATTGTTTGAGTGACCAATTGAAGAGTGTGGGCAATTGAGAGTTATTTTCTTTCAAGTGTGTATGAGAGTATTGTTTGTGTTTGGATTCTGAAAAGTAAGTTTATTTACTCAAATATTGTACTATAAATAATTGTTAATAATACAATTATTTTTTCTTGCTCCCGTGGACGTAGGCATAATCGTCGAATCACGTTAAATTCTTGTGTCATTTTATATATAATTATTTGATGCGCTTGATTTTGCATTCCGCACACAGTAAATTTTAGTTTGAAACGGCAAGAAAAGCAATCGTGCGTCTTTGCTCAAGCGACAAAAACCATGCTTCTTCCTTAAACATGAGAGGATCGGATCATGACTCCAAAGGCATTACAGTTAAATTTTGTTCAGCAGTTATAAAAGTCTCTAGAAGCTCTGGGTGACAAGTTGACAAATCGCAAAGCTACATCTCCACGTGTAAAAAGGAGATTATGCCTAATTAGTAGTATTAACATTCTTGTACAAATACCTACAGAAGAAAATTTGAGGTAACATAAAGAAACGCAACAATAAATAATCATGCTCCGTCCCTGTCCCTCTATGTACAAATAATTATTTAACTGAATCACAAGAATTTTGTTGGGACAGAGACAAGTTATGAGGGGAATAATAAGTAATCATTCTCAAAACTCTTCTTGATCAAACACTCAACCCTCGTAATTCCCGAGCAATTGTCACTATTAGGTGATGTTGTAGAATTCAAAGCTGAATGGCTTCGATTCTTTACCAGAACTAGCGCTTGAAATAAGTACGCTTTTAGTGAAGAATTAAAACTCTTAGATATGTTATAATTTCTATACTGAATTGTAGACAATTAACTAGAATTAAAAGAGCGGTGAAGAATTAATAATAAACACAAGAGACTCTATATAAATCAATGAATATTGAAAAATGAGCTATAATAGCCTTTATGATTCTGTCAATTCCATAAATGAGTATTGAATAAACGATACTGCGTTTATTTTTATTAACTATTGACTTTAACAACTTGTTGCGTTATCTTATGCGTGGTAATTGAAACGTACAACTATTTGATATTATCATTATTATTATTATTATTATTCAGTTTATGTCTTGGATTTTTTTTCTCTTTATTTAACCTTATTCCACTTATTGTAAAATATTGTTATTTTGTGAAGTTTTTATTCCAATTATTCAGATTTAAATGAATTCATTAATCTCTATGCATAGCATGCAAGCGAAAAATATGGCATCACAAAAAAGTGACATAGAAGATGAAATGAAAATAGCAATAAAATAAAATAACTAGTAAAAACGAAATTGTATTGAAATATGTATATTTTTTTGAATATTTGTAATTGCAAGTTGGTTTGATCTTAATCCATTTTTCTATTTGTTTATCTATTTTGTCACATCATCAAAGGATTTGGATTTATGCCCCTTAAAATTTGCTACGAGTACCTTCCATTTTATAAGTTATTTATTATATAAATGCCCTTAAATCAAATTACATATAGAAAAATTACATCCACCTCTTAAATATTAAAATAGAAAATAGAAATATATTAAAAGACAATTTAGAAATTTAAAAAAGGGTAAAATATGAGTGTTAAAAATATTTTTAGTGTGTAAATAACCCCCTATCTGGAGATAAGGATAAAATAAAAATGATTTACATATCTTGTTTAGCTAAACTTTTGTTCGCCTTTGTAAAATGTTGTGACATGAGCTATTTATGACTTCTAATGGTTAAGATTTAGTTTCTCTTAATTGCCTAATGAAAATAATATCTTCTTCTTGGTATTTTTTTGCCCTTTATCTTTCAATGTAGTGTTTTTTTTTTTAAATTTAATTTCATGAACATATGAAAACTATGAAATCTTTTTCTTTTTAAATCATCCCTAGATATTAAGCTTATTAAGAAATTCCAAATCAATTCCATCTTGAAGAGTTTTCTGGCTTTTGCAACCGCTCAGAGTGAGGATGGCAAGCTTGTTCAGACGTGAAATCAACGAAGGTTTGAAGTTTTGATAAGAATATCGAAAGCTCCAACAAAAATTAGAATGTCCAAGGCACGCAAATCATTAATCGGCATGTATAAACACTGAAATAGGACAAAGACTATCAAAAAGCTTAGTTAAACACTGAATCCAAATCTTAGATAGGACAAACGAGCCTAACAAAGTAATTATAATCATTTGATTATTAATATTTAACTAAGCGCTCTCTCATGGATTGACTCAATGGTCTATACATACAACAAATCAGTACAATATAACACACACAACATATCATATGCTCATAATAATTAGATCTTTATTTTGTTAAAATATAGCATTAAATTCTCTACGATTGATGGTTATAACAAAATTATTCATATGGCATAAGAGAAATAACTATTTAACAAGATCATTGGCATCTAAAAAAGGGGTATAAGGTGTAATCTTCCTCAAGCGACTTGGATATGCATTCTTCAGTTGTAAGTCCCGAGCAACCGCCACTATCAGGTGATGCTGCAGAATTAGTAGAAAATGAAACACATGGTTTAGGTTCTTGATCAATATTAGTGCTTGATGAGATAAGTATGCTTTCAGTGCTTGCTACTACAAGCAAAGTCAAGATTATGAAACCAAGACTCTTTGACATTTTATATTTTCTAAACTGAATTGTGAACAACTTGATTAGAATCAAAAGAGAGATGAAGAACAACAAACACACGAGGCTCTATATATATGAATGAATATTGAGAAATGAACTATAGTGGCCTTTATGAGATTGTCGATTCTATTTGTGAGTATTGAATAAGTCATAATGCATTTATTTGCATTAACTATTGACTTTAAGTCATAATACATTGTAATTGAAACATATATCTAATTAATTTTATCTTTTTAACTATTTCTTTTTTTTATTGGAATGTAGTTTCACTTTATAAATTCGAGTTGGGTAATTAGGCCTGAAAAAAATTTTCAATACCTAATAAGACTTAATATGTGAAATTACTCTCCAATTCAATTATAAAAAAAAAATTTGTAGTAAACAAAATTTAAGACTTAGGTTTATCCTAAGAGACTTAAGGCTTAAAAGTTTATCCTAAGTATTATATTTAAGTTTATTCTAACATTATATTTTCATTCTTGTGACGGTATATTATTAGTTATTTTTGACTCATAATGAAAGGTTTACTTTCCTATAAAAAAATAAAAAGTATTACTTTTGTTGAACTTATGATTTGGATGTTTTTCTCTTTATTTAACACTTATTCTAAATATTATTATTTTGTGAGACATTATTCAGATTTAAATGAATTTATTGGGGTCATGTTCGGTATCGTTTTATAACAAGTATTTTCATTTTCGTTTCCTTAATTTAAGTGTGATACATGTTCGGTTAGTATTTCCTAAAACAAATTATAAAATAAACTAGAAAACAGTGTCATGTGACAGTAGTAAATAAGAAAACAACTCTTAACACGTTTTGGCCATTCTACAGAACAAATTATAGAATAAATTATAAAATTAATTCTACACATTTTCCAACACATTAGAAATCCACTTTTATCATCTTCGTCTGTATTTTCTCCCTCATTTATCAGCACATATTATTTTTTATCTTTTTATCATTTATCTCTACTTTCTTCCTCTTCTGTAGCTACATTATTCTTCATCTTTCATCTCATATCTCATCTTCTTCTTTCAAAACCAAATTTTCAAGTATTTTTCAAATTTTCACTCTAATTTCTTTTTTCTCATACATAGCTCTACTTAATTTTTGGGTTCATCTAACATATTAATTTTTGGGTTCATCTAACATTTTCTCATTCCCCATCTTTATTTAGTAGTTCTTAAACAAAAAATTTAGAAATCTCACCATAGGCATATCTGTGCTACTATTTATAGATTACATAAGTATATATTAATTTTAGCATATTTTTATTGTCTTAAACTCTCTCCCAAGTGGGCAAGTTGGATCTTCATCTCCCGTCTTGTATATTCTTCGTTTTTTTTTCCCTTTAAAAGTATGTGGATGAGATTTGTGGGGCATTTGAGAGTATGTCTGGCCATATTGTGTTGCTGCACTTGTTTTAAATAATGGGAAATATATGAATTACAAGCAAATGAAATTTTAATGTATACCCAATTTTTTGGACTTTCTTATATTTTTATTTGCTTGTTATGGAGAAGACGTAACAAGAAAGTAACTGGAGAAGACAGGATATAATTATGGTAATATTATCTATTTTCAAAATTTATAGCGAATTATTTATGGTAAATCTATATTAATAAAATCGAAATGCTCACAATTAACTGTTCGATAGATTATAGTTGAATAAATTGCTATTATTGGAGTTTTGTGTTTCAAATTTAGTTGTATTAATTTATGTAATATCTATATAATGATTATGAAGGAGGAAAGTTCTACCTTAGATGCCATTGTTGATAATGAAGTAGATGTTATGGATTACACTACTGCATTCACTACTGAAGAGGTCTTAGATTCATTTTCTTTTCTTTGTATGGGAAGAATTAATTCGGTTAAAAAAATGGACTTATGATTGTTATTAAAAGATCTGACGTGAATGTGATTGGAAGGAGACCAAGGGATAAGTTTTGCTTGTGAAAGAAGTGGTGCATATCCCAAAAGAAGTACTAGTGCATATAAGTAGAATAGCAATTTGGAAAAGAAGAAAAGACCCAATGCAATTGGAGCAGAAAAGTGTGGCTGTCCATTTTTGTTAAAGGAAGAAATGTTGGCAAACAATCAAGATTGGATGTTAAAAGTGATTTGTGGATTGGATAACCATCATTATACACAACATCTCAAGGGCCTCTCATTTGCAGGCAGACTTACTAACGAAGAGGTTAGTACATTGGTTGATCTGTCTAAAACTAATGTTCCACCAAAAATATATTGCAAGCTTTAAAGACTATGGATAAGTTTAATGTCACAATGATGTAGACAATTTATAATGCTTGGTATAAATATAAGGTTTGCGAATTGGGTGGGCAGTCTCAAATGCAATAGCTTGAGTAAATTGCATGATTATAATTACAATGTGTGGCATCGAAGTGATGATGATACAAATTGTGTGCAAGACTTGGGTACTTTTTAGACTGATTATACTAGATATCTAACAACACTTGTCTATATGAAGCAAACGTGGCTTGATAAGTATAAAGAAAAATTTGTTACAGAATGAACAGACTTTATTATGCATTTCGAAAATATGACAACCGACGGGTAAACTGACGAAACGGAAGCTTAAAGGTTGTTGAGATGGAAATAAAAGTTCCTGAATAATACAAATTTTATTGAAAAAAACTGAATGAATAAAACTAAGGTTTTGAATCCCTTTTATAACAAACCTAAATATTGTGAATTTACTAAAATAGGCAAATCCAAAATATAATTCTATAATAAAATTCTCCTATCCGAAATAAGAAAGGTAAAAAAAACATAAACTAAATCCGAGTTGTAAAAAAAAAAAGATAAAAATCCTAGAAAAATCAAGAAAAATAGGACAAAAACTTAAAATCTTAAAACGACCAAGAATGAAAGGGAATTTTCGAGTCGAGCACGGATCGAACGGCTTTAGCAAGCTTTGAAGCAGTATATTATACGCCGAAAACGAACATCTGTAGCCAAAGTTATACCTTCCGGAAGGTACCTTGCTCGCAATACACAACACCCTACATCATAAGCAGTATTTAATTTTCAATGATTTAATAACCAAACTCAACGCCATTTTTTTTATTTATATCTTTTTATTTTTTAATTTTGCTGGTTTATTTTTAGGGCTATGACTGCATATCCAAAATTAAAAAGGCAACTATGTTAATCCGAAGCAAACTTTGAAATGTTATGGACAAAAACTTCATTCTTTGGTGGAGTTGCAACACACATAAATTAAGGCATCATTTGAGAAGAGTTTTAACTACTGTACAACATAGTTTCACACCTTTAGTTTTCAAAGAATTAAGAGGATTAGTTGCTAGAAATGCATTAGATATGATAGTTAGTGAGTCAAAAAGAACTGATTCAATTGGTATAGATGTTTGAGCTTATGGTTGTGTTGATCGACGCACTCATGGGTTATCGTGTGCACATGAAATTACAGAGTATAAGCGTGAAGGTCAACCAACACCTTTAAAATTTGTACATCCACATTAGAGGAAATTAGACCTTGTTCAAACCAGCTATGAAAAATCAGCAGAGCTGAGCTGTACTCTTGAAATGGAGATTATTATCAACGTTTTGATGATTCTGATGATTTCGGAAAATGCAATTAAAAAGAAAAATGAAAGTGTTAGTTGATCCATCCTCAACTTTTTTAGTTGAGCCAACTGTTTAGGCTAAGAATATAGGACGACCTTCCCATAAGTCTGATAAATCTACCCGTTGGGATCTATCAAGATTTGAGTATGTAGTATCTGCACAGGATAATCATTCTTCAGGCCTTATGTCTTCAAGTACAACAACGAAAAAAACAAAAAAACAAAAGTGCAACGAAAAATGAGTGTTTCTCGAACAAAAGCACCAAAGCATGCTTCTTATATTGATTTATTTCCATCTGGGTTGAGGCCTTATATATGTGGTGTTAAAGATGTTGCTGCAGATAGTAATTGTGGCTTTTGGGCAGTGGCTGACCTAATAGGTATTGGTGAGGATAATTGCGAACAGATGAAGAAAGGCTTAGTTGTTGAGTTGCAAAGTAATTTTGATGATTATAAAGAGTCCTTGAATATGTTGGTAGAGCAGAGAAGGTACTTCTTTTACTTGACTTTAAGAATAACCCAAGGAGAGAGCACTGGATGACCATGCCTGAAGCTGGTCATATTATTGCTTCCAAATATATAATTTGGTATTACTACATATATTGGATGTGCTGAATCTTACATTCCTTCCACTTAGATTTGTTCCATTGTCAAGCTCCTCACACAAAATCATTGCTATTGAATTTGTTAATAGAGATCATTTCATAGATTTATATAAAACTTACGAAATTCAAATTATGCTAGAATTTCTTTATCATTGGACCAATTTTTGTATGGCCTTTTTATGTAGGTGTTCATGCTTCCAACTTTACGTATTCCTCCTATTGCAAATAGTTGTATCAATTGTAATGAACTGTGTGCGGAAGGCTGGGCTAATATAAGTGCTTTTAAGGATTTGGTGTTTGAAGTTACCACTCAAGAAACAATTGATCTAGCTAGTCAATGACAATAGTAGACAATTCTAACTATTGTAATGGTCATTTTATTCGTCTGATATTTTTAAAGAAAAACTTTGTAAAAGTTGGAGTTGTTTGTTTTATTGTTTTAGATGTTACTCAAGATGATAATCTATCTCCTTTTTTTATTTCTTTTTTAACATTTCCAAGTTTACTCCAAATGTAAACTAATTTATGAATTATGATCCAGATACTCCAAATCTAAGAAATGCTACAGGTGATTATAGATATTAAAATGTCAGTAGAAAATAAAAAATAACTCTTCATGTCATATCAATTATTTGTGAATATCATTGAGAAAATTTATGTCTCATAATACATTGGTAAAAAATCACATTAGATTTGTAAAACAACAAAAGAATAATAAAAATAGAGAGAAGAAACCCCATTGTTGAAATGGGGTTCAATAATAAAAATTAAAGAATGGAGTTATACTAATAAGTTTTAATTAAAGATATTTTTGTTATTGACGTAAGTGTGAAAAGAATTTTATAATATTTGTTTGGGTAATACCGAGCAGGCCCCTCGAGGTCAGCCCGGCCCGAGCAGAAGACCTGTTCGCTAGCACGAAGACACTCTTGTTTAGTGTCAAAGCTGGTCGAGGTCAAGTGTTCGAAAGCTGGTCGAATCCTGACCTCCTCATCCTGCTCGGGTAAAAGAGACCCACGACCACCGAGTAGGACCCGGTCATATTACGGGAAACACCATGGACAGAGGGAAGCCAGAGCTCGAGCAGAGCAGACCTAGGTATGACGGTCCCTCCCTCCTTCCTAACAACTTGACACGACGATCGATGCCTGGCAGGCACCCCACGCCATAGGCCTCCATCACTGTTACCAATGGCCGGCGCACACCTTCATAGTATCATCATTTCACAAATGCGTACACTGCACCATCATTGGGTCACGGGAACCCATACCCGCCTGACATCCCACATTCCCAGGGTGTGCCGCAGTAACCCCAACTGTCAGAGGGACCCAGACGCCATTAATGCGGAAACGGCTGCTCCGGAAGAAAGGGGCGGGAAACAGAAGGATAAATATCAGCCGAAGAGTAAGTGAAAGGGCTTCTTCTTTCTTTTTCTGGAGATTCTTTTTGTCTTTTCCCTTCCCCTGGTCTTCGGAGATCTCTTAGATTCTCACTACTTTAATCTGAAAAGCACCTTATTTCTCCGGTCTCTCAAGCAAAGAGGGATACAATAAGAATCACCCGATTACTGACTTGAGCGTCGGAGGATTTTCGTCCGAAAAATACCCGGCGACCCCTGACATTGTTTTCGTGAACACAGGCCGAAGGAAACCACTATTTCAGTGAGCGGAGGAGAACGGAGATTAGCAAGGAATCCTCGCTCGAGTGTCGAGCGAGCGAGTACATGACGATCACTTGGAGTGAGCGAAACGCATCAACATTTTGGCGCCGTCTGTGGGGATCAGTCCGAAAAGCCTGACTTCCCGATACGTTTGAAGAAGAGAACACAACAATGAAAGGAAATAGTAGAAGAAGGGTAAGCCGGAGAGTCAGTGACTTTAAGGGGGGTGGCCAATGAGGCTCGTGATAGGGAAATCCAAGAGAGGATGGATCGGATGGAGAGACAAATGGAGACGCTGACGTCCATCTTGCAGGAACTCAGGGAAGGACAGAGAAAAGCAAGCAATAACGTCCCTGAGTCCAGCCGCGGGAATGCCCCCGCTCGGGAACATGTGGGAGATGAAGCCCAGAGACCGAAAACCCCAAATGTTACTGGGAGGGAGGAGACGAACCCGGAGGAAAGAGAATCCTGTCAACACTTGCAGGATACGGCACCTACCTCCCGCGCAGAGGAACTGGAGGGGGAAGTGCGCAGGTTGGCGCAGGTTGTAGAGGGCCTCCAAGGAAACGGAAAAGCCCCGAGTTGGAGGATAATGCTGGATAACGAGTCCCCGCTTTCATCAGAGATCATGGGTGTCACAATCCCCCGTGATTTTCGCTTCCCAGGTTTGAAGTTCTCAGGGAAGAATGACCCATTGGTGCACATAGAACGGTTCAACGACATGACCGGAGTGCAAGGCCTGACGGCAGCCTAGCGGTACAGGGCCTTCCCACTTAATCTGGAGGGAAGGGCAAGAGAATGGTACTGCAAACTACCGCGGGGAAGTATTCTGAGCTTTGAACAGATGTGCAGGGAATTCGCGGAGCAGTTCCGGGGCGCGATGGCCCCCGAAGATGACATGATGGAGCTGGCGGAGATAAAATAGAGATAGTTTCCCATTGCCGAAAATAGAACAGCTGGTGGATTCCACAGTAGGGACACGGCTCTGCTCGAACTTCATGGATGCCTTCTGGGCTACAACCAAATTCCTATGTACCTACCGGACGAGGAATGCACGACCTTTATCACCAACCAAGACTATTTTGCTACAAGGTCATGCCATTCGGCCTTAAAACCGTGGGGGCAACCTACCAGAGACTGGTAAACAAAATCTTCAAACCGCTAATCGGCCGCACAATGGAAGTTTACGTGGACAATATGATCACTAAGTCAAAGGACGCGGAGGAACATGTAAAGCATTTGGAGGAAACCTTCGCGCTCCTAAGAAAATATCGGATGAAACTTGACCCAGATAAGTGTGCCTTCGGAGTTGGTTCGAGAAAATTCTTGGGCTTTATGGTCAGTTATAGAGGAATCGAAGACAATCCGGAGAAGATAAGAGTAGTAGTAGAGATGAGGTTCCAGCGTACTCTCGAGGAGATACAAAGCCTTACTGAAAAACTAGCATCCCTCAATAGATTCATCTCCCGAGCAACATACAAATGCCACGTCTTCTTCCAGGAAATGAGAAAAGGCAGAAAGACAAAGTGGACGGCAGAATGAGAGGCAGCGTTCCAACAGTTGAAGGAATATTTGCTGAGAGCCCCGCTACTATCTACACCACGAGCATGGGAGATTACGTATTTATACACGGTCGTGTCATGATGGGCAACGAGCTCGGTTACGGTAAGAAAAGAGTAGAGGTGCGATACCAGTATACTTACACGAGCAGAGCTTTGTTGGGAGCGAAACTTCGGTATCCAGATTAATGGAGAGGTGGGCACTCGTCACTAATGTAACGACCGGAAGTTGAGACCTTACTTAAGCGCATTCGGTGGTAATTTTAACAAACCGACCCTCGAGACAGATTTTGCACGGACCAAAAACTTCGGCGAGGTTGGTGAAATGGTCGATAGAACTTCGAGTGAGTTTGGCGTCGACTACCAACATCGGACAACAATACTGGCGCGATCCTTGGTCGACTTCGTGGTCGAATGCACGGAGAGGAATGAAGAGATGGGCAGCGAAAACCAGTGAGTCCCTACGCCCGAGCAACGCATGGACAATCACGATGAAGCGGGTTATCGCGGGGATCGTGGAGGCGGGAGGCGGAGCTGTACTTCTAAGTCCCTAGGGGAGGAGGTGCAATCGCCGTGAAGGCTGGAATTTGAATTCACCAACAACCGGGTCGAATCGAGGTCATGATCGCCTACAGGAGTGAAAGCGGAAGAGGTGAAGCTTGGACGGACTCTCGGTGGTGGCAAATCACCTACGAAAGCTTCCAAGCGAATGGCGAGAAGATGGAGGCCTACGTTCGGAAAGTGAGGCGGTGATAAAAAGTTCGGGTGGTCGAGGTTGAGCAGATCGCGAGGGAAGAATTTTCGGTGACATGATAGCACGAATGGCGCTACATTCGACCACTAAAATGCTGAAGTCCGTCGCTTGGAATTGGAACACTGCTCGAGCATCGGCGGGAGGGTGAGTAGTGAGCTTAACGTCGAGCGGCACTGGATGGACCCGATTGTTTCTTATCTCGAGGAAGGGGTGTTGCCTACTGGAGTAAGAAGCGAGCAAGGAAGCTAAAGTGTCAGCGGCCGGTGCACGCGATTGATGGGGTATTATGCAGGCGAGGATACACTCTCCCATTCTCTGCGTTGTTTAGACCAAGAAGAAGCGATTATGTCCTCCGGGATATACGTGAAGAGATCTGCAGGAACCACTCCGGTATGAGGTCTTTGGCTTTCAAGGCCTTAAGGCAAGGGTATTTCGGCCCGTATGCACCGGGACCTGCGAGAAGACCAAGAGCTGCAAGAATTGTCAAAGCCGCTAACTACATGGCCCGACCTCCAGAAAACCTTACGATGATGAACTCACCTTGGCTGTTTGCTCGATGGGGATCGACTTAATCGAGCCATTACCAAAGGGAGGCGTCTGCAAGCGCATCTTTGTGGTGGCAATTGATTATTTCACCAAATGGGTCGAAGTGGAAGCCTTAAGCAGTATTATAGAAAACAAAACCATTGACTTCATTTGGAGAATTGTGATTTACAGATACGGGATTCCCCACGCCCTGGTTACGGACAACGGGAGGCAGTTTGACAACAATAAGTTCAGAAACTTCTGCAGGAACATGGGAATAGAGCTAAAGTTCTGCTCGCCATCACACCCATAGGCCAATGGGCAAGTAGAAGCTGCGAACAAGACTGTAAAGCGCCTCCTGAAGACCAGACTTGGTGAGCAGAAGGGAGCTTGGGTTGATGAACTACCTAGAGTCTTGTGGGCTTATAGGACCACACACAAAACTGCCACGGAGAAAACCCCTTTTCCTTGGCATTCGGACATGAAGCGATGATCCCTGCTTGAAATAGGGATGGGAACACATCGGATGGAACATTTCAACGAAGAGCAAAGCGATGAGTAGATGTGTGCGAGTTTGGACTTGCTTGAAGAAAAAGAGAGGTCACGGCGAGGATAGCGAGAATACTAGCGAGGTGGCCCGTTATTACAGCCGGAATGTACGCATCCGCTGATTTCAGGTGGGAGATTGGGTGCTTAGGAGGGTGAACCAGAATACCAAGGACCCCGAGGCAAGGGTGTTGGGCCCAAGCTGGGAGGGCTCGTATAGGGTCTCTCAAATAGCCGGTCCAGGGGCATATAGGTTGACCCACCCAGACGGACGGGAAGTCAAAGGCCATAGAACGCACAGACATTTAATGAAGTATTTCACTGTAAGTCACGAGAGCCATGATACTTAGTTTTAATTAGCTTTTCCTTAAATATAAAGGGTGTGAAACCTTGTACATGAATGAATATGAAGACAAGCACTTCGAGAAAAGTAAATATGATCGAGTAGGAGCTTGTAGAAGCATGAAGGCCGAGTCTCCGAAGCCTAACTTAAGGCGAGGCGGTTGCCACGCGTGAGCCAAGCAGGGCTCGAGCGGAATAAGCTCGCAAAGAACGCATGAGGCCGGAAGTGCATGAAGCCTAACTTAAGGCGAGGCGGTTGCCAGCGTGAGCCAAAAGCAAGCTAGGCGAGAATAAGCTCGCAAAGAAATGCAAAGGCCGAGTCTCTAAAGCCTAACTAAGGCGAGACCGTGCCACAGCGTGAGCCAAAGCAAGCTCGAGCAGGAATAAGCTCGCAAAGAAACACAAAGGTCGAAGTCTCACGAGCCTCGTGAGCCAAAGCGAGGCTCTGGCAGGAATAAGCTTGCAAGAAGCGCAAAGGCCGAAGTCTCTAAAGCCTAACTTAAGGCGAGGCAGTTGCCACGCGTGAGCCAAAGCGAGGCTCGAGCGGGAATAAGCTCGCAAAGAAACGCAGAGGCCGAAGTCTCTAAAGCCTAACTTAAGGCGAAGCAGTGCTGCCGCTGAGCCAGCAGGGCTCGAGTAGAATAAGCTCGCAAAGAAGCGCAAGGCCGAAGTCTCCGAAGCCTAACTTAAGGCGAGGCAGTTGCCACGCGTGAGCCAAGCAGAGCTCGAGCGGGATAAACTCACAAAGAAGCGCAAGGCCGAAGTCTCGAAGCCTAAATTAAGGCGAGGCAGTTGTCACGCGTGAGCCAAAGCAGGGCTCGAGCGGGATAAGCTTGCAAAGAAACACAAAGGCCGAAGTCTCTAAGCCTAGCTAAGGCGTGACGAAGCCAAGTGTGAGCCGAATGAAGGCTCAAGCAAAATAGGCTCGAAGAAGCAAAGCAAAGGCATGACACCTTTTAAAGATTGCATAAGCAAAGACCTAAAGCCTACCTTACGAGAAAATTACGAGGCGACAAATGCAAACACGGAGGCAAGTTGACAAATATATGTTTTCATTTATCCATCAAAGAGTACAAGGGCAAAATATATATATATATATATATATATGAACTAGGATCATGGGATGTAAGTGAGTTCAAGGAATATACAAAATCAGATTTTAATTAAACAATAAATTATGGAGTACCAAATTAATTTCTTTAAATCTAATTCTTTATAGATCTTTCAATTTTAAACAAATTTTATTCTTTAAATCAAACCTAAGCAACATAGGGTTTGACGAAATTAAACATACATTATGGTTGGCTTTCTAGCATACGCAGTACTGGATCTGGATCCCGAAATGGTGCTCACGAGTGAGGAGGAGAGAGAAATACAGGCGGGGAGAGATCCGGTCTCTATGCCTCGGAGGAACATCTGATTGTAAGGTAGATCCGATATAGAAGATCGGTCTACAAATCATGCATAAATAAAGAAAACTTTAAATAAATTACGGTAAATTAAATAAATAAAGTGCAGAAATTAAAATGCATAAAATAAAGTACTGAAATTAAAAGAGCAGAAATTAAAATGCATAAAATAAATTAATTACTAGACTTTAATTGCTTTAAAATAAATTACAAGATAAATGCTTACATTTAATTAAAATGAAAGCTAAATGCTTTAAAGAAAGATTGCAAGAAGAGAGGAAAACTCAAAAGGCAGAAATAATTCCTCGATGTCTTTTTCATTGTTTTCAAAGAGAGTGAGAGAGAGAGAGAGAGAGAGTTAGAGAGAGAGAGTTATCAAATTATGAGAGTCAATAGTCTTCCTCCATAATTTATACATAAATTTCTAAAGCTGTTCACTATTCATCTATAGCTTTATACATGATTGTAGCTTTATCATGAGATAAATACAAAAGTTTTACAAATATAAATACTAATGAAATATATTCGTTACAAATACAAATACAAATAATGTCTTTACAATGATACTAATAGAAATACATACTGAAATACATTTAATTGGAAAATTCTTCTCTTTTCTTTTTCTTTTTTTTTTTTTTTACATAAAGTAAATTACAAAGCTTTAATGCTTTAAGCGAGACAAGATGCTGAAACACATATCTTCATTTTCATCTCCAAGAGAGATGAATGGCTCTCCATTACTTGAGGAACTCGAGAAGAAGAGCTTGCAATGAAGTTTCGATATTGAGGTGAGCAAGCTGCTGCATAATTTTAAAATACTCATCTTGATCTTTGCAGAGGCTAATAGGGACTGTGCTTTTGACCTTTGGGCCAAGAAAGTGCTTTGGGCTTTAGATTCTTCAATGCTTGGAGTCAAATGGCCGCTTGAAGAGAGCCATGCACGAACAGTGGACTCAGAGAGTTTTGACTGCTCATCAAATTTTGACCACCACTTAATTTTAAAATGTCTTTGTAAAATCAATTGGGAGTCCTGAGTGTGGTATTGGAAATTCCACATCCAGACCCATGGAAGAAAGAAATTTGTACAGAAGCAGAGAAAAGGAGGAAACCTCTTCTCAGACTCAGAAGGGATATAATGAGCTTTAAAAAGGTTTAAGCAATTTTTTGCATTGGGTGTCAAGATATCTGGGCTAGGACCAAAATAGTTCCACCATTGTTGGAACCAGTTTGGAAGACTTTGCACGGTTATCTTTGAATTGAAGAAAAACAACCGAGTGTGTCTTTTTAGGGTTTTGGATAAAAATGTATTAAACCAAGCTTGTTGATAATCCAGATAAGAAAAGGACAAGCGATGGTTTGGGCTCGATTTAAAATTAGCGGGAAAAGCACTGGGTTTTATGGAGTGGAAGACCCCGTTGTTTAGGAGTTAGGACTTTAAGAATTGTGGCCGTAGAATAGGTCAGGCTCGAGAATGAGCTTCACTTGAGAAAGAAATGTTTGAATTTGATGGACTCGAGTATACTCGAGAATAGCTTGATAGTAAGGTTGGGGTTTTGTAAATCCCATGGTTTAAATAACCAACCTTTGGGGAAAATCTTTAAAAGCGACTTGAAAAGGATCGGTATGATAAAATCCATCTTCCGTAGATAAAATATTTTGATGATGGACTTTATTATACCACTCAGATTTTGTGAAAGCTTTTCACAGGAAACAATAATTTGAGAGGAAGAACTTCCACGGAAACTAATTCTTTAGAAGAAGTAGGTTTTGTTATTTCTTTAAAGTAACATTTTCTTGAGAAAGAGCTTTAGATTTTGAAATGCTTTGTAAAGCAACCATAAGTTCGAGGATTTAGAAATGGATTGCATCCATTCTTTTACTATTCATCGAGATGCTAAGGCTTTAGATTGAGCTTCGTTCTCTTGACCATATCGATCCAAGATTTAATTGGCATGGCGAGAAGATAGTAACTTGTCTTTAGAGGAGTATTATGGGGTTCTTTAGAGATCATTTGAGGGAAAGGGTTGCAAGAGGTGTAATGTCATTAATAATGGCTTTACCACTTATCTTTCTTCTTGAGCGGCATTATCATTTTGCAAAAATTCTACGGTTAGAAAATCGGGAATAGAATTTGTATCACCTTTAATAAACTCAATATCAAAATCAAAAACACTTAAAATAGCTTGCCATCGTGCAAAAATTTGTTTGGATGCAATGTTTTGAACATCTTTTTCTAAAACATGTTTTCTGACTTTCTGATCGATTCTAAGTAAAAATTTACGATTTAATAAATCACTTTGGAATTTTGATATGCATAATACAATGGAAAGAATTTCTTTTTTAATAGTAGAATAGTTTCGTTGGCAATCATTCCAATGTGCAGAAACATATTGTACTATTTGTTCTTTATTATTATTAACTTGCTTTAAAATGCCACCATATCCTAAGTCGGATGCATCGGTTTCAACTATCTTAGGTAATCGCGAGGATTAGCAAGGAACAAGCAAGGAATTTCTTTAGCTTGTTTGTTTTATTAATTTACTGACTTTAGTATGCTCATCGAGTCCATACAGCAGGATTTTTCTTTAATCTATCATGAAGGGTTTTGAAATCCTATTGATGTTGGGACAAAAATCAAGAACATAATTTAAACTATCAAGAAATCTTTGTAGTTGTGTTTTATCAAGAATCTTATCAGGAAACTTGTACGTAAAAGCAAGAGACCTCTCGATAGGAGTAATTGTTCCTTTAGAAATATAATGTCAAGGAATCTGATTTTAGTTTGAAACAAAGAAATCTTGAACTAGAAGCGACTAGTCCGACTTTTTAGTAGCAAAATAAAAAGTCTTTAAATGTTTGAAATGTTGATCAATTGTATTAGAAAAGATCAAAACATCATCAATGTAAACAATGCAAAATTACGAATAAGGGTTATAAATGTCATTCATGACTCTTTGAAATTCGGAAGGTGCATTTTTAAACAAATAGCATAACGAGTCCACTCATCTTGTCCAGAATGGAGCAGATAAAAGCGATTTATACCGATCTTTAGGATGAATTTGAATTTGCCAAAACACGATTTCATGTCAAATTTTGAGAATATGAAAGCGAGTGGAGTTTTGTAGTAAGTCTTTTTGTTAGGTATTGGATACCTAATCCACTTTAAGGCTTTATTTAACGGTTTGTAATTTATCACAAGTCTTGGAGTCTGCGTTCAATTTCGAAATTCTTGTTTACATAAAAGCGACACAAGACCGGGGAGATCTTGACTTTACAATTAGTCCTTTAGTTTCCAAATCTTTAATTTCATTCCTACGGTGTTTTTCTAATTCCATATTCATTTGAATTGAGGCGAGCTTTAGTAGGAATTTGTTTTTCATCAAAGAATTTTCATATGGCAAGTCTACCATGTGTTGTTTTACATTCCGAAGCGGTTGGTAAATCGACACATATTTCCTTTTCAATTAAGTCTTTAAATTCAGAAATCTTCTTCTTTATAAGACTGGTTTGTATCTGGCTTTTAATCCTTTGTAAACCTAAATCCTTTTGTAAATAAAATAAATCATTTTGTTTTGATTTGAGCAAAACATTGATTTGGTTTTGATAAATAGAACAAGCTTTTATAATATTTAGATTTCTTATTTTAGGCTTTTCAATAAAGGAAAATTTTAATTCTTTATCTTCGACTTTAAAAATTATACCATCATAATCAACAATATAAGGAGTAATGAGGTTTATGAATGGGGTTCCAAGTATGATGATTATGATGTATGTCATTTGTCAATAGAAAGGAAGTTCGAAATTCAAAACCATCATTTAGTATAGAAGCATCAACTTTAGAGGTTATTTTTAATTTTGAATTATTAGCGGTGAAAGTCTTTCATTTGTTTTTCTAAAATCTTTTGGGAACAATATCTTCTTTTATCTGAGTTTAAATCGACTCTTGTGTCAAAAGAGGCAATGGTGTCGATTTCAAATTCTTTGGAAAGTATCAAGGTAATTTTAATCAAATATTTTCTTGTAGTGATTTGTTTCAAAACAAACAAAAAATCATTAGGTAATTTTTTATGTTTTCAAGGTTTTGATTATCACCATCAAATTTTATTTCTTTATCTTCATCACTATCCGAATTATCTTCTAATTGTTTTAGCAAAAATTGGATAATTCGGAATCGATTTTTGTTTCTCTTTTAATTCTTTTATTTCGATTTAATTTCCTTAATCTCCTTTTGAAGATCTCGATTTAATATATATATATATATATATATATATATATATATATATATATATATATATGATAAATTTTATGTCAAGTTTGGAGCATTTGGGCTAGCGATGGAATTTGGGTCCTCGAGGCGGAGCACCTTCAGAGGTGGCATCGGCAGCGAGAGGAGACCTCAGCCAGTGGGAGGCGGCCTCTCCAGACCCCACGAGGTCTCGAGTTGAGGATCCCTTGGCTCTTGGTTCGGGGCGTCATGCTCGAGCATGTACGCATCCACGCCCGCCTCGAGCTTAGACATATCCAGGTCGGGATACTGCTTACCCAGAACGGACATGAGGCATTCATAGCTGAAAGTCACCCCGTCGTTGTACTCCGTCGTGAGCCGGCCTTCCAGAGAGTCCACCCTCCTCTGAAGACAAGAAGTCTCTGCCTCCAGGGTCCTCTCAAAGGAAAACCTCTGCATGTCCAAGTCCATTCAAGCATTTACCAGCTCGTCCCGGACCACAGACAGCTCTTTCTCAAGCTAGAATGCTTTGAACTCGGATCAGGCTGCCTTCTCCTCGAAGGTAGAGATCTCCGTACGAAGCTTCGCGGCCTCCTCGTTCTTCTGCTTGAGACTTTGCCTCAAACTTTGATTCTCGGCTCTGATCTTCTTCTCGGAGTCCAGGGTCTTGGCCTTCAAGGCCGTGGCGGATGCCGTAGCCCGGGACGAGAGGCGGTGGAGCAGGTTAGCCAGATCACTAGCATCGAAAGCTTCCAACCCCTCCCAGAACCTTTCCTCCATCTGTTTGGCAAAATCCTTGACGTAGGGGTCGGCAACGTCGGGCTGCCGTTGTTCCTGGGAATGCCCTGCTCGAGACCGGGCCGGAATGACGGTCCTCGAGCCCCTTCGGGTCACCCTTTCTGCTGCTCGCTCAGTCTCTCGAGCAGGAGGCGCAACCCTGATAAGAAGCTCAGTCTCGCGCTCAGTCTCGGCGGAGCTTACGGGCCTCTTAAGCCGGGAAAGAACGCCACTTATTTCCTCTTGAAATGCGAGGCCGAACTCGACAAGATTATGGAGTGAGAGTAGCTCCAGGCACGAGCTCGCGTTGTCAAGAGCGGTATTAACACGCGATCGAAGCTCCTCCCCAATCTGAGAAGAAGCACTCCAAGGCACTGCAACAACAGCCAAGAGAGAGTGGTGAGAAAAAGCGAGCGGGTAAATTAAAGTAAAAATGCCTTGAGCAATGAAGCGACCTGGGGTGCAAAAATGAGAGGGATCGGAGGAACCCCTCGGAGGCGAGCCGTTCGCCTCCAATCTCCCGAGCAAGAAAAACTTACCCTTAGTTGCCACCGGAGGTGGGAGGTCGATGATGTGTTTCTTGCCCTTCAGACTGGAGGCAAGATAATACCAGCCAGCGTCCTTGGGGCTGCTTTTCAATTGGTAGAGATGCTTTATCTCCACTACCGATGGCTCACCCAAATTGCACCACCTCCACAAAACAAATAGCCCGGACAGAACCCTCCACCCATTCGGGTTCAACTGCCTCGGGGCTAAACGTAGTCTGGACAGGACCCGGATGAAGTAGGGTTGAAGAGGCAACCTAACTCCCCACTTGAAACACTTTAGATAAAGGGTGACGTACCCTTGGGGAGGACGGCTGGGCATGTCACCTTCTTTGGGCACACGTGGGTCCACGCTGGCCGGTATGTGAGTGCGTGTCCACGAGTCGGTCTAGATCCGGGTGCGAGGTCTCACACCTCATAAAATCAATGGGAAACCACCCGACCTCTTACCTTTGACTAACCCTCTCCCCCTGTTGCGGCCGGGTCTCCCAATGCAACGTTAACCCCTTCGGGGCTTGAGTCTCTCACCATGCTGATCCTATTTGACTCGGAGTCACTCAAAGAAGATGATTCTTGAGCGACATCCGGCCGGGGTTGTTGTATGTCTGACATATTTCCTATGGACAGAATCTACTAAGTGGGAACCGGAAACCCAGAAAATGAAGAACCAAAACGAGAACAAGAGGAAAAAGGAAAGTTCATACCTGATGAAAGACTGAGCGGCTGACGGACAGACGATGAAAGCAAAGGAAATAATAAATGCTTGCAGAGCGACTAATTTTGGTGTTAGCAGGCTGGAAACAAGAGGCACGATGAAAGAAATTGAGGGTTTTAAAGGGAAAGCACATCTTGTCGTGAGACGCAGCACTTACCGAGAGACGCATTGATCAATAGCTGTCTCTTCAAAATTCAAACAAGCAGCCCAAATCCACCAGCGTGTCACTGTATTAAATGGGAAGTAGACGGAAAGGGTTGACAGTTCGAGCATGTGAAAATAAAAAGCGAGAAGCCGACTCAACAAGAAGTTTCCGGTCTAGTCTCGCTTCACTCCAAAAGACTAAGCGGGAGCCGGTGTTTGGGTATCTGAAGCGAGGCCCTCGAGGTCAGCCCGGCCGAGCGGAAGACACATTCGCTAGTACGAAGACACCCGCATTCGGTGTCAGGCTGGTCGAGGTCAAGAGTTCGAGGCTGGTCGAATCCGACCTCCTCATCCTGCTTCGGGTAAAGAGACCCACGACCATCGAGCGGGACTCGGTCATATACAGGAAACACCATGGACGGAGGAAAGCCGGAGCTCAAGTAGAAGCGAGACCTAGGTATGGCGGTCCCTCCCTCCTTCACGACAACTTGACACGACGATCGATGCCAGCGGGCACCCAGCGCCATAGGCCTCCATCATCTATTCTGGAGTGGTCGGTGCGCACCTTCGCGATATCATCATTTCACAAGCAGCGTATCACGGCACCATCATTGGGTCATAGGAACCCATACCCGCCTAACATCCCACATTCTCAGGGTGTGCCGCAGCAACCCGACTGTCGGAAGGGCCCAGACGCCATTAATGTGGGGACGGCTACCGGAAGAAAGGCGGGAAGCGGAAGGATAAATATCAGCCAAAGAGTAAGTGAAAGGGCTTCTTCTTTCTTTCTCTGGAGATTCTTCTTGTCTTTTCCCTTCCCCTGGTCTCCGGAGATCTCTTAGATTCTCATTACTTTAATCTGAAAAGCACCCTATTTCTCCGGTCTCTCAAGCAAAGAGGGATACAACAAGAATCACCCGATTACTGACTTGAGCGTCGGAGGGTTTTCACCGGAAAAACACCCGGCGACCTCTGACATTATTTTCGTGAACACAGGCCGAAGGAAACCACTGTTTCAGTGAGCGGAGGAGAACGGAGATTAGCAAGGAATCCTGCTCGAGTGTCAGGCAAGCAGAAGTACACAGCATCACTTGAAAGTGAGCAGAAAACTGCATCAACATTTTGGCGCCATCTGTGGGGATCAGTCCGAAAAGCTTGACTTCCCGATACGTTCGAAGAAGACAACACAGCAATGAGAGGAAATAGTAGAAGAGGGGTAAGCCTAGAGGAGTCGGTGACTTTAAGGGGAGTGGCCAATGAGGCCCGTAATAGGGAAATCCAAGAGAGGATGGATCGGATGGAGAGAAAAATGGAGACGCTGACGTCCATCCTGCAGGAACTCAGGGAGGGATAGAGAAAAGCAAGCAATGTCGTCCACGAGTCCGATCAGCGGGAATGCCTCACTACGGAACATATGGGAGATGAAGCCCAGAGACCGAAAATGCTAAATGTTACCGGGAGAGAGGAGACGAACCCGGAGGAAACAGAATCCCGTCAACACTTGCAGGATCTGGCACTTACCTCCATGCTGAGGCCGGAGAGGAAGTCTGTGAGGTTGGCGCGAGGTTGTAGAGAGCCTCGAGGAAGCGGAAAAGCCCAGAGTTGGAGGATAATGTTGGATAACGAGTCCCCGCTTTCATCAGAGATCATGGGTGTCACAATCCCCCGTGATTTCTACTTCCTAGATTTGAAGTTCTCAGGGAAGAACGACCCATTGGTGCACATAGAACGGTTCAACGACATGACCGGAGTGCAAGGCCTAACGGCAGCCCAGCGGTGCAAGACCTTCCCACTTACTCTGGAGGGAAAGGCAAGAGAATGGTACCGCAAACTACCGCGGGGAAGTATTCTGAGCTTTGAACATATGTGCATGGAATTCGCGGAGCAGTTCCGAGGCGCGGTGGCCCCCGAAGATGACATGATAGAGCTGGCCGAGATAAAACAGAGGGAGGAGGAATCCCTTCGGGAGTTTGTCAAGAGGTACCACCGGTCGATCCTGGATCTTGGGGCATTTAACCACCACCAGGCGCTGAGGGGGCTAAAGGATGGGATCAGGATGGAGAGGCCATGAGTACAACTTACGGAACCCTTCGATCCTTTCGTGATTCGATGCGTACGAATAGGTGAAGATGGACATGGCTATTGAAAAGGAAAAGGCCATGGCCGAGGAGTGAGTAGGGTAGTGGAGAGAAAAGGAAAGAAAAATGAGGGCCTGCTCGAGGAACACCGACGTCCAGTCTTGAGAGAGCAGGTAGCTCCATAAAACTCCTATCATAAGGCTCCCCAGCCACGGATAGCTCCCGCTCCACCTCGCAGGTCCCCCAGTCGGGACTATAGGGAGTATCGGCAGCACGGTGGCAACCCGTCCCGCAACCCGCCTACAAGTAGGCCCATACCGAACAACAGCAGGGTTGACCGCCCATTACCCCCACATCCGGAGAGCTTCCCTCGAGATAGAGCGGTACAGGTGGTTGAACAAAGCCCCGCCTATAAATAGTACACACCGTTGAAGATGCCGCTTGAGGAAATATTCAGGGTGGCGGAGGGACGAGGGCTGCTGAGCCCCCCGACACCAATGTCTAAACCAGCCGGCAGAAGAGATAGGGGGCGGTTTTGCAGTTTCCACGGTGACCATGGCCATTCGACGTCACATGGCCATTCGGCGTCCACGAGTGCTCACGGCGATGGACCTCGAGCCACCGGTATGAGGGTGATCACAGGGGGGCCTACGATGGTAGGAAATTTGAACAAGGCCTGAAAGAACTATTGCAGATACGCCTCTACCGGTCGAGAGGTTCTGCTCGCAGTGCCTGCTGTAAAAAAGGCTAAGGTACGGCAAGTACCCATCATGTGGACTGAGAAGGACGAAGAAGGGGTGCTGTACCCCCACGAGGATGCCTTGATTGTGAAGGCAAATGTTGCCAATAAGGGGATCGACCGAATACTGGTGGATTCGGGGAGTTCGGTGGACATTCTCTTCAAGTCCACACTCGACGATTTGGGAATAGCGAATGTGAACCTCGAGCAGACGAGCACTTCCCTGAAAGGGTTTGGGGGAGGAAGGTTGACCCCTCTAGGAATCATTAAGCTGGCTGTGACTATGGGCTCAAGATTTTTTGAAAAGAACATGATGCTGGATTTCGTGGTGGTGGATGAAGTCAGCCCCTACCAAGCAATACTGGGAAGGCCCTTCATGAGGATCAGCCAGTCGATGTTATCCACACATTACTTAGCTTTGAAGTACCGAGTGAATGGCGCTGTAGGAGTCGTCAAGAGGCGATCGGAGGGTCGCGAGGAGGCTGCTATCTGCTGGCGAAAGGAAACAATGCAAATAACATCGTTGGACTCAAGAGGAGAGTCAAAGAACGGAAGACAGGAACCCACTGAGGAGTTGGAAGAAATCAGAATAAGGCCGAACGACCCTGAGAAGAAGGTTCGGGTTAGCTCTGGCATTAGCGAATCGTTGAAGGAGAGTCTGATCGAGTGCTTGGGAGCACACTCTGATGTGTTCACGTGGACTCACGAGGATATGCCTGGGATTAACCCGGAAGTGGCGTGCCGCGGTGGCAATCTGGAAGGACGCTAGGCTGGTGAGACGGAAGAGAAGATCGTTAACCAAAAAGGTATAAGGCCATGAGCTGCGAGGTAGAAGGCTGCTGAGGCGGGATTCATAAGGGAAGTCTCTTACCCTGAATGGATCTCGAATGTAGTGTTGGTTAAGAAGGCAGTGGGAAATGGAGAATGTGCGTGGACTTCACGGATATGAATAAAGCTTGTCCGAAAGATAGCTTCCCATTGCTGAAGATAGACCGATTGGTGGATTCCACGATGGGACACGACCTGCTCATCTTCATGGATGCCTTCTGAGCTACTGACCAAATTCCTATGTACTGTAGGACGAGGAATGCACGGCCTTCATCACCAACCAAGACCTATTTTGCTACAAGGTCATGCCATTCGGCCTGAAAAACGTGGGGGCAACCTACCAGAGACTGGTAATCAAAATCTACAAACCGCTAATTGGCCACACAATGGAAGTTTACGTGGACGATATGATCACTAAGTCAAAGGACGCGGAGGAACATGTAAAGCATTTGGAGGAAACCTTCACGCTCCTAAGAAAATATCGAATGAAACTTGACCTAGAGAAGTGTTCCGTCGGAGTTGGTTCGGGAAAATTCTTGGGCTTTATGGTCAGTTATAGAGGAATCGAAGCCAATCCAGAGAAGATAAGAGCCGTAGTAGAGATGAGGTCCTCGCGTACTCCCAAGGAGATACAAAGCCTTCTTGAAAAGCGGCATCCTCGATAGATTCATCTCCTGAGCAACAGACAAATGCCACGTCTTCTTCCAGGAAATGAGAAAGAGCAGAAAGACGAAGTGGACGGCGAGAATCAGGCGGCGTTCAATAGTTGAAGGAATATTTCTTTGAGAGCCCATCTCATCTACACCACGAGCAGGGAGATTACGTATTTATACACAGTCGTGTCGCAATGGGCAATGAGCTCGGTTCTAGTAAGAGAAGAGTCGGGGGTGCAGTACCCCGCATACTACACGAGCAGAGCTTTGTTGGGAGTAGAAACTTCGGTGTCAGATTAATGGAGAGGTGGGCACTGTCACTAATAGCAGTGACCGAAGTTGAGACCTTACTTAAGCGCACTTTCGGTGGTAATTTTAACAAACCGACCCTCAGACAGATTTTGCACTGGACCATAAACTTCGGCGAGTTGGTGAAATGGTTTTTAGAACTTCGATGAGTTTGGCGTCGACTACCGACCTTGGACAACAATACTGGCACGATCCTTGGGCGACTTCGTGGTCGAATGCGGAAAGGAATGAAGAGATGGGCAGCGAACACCAGCAGGTCCCTACGCCTCGAGCAGCGCATGGACAATCACGATGGAGCGGGTCATGCGGGGATCGTGGAGCAAGAGCGAGGTCTGTGCCTAAGTCCGAGGGAGAAGGTGCTGATACACGTGAAGTCGGAATTTGAATTCACCAACAACCAGGCCGAATCTGAGGTCGTAATTGCTGGCTTGAAGCTCACCCAGTAGTGAAAGCGGAAGAGGTAAAGCTCGGACGGAGCTTTCGGTGGTGGCAAATCACCTCAGCGAAAGCTTCAAGCGAATGGCGAGAAGATGGAGGCCTACCTTCAGAAAGTGAGGCAGTTGATAAAAAAGTTCTGGGTGGTCGAGGTTGAACAGATCGCGAGGGGAAAGAATTTTCGAGCTAACATGATAGCATTAATGGCACTACATCCAGACCACTAAAATGCCGAAGTCCATCCTTTTGAAATCGGAACACCGCTCGAGCATCGGCGGGAGGATGAGGTAATGAGCTTAACGTCGAGCAGCATCTGGATGAACCCAATTATTTCTTATCTCAAGGAAGGGGTGTTGCTACTGAGTAAGAAGCATTGCAGGAAGCTAAAGTGTCAAGCGGCCAGGTACATGCTGATTGATGGGGTATTGTACAGGCGAGGATACACTCTCTCACTGCTGCGTTGTTTAGACCAAGAAGAAGCTGATTATGTCCACTGGGATATACATGAAAGGATCTGGGGGAACCACTCTGGCGCAAGGTCTTTGGCTTTCAAGGCCTTAAGGCATGGGTATTCCGGCCCGTATGCACCGGGACACGCAGAAGACCAAGAGCTGCAAGAATTGTCAAAGCTCGCCAACTACATGGCCTGACCTCCGAAAACCTCACGATGATGAACTCACCTTGGTCGTTTGCCCGATGGGGATCGACTTAATCGGGCCATTACCAAAGGGAGGCGTCACGCAGCGTCTTTGTGGTGGCAATTGATTATTTCACCAAATGGGTCGAAGTGGAAGCCTTGAGCGATATTCGAAAACAAAACCATTGACTTCATTTGGAGAAATGTGATTTCTGAATCTGGGATTCCCAGCTACAGTTACGGACAACGGGAGGCGGTTTGACAACAACAAGTTCGAGAGACTCTGCGGGAACATGGGAATAGAGCTAAAGTTACGCTGCCTAACACACCCATAGGCAATGGGCAAGTAGAAGCTGCGACCAAGGCGTAAGCGCCTCACGAAGACCGGACTCGGTGAGCGGAAGGAGCTTGGGTTGATGAACTACCTAGCGTCTTGTGGGCTTATAGGACCACACACAAAACTGCCACGGGGAAAACCCCCTTTTCCTTGGCATTCGGACATGAAGTAGTGATCCCTGCTGAAATATGGATGGGAACACATCGGACGGAACATTTCAACGAAGAGCAAAACGATGAGCAGATGTGTGCAGGTTTGGACTTGCTTAAAGAAAAAAGAGAGAGGTCCGCGGCAAGGATAGCAGAATACCAGCGGAGAGTGGCCCGTTATTACAACCGGAATGTATGCATCCGCCAATTTTAGGTGGGAGATTGGGTGCTTAGGAGGGTGAACCAGAATACCAAGGACCCCAGGCAAGGGGTGTTGGGCCCAAACTGGGAGGGTCAGTATAGGGTCTCTCGAATAGCCGGTTTAGGGGCATATAGGTTGACCCACCTGAGACGGACGGGAAGTCAAAGGCCATGGAGCACACTGACATTTAATGAAGTATTTCCTGTAAGTCTCCTTTGTAGCGAGAGCCATGATACTTAGTTTTAATTAGCTTTTCCTTAAATATAAAGGGTGTGAAACCTTGTACATGAATGAATATGAAGACAAGCACTCCCGAGAAAAGTAAATATGATCGAGTAGGAGCTTGTAGAAATGCAAAGGCCAGAAGTCTCTGGAGTGCTTGTCTAAACCCTAAACCCTGCTCGAGTGTCAGGCAAGCAGAAGTACACAACATCACTTGGAAGTGAGCAGAAAACTGCATCAACAATATTTTCAAATATTTTAATGGAGTTAATAAAAAAAAAGAGGTGTTAAGAGTTTTTTAGAGGGTGCCAATAATCCCACTCATTGTTTTTATATATGGTATGGATTTCAACATCGGTCTATTATTATAATTTTAATTTCTTTATATTAATTTTTTTGTGAAGAACTGTTTAGGAATTTAATGGACTATTGCAGGTAATGAGTGCTATTCATGAAACGTATAAGGAAGTTGATTGAGGAAATCTCGAAATTAATTGGTGATGCTCAGTTAACTACAACTCAGTCACTGCAATTATCAAGTATCAAATGAAGTTTACTAAAATGTGAGAAGGAAACATATGCATATGTTATTATTAGGAATGGGGTGGCCAATGTTTTCAAAATAATAATTTTATTTGTTTGTTTAATGGGACAGTTAAAAAAAAAAAAGGAGTTTTGATGAGGAATTTGAAGAGGCATCAATATTCAATAGTCCAACTCTCTTTTTATTATTTTTTTAACTAATTATATTTTAGAGTGAGCTTTTAACACCCCTCTAAAATCCATCTCTTTAAATTTTATTTCCTAAAATACTCCTATTTTAATTAATAAAATACTAGCCAATATATTAAAATGAATCAATTTCAATAAAATTTCACCTTAAAAATGTTTTTTTTTATTTTTATTTATAAAACACATATAAATCTTAAAATCTTAATTTATTTTCTTCTTATTATGTATATTTCTATCTCCATTACTTTAAACTCTTATAATTTTCTCAAAAATAAAAATTCAATTAAAATCTATAATATAAATATAAATTATAAAATGGAGTAGGGGTAAAAAAGATATCCAATCAAAGCCGTAAGCCTACTGATGTTCAGCGGATTAGCCCAACCCACTAAAATAAAACATAGAATCAAGTTTTGGTTGGGCTAGAGCCATTTGGGCCACCATCACACTGTACATTACCAGCCTCCAACTCTCCAAGATCTCTATTTCTTTTCAAATTTTCAATTTTTTCTACCTTTCCTTTGTACAATATAATGTCACCCTACCTGTAAAGTGACTGGAAGATACAAAAAAAATATAAATATTTACATTAATTTAAATAAATCTACAAGATTAATTTAAATCCTAATTTATGATTAAAATAAATCACCACTCACAAATATTGTAAACATCATTATAGTATTTACTGCTTCATCAATGCAGTATTCACAAAATTATCAGTATACTATTTATAATTCTGCCAATAAATTTTCTTTTAGAAGTCTATCTGTATCACTTTTCTTAATTTTTTCATCTCTAACTTTTCTTTCTTTCCCTAAGTTTTGAAGGTAAAAAATAAATCATTCATTTGATTTTGAAATCTTTGAGTTTGATCAATTTTCTTATTATAGAAGCTTAAATTAAATAGTACGATTATTTACACTGAAAGAGAATTTGTAAATATTATTAATTCAATTTTCATATTCAATGAGGTTTAAAGCATATTAGGGCATAACATTATCTTATTATATTTGAATTGCTTCTTGATTTCTTGGTTTTGTATTATGTTCGTCAGTTTTGTCAATACAATAGAGTATACATTTTTGTAGTTAAGGTGTATACATTATGTCCTCTCTTTGAGATGATTTATTTTCTTATATCAATTAAACTCTATTTAACATAAAATTTATTTGAATCCGACTTAGAACAAATTCCTGGCTTGACCTTTGTTTGATAGATGTAATAACAGTAAGCAAAATCATCTATCTTGTACTTGACCACTTAGTCTTAGCATGATTGTCTTCACAACCCATTAAGAAACTAAATATTAAAAATAGAGTTAATTTTAATGTTGTGTAGAGTGCTTAAAATTTAAATTTATTTCAACCACAGGTGCAGAACTAGGCCCAAACATTTTGCCCATGAATTTGTAGTGGAGCGTATGCAATTCAAATAACATGCTTCCTTCGGTATATTATGTCAATTCTAAAAGGCAAATGAGAGAAAAAGCCGAAGCGAAAAGAATAAAAAAAAAAAAAAGGAATCTTGGGGCTCAATACTCCAACAAATGCGAGGATTAATTATAATAAAATTCAATGAAGAGACGGATATTTAACTCAACTCCCACAGCCAATGTTCAGAAATTTTTTAATTTTCATCCTATCATCATAGTACCTTCTGCCAATTTCGGTCCTCAATCAGTCATCAACTCAATACAATGTCCCTTATTTCATCGTTACAAAAAAGAGTCTTTTTGCGTCGTAGAGACGAAAGAGAATCCAAAGAAAACTACAGCTCCTCATTTAGTTCCCAAGTAATCAATTAAGATAAAAGCTTGGCTGCTGGCCTGCTGCTACTTCTACAAATGGTTTCGTTCATATTTACACTTTAAAAGCCCTAAAGAATAAACAGCATTGATCTCTTTTGTCAATTTTTCTGGCCGCTATCGCCCCATTTGTTGAAGCAGACGTTACACTATTATTTTTTTTTTTTTTTACCTATCAGTTTCAAATACTTTTCTTGTGTTAAAATACACCCCTCAGTTTGTCTTTTCTATAAAATGAATCCCATTTGTTGTGTCCTTTTATTTGAAAATTCTAGGGATAAGTTATTAATTATTTACCTATAACCAAGCTCACATGCTTTAATTTCTTTCATATACAAAAATACTGGCCAATCATAATATGGCACAGTCTATATTTGATCTGCATTATTACTTGCTGCATTGCAAGACTTAATCCTTAATAGTCTTCAATACTCGCTGCATTTTAAGTCTTAATATTCCTTCTGTTTTCACATCTCTATTATGAAGAATTTTGCCAATAAGGATGCCATGCTTCTTCCATTTTCATCCTTCCAATAAAAGACATTTTTTCCCCTTTCTCCTTAAAGGTGATAGGCTAGCATCTACTAATAGCTCTTTTGTATTCACTGTCTTTTCTCGTCTATTAAACCTTGCCCTCATTAATTGCTCTTACCAACCTCTGTTCTCTCCACCAGCCCCTTAAGGATCCAACTAGAAAATAAAGATAGCCAACAGAGACAGCCCATCAAAGCGAGGCCCATGGGCCGACATGGCACAGCCCGTGCCTGAAATTTTTTTGTTAGGCCAGACACGGCCCATGGTATGAGCCCACGTGTGCCATGCCCCAAAGAAGCCTATAACTTTCTTTTTTAAAATGACGTGCTTAAAAAAGTCCACGTATTTGGTATGCTTTGTTTAATTCCACATGTCTAACGTATTTTTTCAAGTCCACGAGTCTTTGTTCAAGTTCATTTGCCCATATACTTATTATTATTATTGTTGTTGTTGTTGAATTTTTATTAGGGAACAATTAATATTTTATTAAGATATCAATCTAATTTCACAATAACTAATTATAATACAACCAATTATAATTCCATGAAATCATTTATTCATTTAATAAATTATAAACATAAAACAATTAATTTTTTTTTTTGAAACTAAGACTTAAATTAATTTTAAAAAACTTACACTAATAAAATATATGAAAAAAAATTAATTTTAAATTATTTGTAAAATCATAACATTTTATGTTTAATTATTTGTAAACGATAACATTTTATGTTTACTTTTTATTAAAAAAATTTATAAATAATCTTTGGCCCGCGTGCTAGCCTACCAATGAAGAGTGCTTATTGCGGGTTTTTTCACGTGTGGTGCTTTGCCTTATCTTTAATTGTGCCATATTTTTAAGGCCCACGTACCTAAAACTCTAAGTCTAACCCGGCCATGTGTGTGTTGTGTCTTGCCATGTGCAGTCAAGCCTGCTGGCCATCTCTACTAGAAAGGCAGCAGCAATAAAAATCAAAACTTATTCTTCTAATTAACATAATTCCCTCAAAAGTTACTAGCTTTATTTTATTTTATTTTTTTTGATAAAATCACAAACTTAATTAAACTAAAAGAAAAGACTCAACTGGCGTATCTTGGTTATGACTGAAGGGAATAAAACTAGGTTTTTCAATTTTTCAATTAAAACTTTTTAGGACCGATCTCATACAACATATAAGAATTAAGTAATCTAGAAATTCATACCTTGATATTTTGAGAATATAAACAATTGAGAGTTGTAGATCCGCTTCCAAACGATCTTCCAGGCTATGACTCAAGGTTGATCAACACTTGGACGTGTGGGCGTCTCTTCACCACTCCCAATTATAGCTGGCTCTCTTAGATGTCTTACGGATCTTTCTTAATATCCCTGGGTTCTCCTCTCTTTCTATTTAAGAGAATAATGCCTATTTTATAATATCTTATGAAAAACCCTAGTATGTTAGGATTAGGATTTATTTAAAATAGAATTCCTCTTTAACTATCTCTCCACTTACGTAAAAGTGGAAGGAATGTGTAACTAACTAGGAGACTACCTTATAAAATATTACATGCCTCATTTACACTTGAATATAACATATTAGGCCTAACAAATATTATAATTATCATTTTCATTTAATATGCCATTTTTCTTACTTTTGGGTCAGGAGATGGGGTTGTCAATTAAATGAGCTAACTTAGGAGATCATTTTGGAACATACTGATAGTGGTTACTAATAATTAAATTTGTAATTAAACAAATATAATTATTTAATTCCAATTCTACTCCACTATAAGATTGGAGCCGACCTCCATAATTGTATGCTACGAATATAATTCGCCTAAGCCACATTAATTTCTTTCTTTGCACAATTCTTTGTACCACATCGTTAATTTAAATTGATATCTCAATTGTCCAATCAATTTAATTACATCTTTTCCTTGATACTTACTTGGTTTTCTCTAATAATCATTTTCAACATACTTATTTATGTTGAGACACTCTGCCGGAGAATTACATGATCAAATCTTGAAACCCATCGAGAGATGTGTCGTATAAATTCTATATTGTTAATCTACAATTTCAATACTTGTAATTGCTCCCACCGAGATCTAGGGTAATCTTATCTACATGTGTATGTCATGCTCATTGGTAACTTCAAATGAAATAACAACTACAATCATAAAATCATAACTAACTCAAGATTAAGATTACAGTAAATCAATGCCTATGAGATTTAATAAGTCTGACAGTTATTACTATGTTAATTAAATCTTATATCTGATCCAGTTCAATGTAGATATACTACATCAATAAATTCATACATGATTAAGACAAATCACTCAATGAATTTATTATAGTCTATATCTAAATAAAGTGCCCAACTTTTTTATGAGCTGCAAACTTATTTTATTTAATAATAAGATAACTTGTATTTATGTCTTCTGCGAATCCACATGGTGATCGCATAAATACATATAATATGATTAAATGAACTTTACTCAAAATATTAATGCAATTCAAAATATCTGAATAAATACTTGAAATATTTTATTAATCAGAAAATCAATATGCTTTAAAGAGCACATAATCCCAACAATCTCCACTAGCTCTCAAAGTATATCGGCAAATTGCACATGCTTGTAGGACTCTAAGTGTAGGTTATAACCTTTCTACACTATTTCCATATGAGATGATACTTCCTCTCGATGTGTTTTTGTTTCTTGTGGTTTCTTGGTTCTTTGATTGAGCCACTGCACCATTATTATAAAAAATAATTTAAGTGGTGCACTTGCAGTGGATACCACCTCGAGATCTCGAAGGAACTTGCGGAGCCATACTAGCTTCTTTTGCGACCTACGATGTAGCCACGTATTAAACTTACATTATGGAGTCGCGATACAGGATTGTTTCACACTCCTCCAACTAATAGCTCCACTTCCTAATGTAAACACGCGAAGTAGACTTTCTAAAATCCTTATCGACATAAAGTCGGAATCGGTATAACCCAGCTAGAGTAAGTTCATTACTGAATACACAAGCATATAATCCTTATCTTCTTTTCGGATACTTCATTATATGCTTGACAGTGAGTCTAGTGTTTACATCCGAGGATTAGATTGATATCCGCTAACCATCCGATCGCAAAATATGTGTGCGGTCTAGTGCAAAGCACGACATACATGAGACTTCCACGACTTCGCGTGAGGAACTCGTCTCATTTCTCTATCTCCTCGAAATTTTAGGTGATTGAACCTTAGAGGATAAAATTCCATGTCCGAATGGTAACAAACCAATCTTGGAATTTACCATGCTAAATCTAGCCAATATCTTATCGATATAGACCACTTGAGACAAAGCTATCGTTTTATTCTTCAGATCTCGTAGCGACTTGATACCAAGAATATAACTAACTTCTCTCGGATCTTTCATATCAAATTATTTTGCTAGCCAACTCTTTATAGTAGTCATTACTCCTACATCATTTCAGATAAGGAGAATATCATCTACGTAAAGAATTAGGAAGGCTCTGATTTTCCACGAATTCTCTTGTACACATGGTTTGTCAATATTACGAATGAATCCAAGCGATTTTATTGCTTGATCAAATCGATGTTCCATAGTCGGGATGCTTGCTTCGATCCATAGATGGATCTTTGCAACTTGCATACCAAGTGTTCTTGGCCTTTTGTATGAATCCATCGGTTCTTTGCATAAAGATGTCTTCTTGAGATGCCCATTAAGAAAAGCGGTCTTGACATCCATTTACTAAATTTCATAATTTAGCATCATGACGATAGAGAGCGAGTTCGATAGATTTAAGCATAGCAACCGGAGAAAACTTTTCCTCGTAATCGATTCCCTCGTTTTGAGTGAACCATTTGGCTACTAATCTTGCTTTAAATATTTCCATCCTTACATTTACTTCTCTTTTCCTCTTATAGATCCACTTGCATCCAATGGGTTTTACCTCATTTGGTGTCTCTACAAGTTCCAGATTTTATTGGAATACATAGATTCCATTTCTTGATTCATAGCCCTTTTCAATGTTCGACATCACTTATCTATTAGAGCTCCATTTGTATCCGAGTGGGATTTTATACATGTTCATATGAGATAGCAGTATAGGTTTCTCTCGATAATATGTATCTTGTTTGGTAATCTAGTTACCCTCCCACTACGATGAGGTTCTAAAAGTGATAATTTGTTCGGGGATAATCCTTTTGTTAATCATTCTTGCTCTTTTCTATAAATAGAAAGCGAGCATCAATATGATCTCCTTACTTATGATTTCTCTATTTTTACCTTATTCATAGGTTATAAGTCATTTATATAGTCTTCCTCAAGGAAAGTATAGTGTATGTTTACAAATACATTCCTATCTTGAGGTCTATAAATTAGACTTTCTTTTATTCCTTTAGAATACCTAAAACATGCATACTTTTGAACATGAATCTATCTTTTCTGCCTATAATTTTAGTATAAATACTAGTGAATCTCCAACTATATATGCGTCACAAATTAAGTTTGTGACATATCTATAATTCCATGGAGTGATATAGATAAAACTAAGTTCAATAGTCTATGCAGTTTTAAATACTGGTATCTAGAATAAAAAAGGTAAATGATAAATCACTAAGTATATATCTTATTTTATCCAAAAGAATCTTGTTTGTCCATATAATGACACTATTATGTCACAATGTTCATTATAAATGGGAATTTATCCCATTTTACAACCAAATGGACTTTGAATTCTCTAGAGAGATATTCTTTACTTCGATTAGATCGAAACTCTTTTATGTTCTTGTCTAATTGCTTCTTTGTCTTATCCATGTACTCTTTTGAATTTCAAAAGCCACGGAATCATGATGCATTTAGACAAACATAAATGCGATGAATATTTATCAATTTAGATTGATAAAATACTCATAACCTCTACTTACATGTACACTAATTAGGCCGCATACATTTGTATGCACTAATTCCATGCAATACAATATTACGCTTTCTTTTAGCTCAAAATGAGCTACCTTTGTCACATTACTCTTCTAAATAAGATTTATAGAGTATCGATGATCAATCTCGAATAGGTCGGGAAGGACCTATTATTAATCATTCTCATAAAATCTTATTATAGTTTATATGATTTAAGCATAAATATTAGAGGTGCCATTGGTTTTGGAAAAACATTTCTTTTCTTAGATAAATAATATACTTTTTATCATTATATCTTGCTTTGAACAGATCAATAGACTTATATGATATTATTTGTCTTTGTAAAGTACAAAAATGAGTTATTAACGAGAGGATCAAAAATAACGAGTGTGCTTACATTTATTAAAACAAGCCACCGAAATTAAATTCCTCTAATGTTTGGAATACAAAGACAAATATCAAAACTTAAAGTCTCATAAAATTGATCTATTCCTCTCGAGTGATATAAACTAGTATCTTTCTCTACTGTTGCTTAAAGCTTTCTTCACTTAATCTCTTATTTTCACGAAAACCAAATAAATGAATTTACAAATAAATTAGTTATCTCATAATTCACTATTTCATTAATCAATAGAAACCGAACTAATTAGGAAGCTTAAATATTTCTTATACCGATTTTAATAATCTTAGGACAATCTTTCTTCGATGACCCTTCCATCCACACTTGAAGCACTTGTCTTTCGACTTGCCATCTTTCTAGTAGACGAGTTCCTTGTGTCGATTCTCTTTTGCCTACCCTTGTCTTTTGACTTAGGCTTTAAAGAGAATTCTTGTTTAGAAGTTCTTTGCTATGATAATATTCTTCATAGCATGTAGTTCAGTACATCAATTGAACTAAGGTCATATCTCTATTGCTTAAGATATAGGTGACCTTAAACTCTTTAAATGTATCAGGTAAAGATTCAATCACCATGTTGATCTTTGTTTTATCATCGATATCAACACCATGAATCTCAACTTCATTCAAATAGTCCATCATTTTGAGGACATGATCACGAACTCTTGTACCCTCTACCATCTTGGTGTCAGTGACACATTTTAACGCTGCTTCTGCGGTAGAATCGATGATTACGCCCAAACATCTGATGGAGACGAGCCAATATTTTAGTAACTATTTCCATGCTCCGAAGTTTGTTCTGCAGTTCCATAGAAATCGAAGCCAATATATAGCGCTTAGCCATTTTGTTAGCTTCGCACCATTTCTCATAAGACTCCTTCTGATTTCTATAATCGTATAACATTGGTACTGGAGGGCATTGTTGGGTCAGAACATATTTGTAGTCTTTAGCAGTGAGAATATTAAATAGATTGCGTTTCCAATCTAAGTAATTTTCACCAGTGAGTTCATTTTTAACCAGGATGATTAATAGTGGGTTGATGGAAGATATTTTCTGAAAATAAAACATACATGCATAAATACATTGATTTAACATTCACAATAAAATTCTAAAAATGCAAAAAACCATAAATGCATTTTATTTTATTGTAACGATAATCTAGTACCGCTTTAGCAAGCTATCCGTTGGGGAAGTAATGCCGCCACTTACCAGACTCAATTAACCATTAGATTATTTACTTTCATGTCGTAACATGATAAATAACTATCGTTAACAGAGCTTCGTTGGGAAGGTTAATAACAAATTTTTGTTGAGTGTATAACCATTGTTTCAATCTACGTATTTCTCATATCATGTAGCCACCGTTAGGGTGATCAACAGATTGAAAAATATTTCGATTTTATCTTTAAAGAAGTTAATCAAATAAAATGTCTAATATATATACCCTCCGTAGGGAGCATCAC